>CM049848.1:3949170-4546670 GCA_027422415.1 Schizothorax lantsangensis | reverse complement strand
ACAAACAGCTGTCGTAAATGCCAACATGCCCGAGGACCATACTTCACCCAGACGCCTCGGCTCTGTTGTGTGTGTGTTCAGAATAAGAGAGGTTGTTCTGTTTTAGGTGTGTACATGCAGCTGAGATCCACGTATCATCGATATTTGTCGATTTATCCAGGGTTTCAGGGTAAATTAACCTATGAAGTTACCTTAAAGAAATGATGTGGGCACAATATGAGTTAAGATCTGTTGTTGAAAGCATCTGTGGCATAATGTTGTTTACAATGGAAAATAATTTAGATTTTACTTTACTTTTACTATATTTTATTTTGATTTACTTTTCTGTTTTCTTTTGTTTTGTTTTGTTTGTGTGTGTGTGTGTGTGTGTGTGTGTGTGTGTGTGTTTTATTAAAGCAAAAATAATGGTTACAGTTAGGCACTAAGTTGGAGCCAGTTGTTAAAAACAGTTTCAAAATAATTATTTTATTTTATTTTATTTCATTTTATATAATGGCTCCAGTATGGCACTTGCAAATTAGGGCTAATTGTTAAAAACATACTGTTTCAAAATAATATCCCAAAAAGGGCTGTACTGTATTATGAAGGAATCTAATTTCAGTTAATTTTATTTTATTTTAATTTTTATTTATTTATTCATCTATTTTTTTAAGCAAAAATAATGGTAAATACATTAGGGCACGTACAAATTAGTGCCATTATATTATATTATATTATATTATATTATATTATATTATATTATATTATATTATATTATATTATATTATTGTATTGTATATTATATTATATTATATTATATTCAGATCACCTTTGCAATTTATTTATTGATTTTTTGCTCAGTATTATGACCATGTAAATCTTTTTTTTTTTTTTTTTTTTTTGTGAGAAAATAGACAAAATGATCTTCTGTGGTAATCAACATTATTCCACAGATGCTGATGATAGTGTTTAACTTGTATTGAACCCATAACATCTCTTTAACATCTCATCAGATCTTCTCTTATGCTCTTTTCTCATTGTTTCTCTCCCTCTCTCTTTATTACTATTCATCAGGGACTCGCTTCTCAGACGTGGCTACATCTTTCTCTCTCTCTCTCTCTCTATTCCTGGTCTCTGGGCACATACAGGGGTTGATGATGCACAGCACGCTCTGATGGTAACAGCCACTTGATTGATGAGGGTCCTTTCCTAGGAATAAATAGTTAGCAGCAGTCCTGGGTTCTATTGATTTTTTTGTCTAGGTGTGTTTCTCTGTGGCCCTAAGCAGCTTTACAGAATGTTGTAGGTGTGTGTGCGCACGCTCGTATCTGTGTGTGAAAGCCACACCTGTCTCTCTGACAGATAACAAACGCTGCAGTTTTCCCGCTCATGTTCGGATGACATCCCGCTGAGCAGGGAGAGCCGAGGATCATGGGTAACAGCCCTCCTCTAGGACGGGAGCTGAATGCCTGATTAAGGAGCTCACTGCGGTAGAGACGGAGGGGCAGAGAGGCGGCTCTCGCACCGCAATCATCATCATCGTTGTGGGGGGGTCCGGAGAGCGAGGGAGGGTGATGATCTGTGTGGAGAGGGAGTTGAATGAAGGTGGTTAGTATCGATCAGAGCTCAGGGGATTGATCTTAAGGCTCTGATAACACCTTCGCTGCCGCCCATGATCTGCAGGGAGGAGATGCCTCATATTCCCACAGCTCTATCCATCTTTCAGCTCTTCCCTCTATCTCATTCCTCTCACATCCCTCTCTCATCTCTCATTCTGCTTCTTTACTTATCTCACTCTCACATCATCCTGATTTTAGTAGGATTGCTAAGGAAACTAGAATACGATATTAAAGTAAAATAAAGTAATATAACTGGAAAATCAAACACTAAAATAATACATGTTCATGACTCCAAAACAAACTGAAATTATGTAACAAATAGTAACAAATTAATTTTAGTTTGGTTTTTAATTTTACACAATATGTTGTAACACTAGACGGCCCTGAGAAATGTCATATTTAAAATTATTTAAATGTTTATTTAGTTTTAGTATAATTTAATGTAAAAAAATATATACTTAAACAATTAAAAAAATGATATGCAAAAATATTTACACTTAAATTAAAAACGAAATTATATAAAAAAATTAAAATAATAAAAACACAAAAAATTCAAAAATATAAAAAACTAGGCTGATATTTATTACTAGGGCTTTGCTCAAATCTCTTATCCGAAGCATTAAACCTTTTGTGACATTTGCCAAATTTGCGAATTTGTCTGTCCACAATGACACTGTGATGTGACATTATCACAACCAATCTGAAGATATTTGAGAGTTAATAAACTTTAATGTGGACCATGATTTTGGGTGGATGGGGCTACCCCCAGAAACAGAAACCAAGCAATCGACAAAATGTCCTGTCATAATTAATTACAACAAAAAACCCTTATAACAGCACAGATTTAATGAAATTTTTCCATTTCTTCTCCTTAGGTGGACCTGCACTTCCTGAAGGTACTGACGGGCATCGCCACCCAGGGTGCAGTCTCTAAAGAGACACACAAGTCCTACTTCGTCGCCACTTTCAAGCTGGAGGTCAGCACTAATGGAGAAGACTGGATGATCTACCGCTACGGCAAGAACCACAAGGTACGATCACACCAGAACGGCACCTGTGAGAGATGAAGAACTCAGTTGTTCTCTGTTTTCCTGTACTGGGTATAGAGATGAAGTAATGTGCATGTGAACCAGAAAAGAACTGAAAAGGTGATAGTATAGTTTCTAACCAGTTTCTGTGATGGGTTACTTTAATTGCTGGTTCTATTAGCTTAACTAAAAAGAAAGACCATGCTGGACTAGCATAAACCAGTCTGGACCATCATGGAAATTGATGCCAATCTGAGATGCTCCTTTTGGATAATGGGAAAAACTAGACAGGGCTGCATTATTAGAAACCGAATGAACAAGCTCGAGAAAATGGAGGAAGGTCAGAGAACGGAGAGAGTTGAAAAGAGTGATAAGGCCTGTGTAAAACTAATCGTCCCGTGTGGTACATGCCTCTAATCTTCATTTATTAACAAATCCCCTGGAAATCCTGTATGGAGTTGATTGCTAGACAGGGGAGCATGTGAAAGCTCTGATGTTAGCGTGATGATTTTGGAAGAAGCTGTAAAAAACATCAGCCTCCACTGAGAATACCCTGCCGGATACGACCCCGGCCACCACCAACTGGTGTTTGGGTCTTTAGCCCCGGACCCCCTGCTGGAATAGCCTCTGGCTTTAATCTTCTAGAAAATCTCAGAGCTCTGTCCTCTCTTAATGTGCTTGCTGTATTTACGGCTTTAGTTTCAGTTCAGCTAAGCTTTGTTAAGAAGTCTGGCTGTGTCGGAATGGGCGATTCGTGCCTTATGGGAGGCGTGACCGGTCAGTGTCCATTTAGAAATGGTACTATTAAGTAATGTTCTGTTTATTCATATGCCTGGAAGGAATATATTTCAATGTTGGCAGCAAGATGCCTCAATCCTGCAGACGAAAAGCATTCATTCATGGCTTTTTTTAATATCGCCTATATAGATTAACAGGAAATATGGTGTTGGCATTGAAATGAAATGTAAATTTTCAACACTGTAAATGTTTTCAACACAGTTTTGTATGTGAGCGTCATGTAAATGGATTTCGAGTCAGGCAGGTTATTATTTTTCAGGGCTGTGTGGTGATGGTTTGGGTTGATAGCACCACATCAGGCTCTCATCGGTCTGGAATGATGATGGTGGAGGTGTGTGTGTCCCTGGTCCAGAGGACATTGACAGATGTGTGTGTGTGTGTGTGTGTGTGTGTGTACGGACAAACAGGAAGAGCTGCTGAAGAAGATCACTGTAGGCTGGTGGCTGATAGTCTTGTTGTAAGTGTGTGTGGTGTAAGTGTGATATCAGCAGAGCTGGGCTTAATTTCTTCTCAAACTGCCTCAGTTGCTGTGGCGGGTTTTCAGTTCACTACTAGATTACCTGCAGCACACTCATTCAGTCACTGCTAAATCAGATCTCATAAGATCTCACACACACACACACACACACACACACACACACACACACACACACACACACAGCTGTGCTCCAAAACCTTCTTGTGTGCCGCGTATGTAGGAAGCTACAGTATAAGGATTGTAGTGGATGAAATGCATTTGTCCGTGTTTCACTCCGTCTCGAATCGAAGGCGCTCTTCCGCAGCTTACGCTTTCAACTATTTTTTTTTTTTTTGTCTCCAGCCTTTGTCAAGAAACTGATTTTTACGTAGAGAGGGTGACAGCGCACTGCATTAAAAGAAATGATCATTCATGTTTTCGTAACCGCTTGCCAAACTCAAAAACAAAACTAAAATTAAAACATCTTTGAGAGCAGGGGGGCCCCCTGGTGTTTCGGGGGCCCTACGCAGCTTGCGTATTCTGCGTATAGGGAGGATCGGCTCTGAATACAAGTACAGCATAAAATTACTTAAAGGGTTAATTCACCCCAAAATGAAAATTCTGTCATTATTACTCACCCTCATGTCGTTCCAAACCCGTAAGAACTTCATTCATCTTTGAAACACAAATTAAGATATTTTTGATGAAATCCGAGAGCTTTCTGACCCTCCATAGACAGCAACACAAGTTACACAACTGACACGTTCAAGGTCCAGAAAGGTAGTAAGGACATCCATAAAATAGTCCATGTGACATCAGTGGTTCAACCGTAATTTTTGAACATTGTAGTTGCGATGAACAAAGGTCTTGACATGAGGGTGAGTAATTAATGACAGAATTTTCATTTTTGGGTGAACTATCGCTTTAAATACATTTATATTGCTACAAAAGGTTTCAATATCAAATAAATACTGTTCTTTTGCACTTTCTATTTATCAAAGAATCCTGAAAGGAAATATATCATGGTTTCCACAAAAAAAACAAAAAAAAACAAATAAAAAACATTTTTTTATTTTTTTATAATAATAATAAGAAAGGATTCTTGATCAACAAATCAGCATATTAGAATGATTTCTGAAGGATCATGTGACACTGACGCCTGCTGAAAATTCAGCTTTGCCATCACAGGAATAAATTATATTTTAAAATATTTCAATATTGCAATAATATTTCACTAATTTTCCTTTTTGTACTGCATTTTTTGATCAAATAAATGTAGCCTTGTTGAGCATAAAAAACTTTTGGGCAAGGATACAAGTGTTGCCGTAGAATTTGACCAAAAAAGGCAGCATATACAGTTTACACCTACTTTTTAATCTGGAGGGCAGCTGTGATGCCTTAAAATAGTGTTGAGCTCTTTTGGAACAGAACTACAAATTCCCTTCTCTTTTACTGGAAACCCAGCACACAGAAACACATGCATATATACAGCCAATCCCACGACTGTGCCGTTTCCACACACTCCCTCCTGAGACTGTATCTGATAAAGCCATCAAAGTAATGACAGAGCAATTTATGCTATTTTCACAAACATACTGTTTCAAATTGCAAGGAGGTCAAAAGGTCTCAATTCCATTTCCACTGGTGGGGAAAATAAGTGAGTCCCTTATGTAAGGTCCCACACCTGCTCTTAAGGTCAACGTGACCGTTTAAAGCAGCCTTGTCATTGACAGAGATCATTATGAAGGTCTGCTAAATTCCTTGCTTGTTTAACAATAGCATCAAGGGGGGGTTATATAGAGAGAGAGCATATGGTATGTGTGTTAACGTGTAAAATCCTGAGGTGAAGCAACGGAGAGCGCTGTCATGGGAGATGACATCAGCTCGGACTTCAAAACAGCAGCCTGACAGATCCGTCCATCTCTGTGCATTCCTCCGCTTCACATGGAGAGCGTGGATAATGGAAGACCGCTGCCAGATCCCGGGAGGACTCCTCTGTTCTTTGGGAGTGTACCGCTGTGGGTTTAACCTTTAGTGATGTCATGGACTAGAGAATAGATGCTCTTTGAGTCGAGTCGTCTGCATAAGGCACAGCCAGAGTGTGTGACGGTGAAATGTGTGGAAACCGTTTCACACATACTCAAACAAAAATACACAGTTACCTGTCTTTAGTGGGGTCGTGCAAATGTGGTTTTCATCCACTGTGACAAATGGTGGTTTTAGAGGAAACATTTACACCTCTGAGGGTCATAAAACATATCGTCTGTTCTTCCAATTACAGTGTGTACCGATTCCAAGTTGACTTAAAGCGGCAGTGTGTCATTTTTATGTTGCTAGTTTCACCAAAATATAAGCAGAATTGCAAAAATTATGCATGTTTCAGAAACTTGTCTGGAAACATTCCCACATCTGCTGGTTTCCTTGAAAAGACAGTAGGATTTTTCCATTGGCTTTTGGCTTATTGCAGAAAAGAAGCTGTATAGGTTTAGTTTATCAAGATAATGCAATCACCAGAAGTAGAAAGCGAATGTTAGGGTATAAGCAATACCACAGTTGCACAACTTCCGCACCAACACTAATGTTGCGTCCCAATTCGCCTACTTATACTATGTACTAAAAGTATGTACTCTTTTTGTGAAGAAAAAGTACATACTTTTGAGTATGTAGCAGAATAGTAGGCAAGCTTTGGGACATACTACTTCGTCATAGCTGCTTCTTTAACTGACACTCTGTTGCTTAGTTACGTGCATCCTGTAACTGTTTAAACTGCCCTGTCAATCATCTTGTCACAGTTAACATCATCCACATTTCGTTTAATTTGATTTCCTACCGTATTGGAGAGAAATAAAGAAGCAGATCGTGGGTCTTTCATGCCGAGAACTTTCCTCATGTGTTGCATAATGATGCATTTCAAAGATAAACACCAAACGTATCATTATAAAAGTGCACAGTGTTGCTTCAGATGAAATATAACGTGGATAACATTAAATAAATATTTTTTCATCAGGTTAGACATTGATTATTTATCACTCAAATCCTTTTCTCCGTCTGTCCGTCGGTCGCGCATATCCGCCATGTTTGTAGTTTTTTAACACTTTTTATGCGTGTTTGTAGTTCTAATCGAATCCCCGTCCACCGCGCAATGTGTTGTGGGCAATATTAGCCGTTAGAGTGTGCATCGATCTGCACTTCGAATTCTAACCGGAAGAAGTAGACCATCCGGGAATCTTTGGCATACTTATTTTAAACATACTATGATTTGGGACATACTAATTCTATTTTCGAATACTATTTAGGACGGATAGTATGCGAATTGGGACGCAGCATAAGCTTCTGATAATCTTTACATTTTTATTTAAAATCTACAAGTTGGGAAGTTTAAGTTAGAAGTCTGCAAGAGCACAAGTATAAACACAATGAGGCTGTGAATATGGACTAGTGAATATATAAGTTTTCCTATTTGTTGCGATGACATTTCCAAGACACGTCAATGGTAAAATAAATAAATAAAAATTAGGAGTGAGGTATTACTAATGTATTTTATGTCTTAGTATAAAACATGAAAAACCTTTGAGCTTGTGACCCTTGTCTCAGCCCAAAAACCCATAAAAAAAGAACAATCACGATGAAACCTGAAGTGCAAAAATACGTATTTGCAGCCTTTTTGGACTCATTCCTGCAGCACTCTATTGATCAAACAAAAAGGAATCTACAACTTCTACAAGTTGCTAACTTATTTGAAATTTCCAGTATTTTTTCATAAACACAGTGAGAAGGTAAAGCAAAAGGGAGGGCTTCCACATTCCAATCCCTCCAACTCAATCTCACATGCAGACTGGGAATTAAGAGGAACGCAGGAACCAAATCAACATTTGTCAGTTTTTTTTCCTCCTCTGAACAGGATTTAGTCTGTCAGCCATTGTAATCCAAAAGATGAGCTTCCACACTAAATAAGCTTTATAGAGGGACTTTTGTGTTTTATATTTACAACATGTAGAATCGCACTCTTGAAGTTTTTGATTTATGTTTAAATTTTGTCAGAATGTATTTAGTAGAATTTAAAATTCATGACACATCACAACAATAAACACCTGCCTTCTGTCATATGGCAATCAGTGAATGGCAGCAACACACCAAATTTGGCCACAGTGTTCAGGTATCTGAGCCTCTCATTGCTGTGCCACCAGCAGACTATCAGTCAAACCCATCCTTGACAGCAGAGCACACAGCCAAGGGCCGCCAGGGGCCCAAAGCCAACACACAGCCTCCAAACTGAGGAAGGAAAAACTGACACATCAAGTTATACTTCATCTAAAGCTCTTCTGAACTTTCTAATTCCTCTATAATTATTCTGCATGCGGTTTTTATGACCTCATATTAATCGAGAGGCTACATGGAATATTTGTACTTATTTGTCACAAAACTATTTCTGTCTGTCTCTCTCCATGTTTCTCCTCCTCTGAGGCTGAGCCTGCACTGGCCTGCAGCCAACTGGAGCCCGACTGCTCTGTCAACATCTTCATCTGGGCCGTGGAGGTGTGGGAGAGAGCAGGAGAAGGGCAGAGAGAGAGAGAGAGAGAGAGAGAGAGTAATGACTCGAGCAGAGCTGTGAACGCTGACCACATTTCCCAGCGGCCCCATCAGTCTGAGGGAAGAAAACGTGTGGCAGCGAGCCAATGCAAAGCAGCGAGAGATGGAGGGAACGAATGACAAATAGACAGACAGGCAGAAAGATGGACAGAGCAGGGAACGCAGCACCTCTTTTATCTCCCATGACCCTGTTGTGGCCATGTGGCTTTCCGTAACCCAGCCCAAGCAGTCAGGCATTGTGGGAGAGAGTGTCTACTCTTTTGCGACCACAAATTCTCTCTTCTCTCTCTTTATTATATTAACAGTGACAACGTCTCACAGGAGTGTGTGTGTGTGTGTGTGTGCGTGTGTCCTCACACTTTAACCTCCTAGAGAGTTCGCTTTGTTTTTTTTTTTATTATTTAAGTAGACCGCCCTAGTGCCAGACATTTGAATAATTCAGACTCATTTTTTGGGGACTCCTCACCAGGAACCTGCCCTGCTGGCCATCACTGAGGACCCATTTCATCTCATGAATATTCCCTCACACATACACATTTTCCTGTGCTGATGAATTTCCAAGGAGTTCGTTCAATATAACTACTCCTGGACTGTCAGACGTGCTTTTTCAATAATTCATATAACAGTTAATCTACATCCACCCTCATTGATCTGTCTGTGTGTGTGTGTCTAGACAGACCAGCAGCACTGCGGCCGTTTGTGCTGTCAACAAATTCCTGTTTTTCCACAGGTATCTGCCACGGATTGAATCTTTTTGCATATGTATAAACAAAAACACACATGAGATCTTGCATGACTTGCATCGAAACACTCTTTAACGTCTTTATCAACTTTTTTTATTGTTTGGTGTCAAACCTGGTGCTCTTTAAAAAGAATCATGGCCTGTAGTTCCATGTGAGCTGTAAGAATATTCCTCACAGTCTTGCAGCCTGTTTTATTTATTAATGAGTATGCAAAGCTAAATGCTCTTAAAGTTTGGCTAAATATCCGTGCAGCTCATTGAACTTTGCAAATGAAAATGATTAATTGTGTGATATAGCCTAGTAATAGTGCAAGGCAGACCAGTTTTTACTGTAAATGTTTGAATATAAATACAGTCGGTTATCCCGACGTGAATATAAACAAACAGGACAGAAAAAAAACAGATATGTGTGAAAATGTAGTAATATATGTGTATATACAGGTGCATCTCAATAAATTAGAATGTCGTTATTTCAAAAAGTGAAACTGTATCAAAGCATATTAAATGCAAAGTTGACTGGAAGGAAGAATTTGGGTAGGAAAAGGTGCACAAGCAACAGGGATGACTGCAAGCTTAAGAATACTGTCAAGCAAAGCTGATTCAAACACTTGTGAGAGCTTCACAAGGAGTAGACTGAAGCTGGAGTCAGTGCATCAAGAGTCACCACGCTCAGACGTCTTCAGAAAAAGGGCTACCAAGCCACTTCTGAACCAGAGACAACGTCAGAAGCATCTTACCTGGGCTGTGGAGAAAAAGAACTGGACTGTTGCTCAGTGGTCCAAAGTCCTCTTTTCAGATGAAAGTAAATTTTGCATTTCATTTGGAAATCAAGGTCCCAGAGTCTGGAGGAAGAGTGGAGAGGCACAGAATCCATGTTGCTTGAAGTCCACAAGTTTCCACAGTCAGTGATGATTTGGGCTGCCATGTCATCTGCTGGTGTTGGTCCACTGTGTTTTCTGAAGTCCACAGTCAACGCAGCCATCTACCAGGAAATTTTAGAGCACTTCCATGCTTCCTTCTGCTGACAAGCTTTATGGAGATGCTGATTTCATTTTCCAGCAGGACTTGGCACCTGCCCACACTGCCAAAGGTACCAAAAGCTGGTTCAATGACCATGGTGTTACTGTGCTTGATTAGCCAGCAAACTCGCCTGACCTGGTATTATCAAGAGGAAGATGAGAGACACTAGACCCAACAATGCAGATGACCTGAAGGCCGCTATCAAAGCAACCTGGGCTTCCATACCACCTCAGCAGTGCCACAAACTGATCACCTCCATGCCACGCCGAATTGAGGCAGTAATTAAAGCAAAAGGAGCCCCTACCAAGTGTTGAATACATATACAGTAAATTAACATACTTTTCAGAAGGCCAACAATTCACTAAAAATGTTTTTTTTATTGGTCTTATGAAGTATTCTAATTTGTTGAGATAGTGAATTGGTGGGTTTGTGTTAAATGTGAGCCTAAATCATCACAATTAAAAGAACCAAAGACTTAAACTACTCCAGTCTGTGTGCACTGAATTTATTTAATACACGAGTTTCACAATTTGAGTTGAATTACTGAAATAAATGAACTTTTCCATGACATTCTAATTTATTGAGATGCACCTGTATATACTGTATACGTATATGTATTTTTGGGAAATTTCTGAACATTGCAGGTCCTTCCCAGGGTTTAAGTTAATATTGTTTATTTCATTATTTATCCTTTCATCTGCCAAGAGTACTCTTAACTTTGCTTAACAAGTGTGATGGAGAGACCTTATTTGCCTTCCATCACTGCTTTACTGTGTTCGAGTTGGGCCTACTTGAATGAATTTCTGATCCAGCCGAGTGGGCGTGGCAGTAAGTGTACTCTAGAGAGTGCTAATTTTAGCGGGTGTATTGCAAATGTTTGTGTAAGTGTTTTGATTTATTCGTTTTGATTTGCATTATTATTTGTATTTTTTTATTTAGACTCTTGTTTCTAAATCTCATGTATAAATCATAGTAAGTCAAGAGTTTATTATTAAGAGTTTGTATTATAGAAATGGTATGTTCCAATTTGGGAGTGCGGGAAACTGTGTATTTAAGATGGCCGTCACTACTATTAGGGGGTCGGATAAAGAGCTTGTGAATGAGATTGCGCTGTGAAGCATGTAAAACTCTAGCCTCAGTGAATTGGAGGGGAGTTAGTACTGTTCTTAGTACTTAGCAGTTTATACTGTTTTTAAATCAATCTGTGTTTTAAGCTCTCAAACCTATTTATTTGCACGTTTTGCACATCTGCTCTAAATAAACATCTTTTTGGACGCCAACTTCGCTCCAGTGTTTGTGCACCTCCTTGTGACTGCTCGGGTCGTTATCACAACAAGTTTTACCATATTTAAATACTCTCTGTATAGCAGATTTTTGCACAAGAATCTGAAAACGTATGCTTGTATCTAACACCAGATACACTCAGACCCCCACTCACATATAAAACATCATCACCTGAGACAGACAACACATACGTGTTCCCCCCACAGACAGCATGCTGGGAAACACTAGCAGCCATGCCTGAGGGAACGTGATATAAGTAGCGTACGCAAATGCATGATTCATGAACGTAATTTAGCATAAACCTTCCTATGACGGCTGTGTCCATTTGTTATGTCTCTGGCTACGGGCACACATGCACATGCAGGAGAGTACATCAATCAAAGATTACGCCTAGACTGCATAGTGAGAGGCAAACAACGAAAAACCGACAGTGTGAGGGCAAAAAAGTGGAGGGAACGGGTGCGAGGGTGGCCTTGTATCAGTAGACAGCAGGGTTGACAGCAGTTCTCCTGTTTCGGTGTGTGGGAGTCTGTCAACACAACACCAGTCAGGGGCCATTGTAGCTCAGGGATGCAAAGAAAACATTAGCAGGTGCTCATGCGTGTGGGAAGGACGGAAGGAAACAATAAAGGTATAGCTTCATATCACTAATATATGTTTGGTTAGAAGCAGTATCTGACTCCGCCCCCTCTATAGATTGACTGCTGCTGTCAGAGTCTGGGACTTTGTAATTTCTGTCATTCCTCTCGTTTCCCCTTTCCCTCTGTCTTAGAGGACCAGTGGGAAATCACCGTTCTTCAGCTTCATCTCAGCCTGTTCCCTGACCTCCTCACAGTAATTGGACTTCTCAATCCTGTTATGCCTTTTAGTTTCTTTTTTTTTTTCTGTGCTTTTTGATCATTTTGGCATCTTCATGGTTAACACTCTCCTCTTTGAGCTTGGAACTTCATCCATAATGACCAGTGGGCCTTCTGTCCTAAATCCCATGTGATATACATCTGTTCATCTGTTATAAGAGGCTCACGGCTCCTAGTTTCCTGCTGGTTTGGATTAAACAAGTTGGCCAATCAGAAGCCAGGAATGGGAGACACCCAGTCAATGGGCAACAGTAAATAAAATATTTGTAGCTAACTATTTTTATATATTATTAATATTTTGCAATTTCTCATGAGAAACTAAGAGATGATGTAGTAGGTGGTTGATAATGTGTTTTAGTGGTTTGCTAGGTGGTTATGTCAAAAGATATAACCATATATCCATTGATTTAGCTGTATATCAACCACAGTTTCTTCCTTCGATGCAAGTCTAAGGGTTTTATTTGCCCATTAAAAAAAACTCAAAAGTAATAGCACACCTCTGAAATAAAATAGAGATAGAAAAGTTGCCTTGCCAACTAAGTTAAATACATGTTAAAAATAATGGAAAATAAGTTGAAGTTACAAAGTTACTAAAGCTGAAATTTAATTAAATAGCAATTAAAGCTAAATAGAAATATGTTTAAAAAAAAACTAAAGCTAATAAACCTATAAAAGCATATAAATAATACAAAAATAACAGTTTTGGAAAGAATACAGTTTGAAATATTTCACAAGCTTCTTGATGCATTTTTTTTTCTTTTCTCTCAGAAGTGCTGGGTGTGTGTTTGGTTATATCAGTGAATCGTGAGAAATATGACTCTCCCACACACTAAAGAAGTGATATATTACACACTTCTTTCTTACCTCTAGTCGTCACACACACACACACACACACACACACACACACACACACACACACACACACACACACACATGTTGGTTTTTGTGGTTTACGGGGACTCTCCATAGGCGTAATGGTTTTTATACTGTACAAACTGTGTGTGCTATTGCCCTACACCTACCCTACACCTAAACTTAGCCCTCACAGGAGACTGTGTGCATTTATAGATTTTCAAAAAAACACCATTTAGTATGTTTTTTAAGCCTTTTGAATTACGGGGACATAGGCAGTGTCCTCATAAACCACCTTCAAATTGTAATACCTCTGTCATACCCATGTTATTATACAAATTTGTGTCCTCATAAACCACATAAACCCGCACACACACACACACACACACACACACACACACACACACACACACACACACACACACCACTTGGCTCTAACATACTGTGCTGTGTTGAAAAACTTCACAGGCAGTGAAGGGGCAAGGTCACACACTCCATCATGAGGTCATTAAACTAAAAAGCAGATTTCTGTGATGCATGTCTGAATCGTCCTACTGACAACAGCTTTACACACTACCACTCTTTCCCAAGGTTTCACTTGTCTTCTGTTTCAGCCCCAGTTTCAATTTCAATTTGAAATGGAAAAAGGCTTTTTTTATTGGCATGATTGTTATACAAACAAACAAATATTAATAATAATAATGTTAAAATAGCATTGAAATAAGGCATATTTTTTTTTATTTGAGTCTTTTCCCAATTTGACATCTGCCCTTCATTTAGGAGATCTACAATACTCTTACTTACTGTATAAAATTAAATATTGTGGTTGAAGCTTTCTCAGTGTTAATATTTTAATAGTATTATAAATATTGGCACATATAAAACACCAAAAAATGGCGTGTTTTTTTTTTCTTCAAGTTATGATGAAATATGTGAAAAATTGAACAATTGCCCCAGGTCTCTGCTTTTAACTAACCATATGCACAATGATTAATGACCAAAGGTCCTCAGTTCATAGTTTTCTTCTTTTAGTTTATGATATATTGGGGTGATTTACCAAATGTCAGAAGGTTTTTTTCTTCTAATTTTTTCTAAACCGTCTTTAATCTCTTTCTTCACTCTCCGAACGAGTCGGCCTAGCACAGACCTGACCCGGGCCAGCTGGCCCGGATGTCATTGGATCCTGAGACGGGTCAGGTCCTTAGGGTCCAGGCTTTGTTTCTGTGTGTGCAATGAAGCAGGACTCGCCCTCTTCTAGTCTCTCTCCTCTTTCCTACTTCCTCTCTCTGGAGACAAAGACCCTGACAGAGGCTTGCATCTCTGAGGAGGGAGGAGAGATGGAGATTTGCTATCAAAACTTGTCATCTTGTCCATCTTCACCAGATGCAGTGGCTGAAGCACATGACATATTTCTGTGATACCCTGGGAGCTGCCTGCTGAAATACTAATGATCCATCTGACACACTGATGTAAACAATGACAACACCCAAAAACATGTGGTTGCATCTGATTTAATGTCTTTATGTGACAACATTCAATCCCATAGAGTGACAACTGATTCTTCAAACACTCTCACACTGTCTCACCAATGTCTGTGGTCTTTAACTCATTCTGGAGGAAACAGCGTTTCATGTTTGAATTTACGATGCGAACATTGGCGTCTATGTGTGTATTCAGTGGTGTGTGTATTTTAACAGCGATTTTGTGAGTTTGTGCTTGTTTGTGAGGTTAGTTTGTTTTTGAACGAGTGGCCTCAGCCAAACCACCTCCAGAATAGTCATAAATCTTCCTCTTTTTTCTCTCTCTCTGTCTTCTTAGGTTTTCCATGCGAACGTAGACCCCTCAGAGGTGGTCCTGAACCGGATCCCCCAGCCTGTCTTAGCTCGGTTTGTCCGCATCCGACCTCAGACATGGAAGAATGGAATCGCATTGCGCTTCGAACTTTATGGCTGTCAAATCACGGGTCAGTAAAACTCTCACCACACATCTTTCTCCAAGTCTGCACAGAATTCAAAATGTTTCACCAGCCCTTAAGAGACCTGATTTGTGGTTTTTAACTTTTAGATATAAAATAATAAAATAGCGAGAAAAAGACAAACTTTGAATGTTGGATTTTCTCCAATTTTAATAAAAAGTTGGGTGTTTAAAGGATTAGTTTACTTCCAGAATAAAAATTTCCTCATTGAAGTCTACTACATGGAGATAAATCCTGGAATGTTTTCCTCAAAAACCTTAATTTCTTTTCAACTAAAGAAAGACATGAACATCTTGGATGACAGGGGGTGAGTAAATGATCAGGAAATGTTATTCTGGGAGTGAACTTATCCTTTAATTGGTTGGTTGATAGAAAGGTAGATATAAATGGGTATATAAAGATAGATTTATCAGTATTTACCTATTTATACCAGTATCTATGTCTATAATATCTAAACAGGTAGATATAGATCTATAAGGTAAGTTTCCCTGTCTCAATTCAATTCAAGTTCAATTCAAGTTTATATGTATAGCGCTTTTCACAATTCAAATCATTGCAAAGCAGCTTTACAGAAAATTTAAGTTGCTACATTATATTTAGTAATAGCTTATCAGTGGTGACTATCTCAAGTTGATGTCCATATAGCAGAAATGTATGGTAAAAATCAAGCAGTTAGTTAATGTCATGTAATCAAACAGACGGTGAACACTATTAATGATTATATGTTGCGATCAAACTTTGTAGTTTTGTATGTTGTCTGAGGGTTGGCATCATCTGAGGGGTTGGAAAGTTTGCATGTCTCATGTGAACTTTCGTACGCAGCAGGCCCACAGATACTGCACGTGACAAATATTGTTCCAGACGCCCACTGTGTCCCTGTCAAGTGAGCTCAGATGTGTATTTATCAGAGCTCTTTAGGGTCCTGATTGAGTTTGGCTATTTATGGAGATGGGGAGATAGCAGTCACCTAATTCTGTTAGCATGTCCTGCAGCAGATGAAGGAGGTGAGCTGCTTTTGCACTGATGTTATCAGAGACATCACACTCCATCATTACGCTATTAAACAGTGATTCGCTCCTATTTTCGTCGACACTGAGCAGGACAAATGCACTTTTAGAGACGGGGTCTTTTTCAACACTGACACAAACGACGCACGGACACGCCACTGGCCTCCATATTAGACCTGCTGCAGTCCCGCGGGGACCATTGTACCTCGGGCATCCAGCCCAGAACAAGCTGCTTTCAGTGAGGCGTGTCGCTGCCCTTCCTGTCTTTCCCGTGAAAGAGTGATGCTCGGCCCGCGGGATATCCGGCTGAGCCGAGCCCATAAAGATGCTCATGAAGCCATCGATCACGTTTGCGCCGTTAGCCTCGTTCTGTGTTTTACTGCTCTTTCTGTCAGTGTGGGTGTACCTCTGGGTGTAATTCAGCTGAGATTGTTAGGATGGGCTTAAACCAGATGCCCCAGCCAGTTTTCCTGTTCTTTTGTTCCGTGTTTAAGCCATAGGCCAAAATCAATCATTTATTACTGGTACCTTTTGTATTTGTGTCGGTTGAGCCAGAGAATGGCTGTTTTGGGCTGAGTGGGTTTGCTTTTAACTCTGTAGAGGTGAACCTAGAAAAACTGGAACACGAATTTCTTCCTGTAATAAATCCTACACACAAACACCCACTCCGGGGGGGATGTACACATAAAAAAAAACACCCACACATGCTCTGTTTATTTATTATTTACTCCTAAGGCCTCTCTCATGACATAACAACGTGAAACATTGATCTCTCCAGTCTTAAAATGTCAATTCCTCTTTGCCTCACCATAACTCATCTGCTTGTCCATCTTCCTCTCAGATGCTCCATGCTCAGAGATGCAGGGAATGCTCTCCGGTCTCCTGCCAGACTCCCAGATCTCGGCCTCCTCCATGAGAGACATCCACGGGGCCACAGGTGCAGCCCGGCTGGTGGCCAGCCGCTCAGGATGGTTCCCCAGTCCCACGCAGCCCGTGGCTGGCGAAGAATGGCTGCAGGTGGACCTAGGAGTCCCCAAAACTGTACGGGGCATCATCACGCAAGGGGCCCGCGGGGTGGATGGCAGTACCAGCGCGGAAAACCGGGCCTTCGTGCGGAAGTATAAACTTTCCCATAGTTTGAATGGAAAAGACTGGAGCTACATCATCGACTCCAAGACCAATCTCCCAAAGGTGAGAACAATGCAGGATTTCTTTAATGCTGCAATGAAAAAACACAGCAATCAAAACAAAGTTTTTTAATTTAAATACTTTTTTTTTAACTGCTTTCAAACTAAGGTCTCCTAACGAGCTGAGAAAACAGTGAAAGGGTTAAAGTGGTAATTGGCTGTACTTAGATTCTAGCTGGTTCAGTCTGTTTCAGGTTGATCTAATTGATTATCTTGGTAAACCTGGGTTTGGCCTGGTCTTGATCTTGGTCAAAAGCCAGTTAAGCCAATTAGACCACCTTGAACCAGTAAAAACCCATCTTAACCACCTTAAGCATAATATTTAATGTTTTTCCAGCAGAGGAGTACTGAACGGAAGAATAAAACTGGAGTTGAATTAGGTTAATTAGTTAATCGTGAAAATTTAAATATCGTGGGTCGTTGAAAGGGCTACAGTAATGAACAGTTCACCAGAATCAGATTATTAGCAGACTCATTTCATTCTTTCGCTCATCTCAGCGACTTCACTTCTAGATTCCCAATCTCCCACTCTGAGAGCAGAATTCAATTATGCTGCAAGCTTTGATAACATTCCAGTGAAATCATCCACAGTTGTGTTAATTAAAACCTGAGCTGCAGAGCTGCATCAGAGACTCGGAAATACAGAGAATATACAGTAGCTTTCTTCTCTCAATCACACAGCTGGGCTAAAGTGCTTTTGTGATTCTGCTCCTCCAGATTTTTGAGGGTAACACGCACTACGACACCCCTGAGATCCGTCGCTTTGACGAGATTGTGGCCCAGTTTATCCGAGTGTATCCAGAGAGGTGGTCTCCCGCCGGCATCGGAATGAGACTGGAGATACTGGGTTGTGACTTGCCAGGTAAGACCTGTGTATGTTTTGTTTTTAAAAATTTTTTGTAATTTGTTTTCACATATTTTTACTCTCTGACTTTGGGCGTGACACAAAGCAGATTTATAATAATCACGATAAACAATTAATCCGCTGAGTAATAAAAGTTAATTAGCCTAGCTGTAGGCTGTTTACATTGCCTGTAGCAACTTCATATTAATATATAATGCAAATCATGTGCGGTCACAGATGTGTGTATTCATTGGCTACTGGCAGCAAGTTCAATGAGGCTCATATCATCCAGATTTTACAGTCAGAATTATCCGTTTTAATTAAAAATAAACACGATACCCCCAGCTACAGCAGTAGAAAGAAGCGGAGCAGTCCTGCAGCCTCTCTGTCACTTCCATCTTTGCTCTCTGTCCCCGATGTCCTTCATATGTCCTCCTCTTGAATCTTTTACCTGTCACAGCATGACGATCAGTCAAAAGGACACACGGCTGCTCCCTCTGGACCTGGCCTGGGCTCTATAAAGCGGCAGGCCGAGGGGCAGTAATCGACGGGCTGTCTTCATGGCTCTGTGTCTGCAAGAGCGCCGGGGGCAAAGGAGCATTAGAGGAGCTGCTAGAAAGGACGATGTGGGTGGAGGCCAGGGGAAGCCTCAAGGCTCAGTGCCCAGGTTTATTAGCATGGCAGGACTGCAGGTGGAGGAAGGCATGATGAAAAGTCAGACAGAGAGCCGATGCTGGCTCAGGGTTAGTTGGTGGCACTTTGCAGGCAGAAGATGAGATCCGGGATGAAAGCTTCATGTGTCATCGGCGGTGCTTGGTGCGATACTGGCACAGGTTTACGGAGCCTGTGGGCCATAAATGAATGAGAGCGAAAGATCAAGAGAGAGAAAGAGAGGATAATCAAAGCGGATGAAAGAAATAAGGGAGGGATCAAAGCCAGTGAGTTAATGAGTGACGAAAAATGGACTGACGGTCGATTGTGTTTGTGTACACACGGTTATGTTTGCGTGAGGGAATGTGATGACAGTGCGGTGAGGCTCCGCAGCGCACAACTGCGCACCAGATGTTCGAGACACAGGGGGCTCAATCTACCCCACTCACTGTTGAAACTACAGCCCCAGTTCCTAATCTCCACAGTAAATCTAATCACATACAGATCCCGAGACACACAAACACACTTGTGTGTTATATATACTTGCATGTGACTTTGAATTGTGTGTATTTTTCTTTCATATTTTCTTTGTTTCTGCCCGTACACACAACATCATGGCTGTTTCATTTCCTACCATCTGTTATGCACATCCACGGTGATCACTAACAGTACCGGTCCTTAAAGGAGCCTTTTGACAACAAAAAACATACAGGCCTATGGTTTGAGTGAGATCGTCCTAATTCGGCTCTCTAAAGCAAACTGTACTTTTGTAAATTGTGGCTGGTTGCAGCTGTGGTGTGAGTGAAGCAGGGTTTGAGTGTTTTGTTTTATGTTTTTTGTTTTGTAATGATTTTTGTTTTGTTTTTTGTTTTATGTTTTGTTTTTACTTTTGTAAATTGTGGTTGTTTGCAGCTGTGGTGTGAGGTTGAGGGACAGAGTTTGAGTGTTTTGTTTTGTTTTTACTTTTGTAAATTGTGGTTGTTTGCAGTTATGGTGTGAGGGTGAGCGAAGAAGGGTTTTATTTTGCTTTGCTTTGTTTTGATAATTTTTTTTTTTTTTTACTTTTGTGAATTGTGGTTGTTTGCAGTTATGGTGGGAGGTTGAGTGAAGAAGGGATTTGTTTTGTTTTGTTTTGTTTTGTTTTTATACTATGGCTTTGGGCATGACAAAACGGATTAATAATAATCGATAAACAATTCATGAAGGCTAATGCATGTAGCAATATATGCAATATATAGCAATATGTGATGCAGATTATGTGCAATCACAGGTGTGTGTATTCACTGGCTATTGGCAGCAACCTCACTCATCAAGGCAGATTTTACAGTCAGAATTATCAGTTTTAATAAAAAATAAACAACGCCCCCAGCTACAGCAGTGTTATATACACTTACATGTGACTTTGAACCGTGTGTATTTTTCTTTCGTACTTTCTTTGTTTCCACCCGTATGCATAACATTATGGCTGTTTCATTTCCTACCATCTGTTATGCACATCCACAGTGATCACAAACGGTACCGGTCCTCAAATGAGCCGTTTGACAACAAAAAACATACAGACCTACGTTGAAGACCTTGTTTGAATGAGGCTCTCTAAAACACACTGTACTTTGGTAAATTGTGGTTGTTTGCAGCTGGGGTGCGAGGTTGAGTGACGCAGGGGCCGGGGCTGCTGTTGTTCTGATTTTGAGGGGCCGTGGGGATTCGTAGAGAGAGAGACGTTAAATATTCACAGGGCTACATCAGTCTCACTCCAGTGCACAGAGATGTTTACGCCAATCACACACATCTGCCACTGCGTTCATAGTTGTATACTGCCCGAACACACACAAACACACATTTAATTTCATATAAAGAGAGGTTAATACAAGTTATCAGCTCTGGAATATTTGATTCTGAGTGGTATAATGACCGCATAACTCTAAAATTGACCATTGTCCCCAAGCAAACAATTTCTCTCATATCATACCACAGTCTCTTTCTTCTTACATGCAAAAAAAATTATTTAGACTTAAATCAATATATAATGTCCATTCATTTGGTAAGCAGCCATGTAATAAGCAGGATAATGCACAGTCATGTACTACATGTCGTGGTTCTGATTACCCTGACAGGGTTTATTTAATGATAATGACCATTTAACTGTGCATTACATTTGACAAACTGAAATTATATATCATTAAATATACCATACTGCTCCTATACACTGTGCAAATACATATTAACTAAGGTCATGTATTCCTGGAGTTATTCTGAGCTGTGGCTAAGCTACGATTTTGTCCCCAAATCCCATCACTCTCCCGGAGGAAGGAAATTTAGAGTGAGGGACACGAGGAGAGAAATAATGAATTGATGAATAAATAAACAGAGGCGTGGCAGACAGCCCTTGTGAGAGCAAGACCGTGAAAGACACACAGAGGGACTTTAGATATTTCAATCAGGCACCCTTGTCTATTATTCATTACTGGACTCACGTCAAGCCAGAGGTTCCTGTCTCTGGGAGAACAGAGAGCGAGAGAGGGGTAGAAAGAGTGAGGACAGTGACCTCTGCTGGGTGCAACGTGTCTCAAAATTGCAGGCGCAGCAGAGAGACACACCTTTACCACAGCGTGCAACCCTTGAGACTGGGCTCACCTGGACGTCTCTCCCTGCTCAGGCTGAGTGGACGTTCTGAGATTCAGGAGCTCAGGGTTACTGCAGTTTAATTAGCTGATAAGAATGATGTAAGAAAGTAGCAAGTTAAAGTCTGTTACCGAAAGTTCCTGTAAGGAGAAGATGGATCACTCATACAAAAATAATGGAAGAAATAACGCTCATTACAGCACCTATAAAAATGGAAGTCCTGCCTTTCAGTTTTTATTTTTTACATGAACCAGCCTGAAAATAGCTGTTTCAGTATGAATTGAGCTAATAAATCAAAATGTATGATGCCATCGTTGTGATTTTATTGAAGATTTAAAATGTGGTTTGAAAATCTTGACAGACTTTTACTATTCAAGTATATAAGAGCTGTATTTTACACCTATTACTTAGACATAAAATTGCTGGCAAGGGCCAAGATGGTCAATGAGTGAGCTGACTTGCCTTAAAAGCACTTGAGTTTTGACTCTCAGTTTTGCTCTAACCTATTGCACATGGTACTAACATAAACACACCATCCTTGGTTGAGCAAGAATGCCACACACCTGAAAGAGAGAGAAATAGATCTCAGCATGTGCAGTGCTCACTGATCACTCTCAGATGTGTGGGCGGGGCCTGTGGCTGTCCATCACGGGAACAGTGGGTGTGGTTTAAGACACAATGTTCCTTGCCTGGGCAGCTGGTGATATGATGGAAAATTGTTTCCACTTCTTCTCATCTTTGACGAGGAGAGTGTAATCACTTCTCTCTGCTCTCTGGCTCAACCTCATTCTCTCGACAAAACCGAGGCTCTCCCTCACCATCTTTCACTGCTATCTCTCTATCGGGATGGATGCATGTGAGCTGAAGGACAGCAGCTTCCCTCGTCTAGTTGAATTGGCTCTTTGAAGTTATCAACCACATGTTTCTATTTAGTGTATTCCCCCTACACAACCCATGTTTGCACACAGGCATTTACCCACAAAGCCCACATGTCATTCTTCATATCCTCTCAGTGTAAATATTTAGGTTGATCTCCACTCCTCCCCTCCTCTTTCTCCATACAGCACGTCTTCCCAGCTCTTCCTTATATAATGCCTGCATATGGTCTTCCATATGGTACAGTACAGCTCTCCTACTGGAAATCTCATGTATACTTTTAGTCCACCCAAAAAATATAATTCTGTCAAAACCTGTGTGACTTTATTAAGAATATATTTTGAAGAGTATTTCAACTGTTTCAACTATACAACTAAAACAACACTGGAGCCATTTGACAATGAAATTTTTCCGGAATATCATCTTCTTCATGTTCTGTAGAAGAAGTAAAGTCAATACAGGTTTGGAACAACATGAGTAAGTGACGACTGAATTTTCAAACACACTCTCATGGCAAGTTATAATTATTTTACATTTTGGCGAAATGGTGGTGAATTCTTATGGATCTGAATCAGTTTATTTGTTTTCATCCCATTGATGGTTATATTTAGGGGTGGACTGTTATACTTTTTTCATTTCGGCTAAACTCTTTCGGTAAAGTCTAGTGAAATATACTGTAGCTTAATCACTGCAATTAATGGTTTGCCATCGTTGTTTAGCATATGTTTATCATCTGCAACACATCTGCATATAGACAAGCATTAAGAAGGTTTATGATTGGATATCTGGTGCTAAACAACCCACCATAGCATTTTAGCCAGGGTTAGGTGCAGTGTATAACTTTAAAAACTGTTTTGAAGATGATCCTTCTTCATTTTGTAACTGTATTTTCTTACATTTGAAATGTTTGTATTCACTCTCCATCGAGCCAGTCAAAGATTGCTTTTATAAATCGCCACTGTTGTTTTGAAGCAAGGTTCTCTGAAGACATCTGATGTGAATATAAACACTGTGAGCCTGAATATTTCTAGGCATGTGACGCATATTTGATATCCATCACCTGGAGATGATTTGTTGGTTTAACTGACTTGTGAGGAAAGTCCTTATCAGAGGCCAAGCAAACAGGCCTGTCTGAACTCAGTGTGTTTGTATTTGGGGAATTTACTAGCTCAGAGATAACACGATAAACCTTCTGTTACTTTCTGTGTTCAAAAGACACAGAGACAAAAGCTTTAATTAGTTCAGTGCTGCTGGAAAACGGCTTTGTTAATGAATTCTGGAGGCCAAAAGCCTCGTCTTTCAAGTTGGAAATGTTTAATTAGGTTTAATTATGTTTTAAGATGCCAAAGTTCAACATGCCATCATTCGGAATGAAGAGTCCGAAACTGGAGGGTCCAGATGTTGATGTGAAAATCCCTAAAGCCGATATAGACATTAATGCACCAGAGGTTGACTTTGAAGGACCTGAGGGAAAAATCAAAGGCCCCAAATTCACGATGCCATCAATCTCTGGTCCAAAGATTTCTATGCCAGACGTTGACTTCAATCTGAAAGGTCCAAAACTGAAAGGTGATGTTGACGTGTCCATTCCAAAAGTGGAAGGAGGTATTAAAGCACCAAAAGTGGAAATTGAAGGCCCAGAAATTGAAGGACCTGAGGGTGGTTTTAAGATGCCAAAGATCAAAATGCCATCATTCGGAATGAAGAGTCCAAAACTGGAGGGTCCAGATGTTGATGTGAAAATCCCTAAAGCCGATATAGAAAATACACTATATCGTGTATTTTAAATATATTTAAAATACACTCACATCAGCTTTTGATGATCACTTTCACTGTTGCTGATCCGATCTGACTCCTGTTCTCTGTTTGTTACTCCACACAATCTCCCAAACGCACATCAGTCTTTGTTTTTCCTTGTAATGCAGTTTCTGCTCAAGATCTCAGTCAGGCGCTGAAGTACGGCCGGTCCGCCTGCCAGGGGCATAGATTTACTCCAAGGCTTTCTACATAATTGAACATTTTTTCCGTCTTGCTATGAAAACGCTGAGTCAGAGATTGCCGAGGCTCAGCGGGGCCCTTGAGAGAGGAACCAGGGCTGACTCTGCTCTGTGCCCTGAATCCAGAGGTTAAAAACAAGGTAATCCATCAGGGTGAGAAGGAGTGACCCCAAAACTAGCCCTTGCTTGTAAATATCTGGTCTGTCTTTGAGACTTGGAAACATTTCATGGCCTTAATGTGTTATCAGGCTGTGGAGGAAATCTCAGGCGACGCCCAGAGAGTTCTGGGATCCAGATCAATTGGCTGCGTCAATAGAGCTTTGGAGCATATTGGAAATCTATTGCCGTGTCTTGCTCTGATCCATAGCTTGAGCTTCAGGTATCAGGAGAAATCAGCAGCATATTTCACATAGAGTGAATAGAAATGAGTGTCATTTGAAGAGAAATATCAGGTGTCAGTCTTAAAATTTTCGTAAATAATATTGAAAATTGTTAAAGATTATCCTAACTGACAAGTAAATGAAAACACCTGTTTGATCAGCCTACTTGGCTCATCCTGTTAACAAGGGAAATATTCACTACTGTTCAAAAGGTCGTTATTAAT
The DNA here is from genome assembly GCA_027422415.1 of Schizothorax lantsangensis. Lineage (NCBI taxonomy): Eukaryota > Metazoa > Chordata > Actinopteri > Cypriniformes > Cyprinidae > Schizothorax > Schizothorax lantsangensis. The sequence goes on along the minus strand of CM049848.1, from coordinate 4,521,681 downwards.
ATGATTTTTTTGAAAGAAACGTATACTTTTATTTAGCAAGAATGCATTAAAGTGATCAAATGTGACAATATAGAGATATAATTCTACAAAGATTTCTATTTCAAATGCTGTTCTTTTAAACTCTATATTCCTCAAAGGATCCTGAAAAAATAAATATATCATGGTTTCTGCAAAAACATTAAGTAGAACAACTGTTTTCTACATTAATAATAAGAAATGTATCTTGAGCAGCAAATCAGCATATTAGAATGATTTCTGAAGGATCATGTGACACTGAAGACTGGAGTATTGATGCTGAAAATTCAGCTTTGCATCAAAGGAATAAATTACATTTTAAAATAAATTAAAATAGAAAACAGTTATTTTAAATTGCAATAATATTTCACAATATAAATGTGTTTACTGTATTTTCAATCAAATAAATGCAGTCTTGGTGAGCATAAGAGACTTCTTTCAAAAACATTAAAAAGTCTTACCAATCCCAAACATTTGAGTCGGGACAGGAGTGTCTCACACTTAATGCATGTGAGACTAAAGAATGAACGGTGTGTTAGGTGAGTGAGAGGGAGCTCTCAGTTCCCAGATATCCAGGACTTGCTGGGAGGTTAATTGCATTTGTAAAGGGCAGAAAATTAATAGAGTTTAATGTCAGAAGCAGCCAGCTGGTGCATCCCTTTCATGTACGCACCCGCTTATAGAAATTAATAACATATTAATATTACAGTAGGCCTCTCCTTTTCATGTTGTGCTAAAGTGTCTACATGATTAGTGTTACGCCACTCACGTATTTGCCAATTAAGCGGGGAATTGTTAAGAGTAATGACATTAATGACTTTAAGAGCTGACAATCATTACTCATTTACGCCTCGTTGTCTCTAAATCTTCATTCGCTTGATCCCCCACGGGGAACGAAGAGAGATGCAACGGCTGATTTAACATTTTCTGTCATAACAAATTATCACCGCAGAAAACACGCAAGAGCACTGTTGCAATCGCCAATACTGAAGTTTTTGTTGCCGTCTGGCTTGCATTGTTTGGGCCAAAACACAGCATTAATTCATAGACGAGAGATGTGGAGAGAAAGAAGAGAAATAAGGCTAAAGGAGTGAACTTTGTTGTTGCATGAAAATGAAAGTCAGCGATAGACAGTGTCAGTGGAGGGAACCTCTTTAAAGGTTTTGTGACTCATGGAAAATAGCTGTGGTAACAGTGGTTTCACATTTAAAGGCATTGTGGGTAACTGGTACAGTAACTGCAGTGGTCCGAGGTGTAATGGCAATGCTGATGAACCGTTTATTGTACAGAATATACTTTCTCTCTCTCAATTAGTGCATTTCACAGTAAATAGTTCTCAGATGCTCTGAATTTTTCTCTAGTTGTGGTTTTGTAATATTTCTCTTATTGTAAACGCACAATGTGTGCATGTGGTGCATTGCACATTTTTAATTGTCTCAGTCTGTTTCACGTGTGTCTGGTGGTTGCGGCCACTTTTTGGAAGACAGATGCTTGTGTGCATGCATTCCTGTGTACGATCGTGTGTGATTTTTCTGTCATTTCATATCTGAGGAGTGTTTGCCTGTGTGTGTGTTAGGAAGACTTGCATATAAATCAGAACTGGTACAAGGATCTTTTTTTAGAGTGCCTTTTCCCAGTCCACAGTAAATGTCTTATTTCTAATATGTGCTGTTTTTTTTACTTTCTTTTAGAATCTACCACCATTCCTGACACCGCGACGCCTACCCTCTCTCCTCACGAGGAGACAAGTACTGCCCACAGGACACCAGGTAATCAAACAGAGCACCTTACCAGAATAAATTACTGTAGTGAATGAGATCAGATCTCATTACAGAATGTAAATCAATAAATTCAATCTTATCTATGTGTATTACGAAGACTCAAAACTTTACTGACATGAAATGAGAACATCAAGTAGAGAATGTCTTTCTATGTGTTTAGATAAACAAGCATTTCAGTATACCACACATGCACACATACACTTTTATTTACAGTACTCTGCAGTGTAATTGCAGCCTTGCTTTACCCAGAGCTCTAATAACAGATTGCCGCCCCTCCATTTGTACACACTTATGTGTTGATTAGTAGAGGCTCGCAGCATGAACGCTAACATTATGCTAACTAGCATAGCAACATGCCTTTGAATGGATGGCTGACAGAGGCCCGCTAAATGCTGAGGCACAGCGCTCCATGTAGATGAGGCTGTGCTGGAGTCTGTCGGTGTCTGCATGTTAACACAGCACCAGCAGCAGCAGAGCCAGTCAGTGCATATACAGTGAGGCAGGAATCTGTGCATATTTACTGAAATGGCAATCTTTCAAATACAGTGAGACTGTAAACTTTCACCTACAGTGAAACTGGAATCTGTCACATACAGTGAGATGCAGTGTGTATAGATGCAGTGAGACAGGAATCTGTGTGTGTAAAATGAGACAAATCTGTACATATATAATATATAAATATACAAAAACAAAATACATTTATAGTAGGACTATATAGGCTTCACACCAAGATAGTTTTACACAAGTATAGTCAGCCATGCAGTTAGACAAATATGTCTAGAGATTTCACGAGGCACATACAGTATGTGTGTGTTATGGGAGAGCCTACAACAGGGTCCGAGGTCATGGAAAATGAGTATAATCTGGTTTGCTCTCTCTTTCTCTCTCTCCCCAGCTCCCACCACTCTCTCGTCTCTGGGTGGTCTGTGTGACTTTGAGCAGAGTATGTGTGGATGGACCCATGACCCCATGTCCGAGCTGAAGTGGTCTCTGTATAGTTCCTCTAGTCCTAGTCTGGACCTGACACTGGGATCTGACGGTATGTCCATCTTAATAAAAGATATTACATAGCCTAAAACAAACTAAAAAATGTTTACACTATAATCTCTTCAAATATATATACATTGGGAATTTTTGGATCGCATTGGGAATATCGGGAACTTTGAGAAGAGAAGTTTGCTTGTTTAATAAGAATTATTGAGGAAATAAACAGGGACAGTGGTAGAAGGTCTGAAAAAAAGTTAAGTGCTGTGTGGTGACCGCACTGCACAAAAGACATTTTCAGACCATCCTTTGCCCTTGTCCTCTTTACTAGCACATATGTACATGCACAAGCGCTCACCTCTCATATTCCATCCATCCGTCTCATTACTGGTGTGTAATTAATGTGATAGTTGAAATCTGGGAATAGTATCTGTCACTCTCTCAGTCCATCCTCGTTCCTCCTCTGGGAGTTTGTTCCTCTCTTCATATCCCTGAGCTTACCTGACCTTTATCAACCTTGGTTGAAAAAAATAAATTGGGATTGCTTCACTAATTCTGAGCACACACACACACACACACACAAATGTACAGTTCCCTATGTCCCCTATGCTTTCTTGGAGCACTCTGCCTGTTGAAGCTGTTAAAACAATCTTTGCTGTTTTCCACATATCAGGGTTTAAAGAGAGATCCAGGAGTCAAAAGGAAAGAATCCTCTCCTGTTTAAACCATTCCCAAACTAAGAGCACCCCCAAACTCGAGACCTTCTCTCGTGTTTCTTCACTCTTTTACACCAGGGGTGTCACTTCACATTCCTCACCTTCTCCAAACAAACTGTGTAGATCCCCTAATGCAAAAAAAACAACAACTTCTAGGTACTCAAGCTCGATTTCACACGTTGTTGGGGTCTGAAATGTGTCTGAATCCAATTCGTAACATAAGTTCACAATGCATTCCTAACATTGCTGCAAGTAGTGCTTTAGTACAGCAGCAATAGTCCTTCAGGTCAAAGGGTCAAGGTTTGGCTGGTATGCCACAGCTGGTAGATGTTGCAAGTAAATAATCTGGGGCCTTCTCTTTTGACTGCATCCTCTATTGAAGTGTCTGTGTATTGTCATAAAATATACCTTTTTATATATATACTGTATATATATTGTGGCGGGAGGAGCAAATGACAGACACAGTGGGTGTGGCGTCAGGCCTCGGAGAGGCTTTTATTCAACAGAAATAATAAAATAGTGTCCAAAGGGGATGAAGTGTCCAAAATAAACAGGGGATCTGGTGTCCTCGTCGTGCTGCGCGGGTTGTGAAGGAGGGGCAGTGTTCTGGAAGGATGGGTCCAGGTAAGGGGCGGAGTCCGGCGGCCGCACGGGCTCCCCTCTCGGGTCCGGAGCGCGAGGGGCGGTGGCTTCTCCTAGCGGCTTCATCCTCCTTCGGCCCACGGCCCCCTCCGGGGACTATACAGCCCGGCATCCTGGCCCGTCAGCCGTGTAACGGGTGCGGCACTTGCTCTCTCAACGCTCCCTTCCTGGACCCACGAGGACACCAGCGTGCATGCACGGGGAAGAGACCGGTCTCCAGAGGAGAGGCGCACTCGGCATATAACAGCGGCGGTGATGAGGCTCCATTCACTTCAGGTGTGCCTCATCACACACCGCCAGACCTAGCTGTTTCAGCGCCCCTCCTCTCTCACACACCCACTCCCGTCGGGAGCCTGGTGAAGGGCGGCGATTAAGGGACGGGGAGATGCTGATAATTAGGGGGAGGCAGCCGACTCGTCACATTATATATATATATATATATAGTTCTGGCATGAAACTCTAGATGGCACAGTCCAATAGGTCTAACTCAATCTGACGTAATGACATCATTATCACATGGCACAGCTGATTGGTTTTGTCCTGTATCAGTAGCCAATGAGCTCACTGCTCAATATTCAAATACCTGGCTTTTGTTTGCTGTAGCAGTTTGCAGTGCACTTCAGAAACCCTCCACCTTCCCCAGCTCCACCTGTATAGATCTGCTACGAGGTGATTCTTGTATGCTATGGGGGTTATTTCATGTATATTTGCAGCAGCAGTATTTCTTACATGCTCACAGCAGCATGTTGTGGATGTATTGGCAGTAGCAAGTCTCGGTACTTGCTCTGCCGCCGCAGCAGCGTAGCAGATATATTCCTCCAAGACCAAATACATTAACATTGTCATGTACATTACCATGCCAATCCCTCTGAGAGTTGTCATCACATAAATATATATTTATATACTTACAGGTATGTGTGTGTCTGTGTAAAAAAAAAATAGATATGTCTGTAAAAAAATATATATATGTAAAGTCACATTGTGAGATATAAAATCACAATTGCGAGATTAAAAGTCACAATTGTAAGTAAAAAATTTGAGGCAGAAAGAGGCAGAAATGAGATTCCACAGTTTTTTTACACAGATTTTTTTAATGCATACTTGTGGAGTATGTTTCTGGCTTCACTTCCCAGCATCCCTGGACAAAAGCTGATTAACTCATTCACTTTATAGCACAGCTCACTCCAATAAAACATCACAGTAAACTGTGTAGATCCTATGGCTCCTGGAACAGCACTCTAGAGTGTTCATACCCCAGTGTTTTAGCCAGGAAACAGAAAACCAGAGGTCCTGAAAGGGTTAATACGCAATCAACCTAATTAACTCTAGTTGTAGAAGGTTCCACTTAAAAACAATAATCCCAGAAGTACCTTTCCCTGCCCTCTGGTTACTTCACAGGCACATCAACCTAAGCTAAACAGTCTCCGAGCTATGGTGAACGTTCCCTATGAAAGGGTAATTAATTTTTTTATATGTATATCCAAGATCAAACAGTGGAAGTTCTTTTGCATTAATTAAATCCATAATCTATTTAGGCATCTCATACAGGAGGACCAGCGACAGCCTGATCTGATCTCTGATTTCAGTGCTGTATTTTAAACAAGTTTGGGATGAGAAATGTGTCAAAGTAGGGCGAAGGGAAAGAAATGACTATGCCATTTCTCTGTGCATCAGTGGAAGGTGGGAGCTTCTGTATCATAGCTGAGGCAGCGTGGGTAATGATGATAATTTCTGGTGCCATGCTGTCCAGTCCGATCACTCACAAAGTGTTTCCCAGCCTCCTCTCTGATCATCGTTTTCCGCTCTTCCTCTCTTCTCCCATTCATTTTACTTCCGCTTTACTGAGATTGGGATATGACAGAGATTGTGTTGTAAAGACTCTTTCCTCTGAACACAGAGGGGATGTGCTTTTATGTCAGATCTGATTTTCTACTTCTACTTAAAAAAAACAACAACAAAAAAACAGATCAATTATTTATCATTTTGCAAACATACCAGAATGTTCAATGCAGTGTAACAGTGAGAAAGAAACAGAAAAAGGGAGAATTAAAAAGTAGCTTACAGTGATTCACTAAGTAGGACATGCTCCTGGATCTACATCCTGGTTAGGTGGAGAGTTAGGAACATGTTTCTTTAACAGCAATGTTGTTCCAGGACCAACAAAAGATGTTTAACATCATCACTTGTCTCATTCTCTCTACAGATTTTGGAAATTTCCTGTACGTGGAGGCGAGTCCTAAGTTAGAGCCGCAGCGTGCGCGGTTAATGAGCCCGTCTGTGGGACCCGAGCGCCGTCCCGTCTGTCTGCTCTTCTACTACCAGCTGCAGGGTGAAGGTCAGGACAGCCTCCGCGTGCTGCTCCGGGACGATGACCAGGAGGAGACGCTGCTCTGGGCGCTGAAAGGAGACCAGGGGCCCATGTGGAGAGAAGGCCGCACCATTCTGCCTCAGTCCCCTAAAGAATATCAGGTATGACAGTTCATATATTGATAGAAATATAGGATGAACTGACAGAAGTAACACAGCGCTGATCTGAATGTAGTCTTTAATTCTCTTTCTTTTCTCTTTAATTTGTAAGGTTGTCATTGAGGGCTTCTTCGAGCGTGGCAGTCGAGGGCACATCTGGGTCGACAACATCCATATGAGCTCCAGCATCGAGCTTGAGCAGTGTACACGTAAGTATTAACATCTGGGTCTTTCTTTGTCTCGCTGTCTTTCTCTCTTTCAACTGTCATCCACCATATTTGTCACCAGGGACCAAAATCAACACCTGCCAAGCACCAAATGCAAGTCAAATTTATTTGACGAGTAAAAAACAACCTTTACATCAAGCCACTAGAACTAAAATTAAATAATAAAAAAATAAAAAATCTGAAAGAAAGAAAAAAAACAAGAATTTTTATGCACTTTTATTTATGTTTAAATATTTATTTTTAATAAAAAATATTGAATTTTTTTATTTATTTATTTTAATAAATAAATGAAAACATATATATACTTTTTATAAATTTACCCAGCATTGGCAGACAAAAAAACGTATTTTGTTTTACCCTGCATGTCATAAAACGATCCATTCTTCTTTCCATGCCCACCGTACCCTTACCATTCAAGCCCAAGAAAAAATTAATCACACAGAAAGTGTTTTTCAAGTGCTCGGCTCGCACAAAAAGCTGAAAACTAGGCCACACTCACCCTGTGGGCTCTGATCCCAATCTATGTTTCATTAGTTTCTTTTCCTTCTTCTTTCTTATTTGTAAACAGAGCTTTCCAGAGCCATGCCAGGGAATAACCAGACAGGCCTGCTCTCGACGGTGTAGCTTTTCACAAACAGACATTAATGTCGAACAAAGCTCTTCGTTACACGACCAGTCACTAACAATACTGTGAAGGTTATTTACTGAGCAAAACATTGCCGTTCCCTCTGAGAATGTGTGACTTATTATATTTAAACTATGATCAGCAAAAGCAGGATTAGTTATGAATCAGAATTGATGTGAGCTGTCATACACACTTTCATTCAGTTGCTCATGTACACACTTCCGCCACAGGCCCTCAGCTTTGGGACTGCTCTTATTAATTAAAGCTGTTCGATGTGCATGCGCCAGCCCTGTGTCGCTGCCAAATCTGTCCCCTGTCTCGCTGCAGAGTTCCTTTTCAAAGCGAATGCATTCCAAACATTCTGATTCTCTGGCATTCTGAGTGTGTGTGTGTGTGTGCACAGCACAGTTTGCCAAAATGACACACAGCCCAATCCCATTCTCCTCCCTTCTTTACTTTTTCTGTTTCTCCTTAACCTGTGTTTGTCATTTCAGATCCCTCTACTACACACAAGTCTTTATGATGAGCTAAAGGGTTGTGTTAATAAATTTACAAATGTAGTCAGGGGGCTATAATGAATATCACGCAGGCAATGTTTCTACATGATAGTTATCATTGAAATAGGTGTCTTGAGATATCAGGATACATTTAGACAGTTGTAAAGTAGGATTTTGGAGAGTTAGCGAAATGGTTAACATCGCTTACAGCACCTCAAAATTAATTTTGTCAAGGAATTGGAGCTCCAGAGTAATTTATTCACATGATATTAATCATACTCAGTCACATGTGTCAGAATTACATCTGTACTGTTGTTATTTATGTGAATATGTTTCATTTGTGCCAGTTCTTTAAGTAATCTTTCTTTTTTTCCTCTCATTTCAGAACCCTTCGCTGCATTCCCCCCTGAAATGACTGGTGAGTTTTCTGGCATATTGTCATTTCCTGTGCCAATGTTTGTGCTTCCTGCTTGTTGCCTAGCAGCTTGCATCACCTGAAGGGCTTTTGATAATCATTATACTTTTGTTGAGCTTCACACCAGCAGCACACAGGGATTCTGTAAAGTCTGTTTCCAGTCCCATAACAAAGTTTAAATGAAGTGTGATTTAGCGCCGGTGCAGTTTGTGTGTTTATGTGTGCATTCAGTGACGTTGGTGCCTTTATGTCAAATCATTGCTGTCATGATTATTGTCCTCACTATCATATTGTCATATGGATATTTGGAGCATGGGCTGTATCCCAGCATGCATCTGTAGCACCACATCACATGCTGTATTATTTGGTGTCGGTGTCATGCCTAAACATCATCAAATGTGGCCGTAGATTCAGTTGGCATATTACACCTTGTATGTCACCCCTTGACATTTCAATATGATTTCTCACCAAATTATATAATAATAATATTTTTGTATTGCATCTTAAATATATAAATTGCAATTCAAGGTGCTTTACAGTTCAGAATATATTTAAAAAAATAGACACATCACCTGTCTTAAAATTATTTGAGTCTCATCTTTCCTCTGGGGTGACATTGCACTGTTGTTCTTCATCAAATTTTAAACAGGCCAATAAATAAATAAATTCCTGAAGTTACTATACTAACAATTTTAAAACCGTGTAATGAGAACAGCAAAACTCTACAAAACTCTACATTGGTGGTGTGTTTGAGCTGCTGTGCTGCTGTGGATGTCATATGTGTATTCCCCAACAGCTGTATGATTGCGGTCAATCAGATTCAGCTGCAGTGGAATAATCCTCATACACTCCATTTTGAATGATTGTGGAGCACACAAGCCCACTAATAACGTATTCCTTTAGTAACTACCTCCCTTTCTTTTAATTGAAGTGGAAATGATTCCCAGTGTAAGTAGATTCATTTTCCCATAGCAGTCAGAATTCCTACATTACATGCACGTTTATGCATAGACGGGAGGAAGATGAAATGGAGGGAATAGAAAGAGTGATTGGTGGAGGTGTGTGTGTGTGTGTGTGTGTGTGTGTGTGTGTGTGTGTGTACACGTGTGATGGGTGAGCAGTTTTCATGCACTGCTGGGTTGGGTTCATGGAAGACTTTGGCTTGAGGCAGATGAAGCTGGCACAGATCCATGCATGCAAGAAAACAGAACTTTCCCCCAGAAGGAAAAACTACCGAGCACACACACCCACACACACACTCAAACACACACTCGCCAATATACTGCATTACAAAAAAGAGAAGGTGCTGACATCAGCCGGTGTCTTATGACACTATATGCTTTTATGGCCTTTGCATTTGGTTTCATATGAAATTAGCGCAGATACCACAATCTGTTCACAACCCATAAAACATGTCTGCATTCTTATGTGACTTAGAAGGACAAAAGTCAGTCCGAACAGTTATCGAGTGCCTGTAAAGGAGCCGCTGACAGGCGATGTGCATGTGCATTTGCGTGTCTGTGTTTGTTTTGTTTGTATGCAGCACCAAATCAGAGCAAAATCATTCACGTACAATCCAAGATGGCTTGAAGCTATGCAGTCTGCATGCCTCTCTACCCCAAGCCAACTCTTCTGTGTCTCTCCACCAGGGGGAGCCTCACCTGGCTGGAGCGACCCCACTGTTGACACGACAGTGTCCCTGCAGCCCATGCCCACCTACTGGTATTACGTAATAGCCGGAGGTGGCGCCGTTTTCCTCCTGGGCTGCGTCACGTTGGTCATGGTGCTGTGTTGCCATCGCTACCACCTGGCGGCCAAGAAGAGCCAGCACTCGGTGTCCTACCAGAGCACGTACACGGGACAGTACACAGGCGGAGGCCCCGGGGGTCTCTCCGGACCTGGGGTGGAGCCGATGCTAACAATTAGGTTAGAGAAGCAAGAGCCCTGCTCCCAGTGTTGAGACGACACCAATAAACCGCTTCCTCCCGCAGGACACCTAGGTGGTGTCCTTTAAAGTCAAGGATGAGGTGAAGAATATGTGGACACGTAAGCACCAGAGTTGTCAAGTTTTCTGTGACTCTTTTGTGGAGCTCCAGTGCTGGGAAGGAGGAGATATGCTGTGCCGAAGGGACATCCAACCCAAATCCTGACTTGCAGGGACCCCCTTTCCCCTTCTCTCTCTCTCTCTCTCTCTCTCTCTCTGTGTGGATGGGAACCTTACTGTGAAAAGCTCTAATCTCCTGTTCATGACCAATCCTATTGTACAGTCAAGAGAACTCAGCAGCATTGCCAAACTCTGAGGAGAATCTGCGAACAGCGACGGGAGGGAAGCATCATTACAAAAAGGAAAACTTTTCCTTGCATGTGTGCCACATCTCATGTGCACATAGGAATACTTAAGGAGTTTGACAAGAAGTTTCAAAAAGACAAAAGCATGAATGTCGAACACTCTGGGACACATGTTCTTGCTAGAGAATCCGTGTCTCTTCACATGATGTGTGTGTGGAAGGGTTAGGTACCACGTAATGTACTGAATTTTTAAACTCCTGGTACCTCTACAAAGTGCTTACGTTATGAGGACTGGTCCTTTTATCTTTCTCTAAGAGCTTGTGTAGAGCAATGGATTTGGTCTGTTCCAGTGATCTGTTTGGTCTCCTTCGACTATTGAATGAAGCTTCTTAAAAGCATTTTGAAGGCTGTTTGTTTTCCGAGAGTTCATTTTGAGTATCTGTCAATATGTGTCTATATATAAACACTTATTTTCTGAAAGTCACTGGGGCTTTGGCACTTACAGTACGTCTGAAGAGATACGGTATGTTTTTCGCCTATATGCAAAGGTCACATGACCCTGCCTTAGCCAGCCATCTCCTCTGATTGGCCGACTGACTGACACAACATTGGCCTTAAGACGCTTCAGTGGCATTGGGCTAGTTCAAGCCAATCACTGTTCTCATTTATTATTTAATCCTTTCGTATTCACGCTCAGCCGAGATGAACCGAAGTGCATATGCAGCTAACTGATGCACTGACTTTATTTTTATAGCTAACGCTAAAGCGGTGTGTATTTGTGTGTTGTTTCCCCCAGAGATTTTGATTACACATACTCTTGTAAAAGAGCAGAAGCGGAGAGCTTTGTAAATCTGCCAAATGTCAGACGGTGCAGGAGCGCTTCGCTAGCTGATTTTGCTTCAGGGAGTGAGTTGGCACGTTAGCATGTTAGTTGGAGCCCATTTCCAAGCCCACCTTCTATAGTGTCACTCAGTACACCTGCTGATATCTTACTGAATTACTAAGCAACCTCTTATCTGTAATTTTTGGGGAGCTTTTTGCCAATTTATCAGTCGAGTTAGCAGACAGGGAAAAACATGATTAGCATTTTGTGTGATTAGCATTATTTGCATATGACAATCTTGTTGCAGATTTTTTTCGTCTTTTAACGTATCAAAGCATACTATATATATGCAGGAGAAAGTTTTAAAATGCACTTCAAAATCATTTTCCCTGTGTCCTGGCACGAGTATTTGCTTTATCTCTTTCATGTGCCACTTGAAACGTAGCGGTATACCTCTGAAAAGAAAACCATGCTATGGTCTGCAGTGTTCTGTCCAAGTGCATAGTGTTCAGTGTTCTCCTCTGTACCAAACAAACACAAAAAATAGGCGCCATCAGAGCTCAGGGTGGAAATTCCCCCAACAAAACATTTTCTTCTTTACACATAAAGACTCTGAGGCTTCATCCATTACTGAAAGCATCTGTCAGGCGGGCACGTCAGATTTTGGCTTCATCTAAAGCAACTGGGATGAAAGGAGAAAGTAAATCCTGATATCTTGTTATGTCCTCCATCTGGCAATAGGTGAAAATAATCCCCCATCATGGACGGGCTGGCCCTTTTTCGCCCGTTTATCTGCTCTTCGTGAAAGAATGTGTGGGGAGATGGAAGGCGAGATCAAAGAAAAGCCTGCTCTAAATATAGACCTCCTCTGCAAAATCCAGGGTCTGAAGGGTTTGTTTAAAACACAAAAGCACATGAAAGATCCTCGCAGACAGCAAGAGAGACCACCTGACCCGGCAGGCCCATTGTACAGCATTGTCTCCTCTTTTCCCATCTAATCCTCTATACAGTAGAGTGTGTTCTGGGGAGATGGGACACAAGGCAGCTTTTCATGCTAGACATCAATTCAGCTCAGTTTTGAGTCATGTGGTCTCTGTTGCACCGCCATATTGTGCAATCTCTCGCTTGTTTAAGGCAGAATTTGCGATATGCAACACATTTGTATGAGTTTGTGTGCCCCTCCAGTTGAATGTGTATCAATGCCAAATTTGTCTGTCTTGTCTTGTCTTGAGGAATTATACCATTTGACACTTGTTTTGAGCAAGAAGAGTCCTAGTTCATATGCCTGTGTGATTAATATATTAATTTATATCAAGCTTTTAACTCTAAACAGTCGTGATTCTGTATTTAGTTTTTTTAGTCTGAATGTATTAATTAATTTAAATTAATTTCATTCTCAGTTTTTCTCTTTGCTATTTAATCTGAGTTGCTTAAAAATGACATGTCAGCTGATCATAATATGTTTTGAAATCTACTGTGGCCGAGACTTCCTTTGAACCTTTTCATATTTCTAATTAGGTAATGGACCAGATTACATTTTATTAAGCCCGTTGTAAGCATTCTTGCTGGGAGTCTTTTCCTTTTGCTGTCTCTCAAAAGATATTAATGAGCAAAAGCACTCAGAGGGGCCTCATATGATGCCAAGAGTCTGTCTCTGATAGTACCTGCACAAAACAGCATATGCTCTCACCCCTCCTCAGAGACAGAGACAGGAAAAGGCGGGAGACGTCTAAAGTGTCTGTCTGGAGAAACTGAATTTTAATGTGCAAAAAATACTCCAGGTTGTAAACTGTATATGTTTTGCATAAAAAAGTCACATATTCCATCTACAGAATTTGAACTTGATTAAAACAGTTTGTCTATGAAGCTTTTAATCATGTTTACTGAACATGGCTTTTTGATGTTCATTGTGTCGACATTATGCTTAATTTGCATATAAGTTCTGATGGGTTTGTGGTTGTGTGCACTTTTTTGTCCCTTGTGAATGTGGGGCTTTGACCCTGCCATCTATATATGCTTTTTCTTTTCTCTCTACGACAGCGTTTCAGCCTGTTTAAATACATACAGTATGAGATATATTTTAGCCTGTTGAATTTCGTGGTCTTGGAAATGTTGTATGGAATGTTACAATAAAGTGATATTTTTCTACAAACTGCAGCTAAAGTGGTTTGTGCTCTTTTTTTATGGGTATTTGATGATGTATAACAGACGCTGCACCTCCATAGCTACAGCTGTTTGTAACCAAGTCTGTGTGATCATTAGTGTACGGTTTTTGCTGTTTATGTTGGCCATTTTGTGCTCACACATTGTACTGTTGTTACTGGCTCATGGAACAATAATGTTCTTTAGTTGGAATATTCCAAAACAGCTTTTTTCTATGCGCATTTTGACATTGAGTGTTTCATTTGGGGGTTTTTTTGTCTTCCAAACAGAGCGAAGACCCGAAGACCTTGGAAATAAGCATCTATTCAATGGCAGAGAGCGCATTGGTCAAGGTAAATCTATTCATCAACCTTCAAGCGTAGACTGGTGTATTTTAATAATAAACACAAAAGGAGGTCTGAAACAGCAAGTATACAAATGTGGTCATGAATGCATAGCCAATGCATTATAAATGCACAGTCTCTTCATTATTCGGCCAGTAACAAATTCCATTACTCGGGCGATAGAGTTACCTTTGGATGTCTGTGCCATAACAGAATGTAATATTATTCATGTAGCTTGACATACGTGACCCTGGACCACAAAACCAGTCATAAAGGGCCCATTTTTTGAAACTGATATTTATACATCTTCTGAAAGATGAATAAATAAGCTTTCCAGTGATGTATAGTTTGTTAGGATAGGATCATATTTGGCAGAGATACAACTTTAAAGTTGTCCAAATGAAGTTCTTAGCAATGTATATTACTAATCAAAAATATTTACAGTAGGAAATGTACAATATATCTTCATGGAACATGATCTTTACTTAATATCCTAATGATCTTTGGCATAAAAGAAAAATCTATAATTTTGACCCATACAATGTATTGTTGGCCATTGCTACAAATATACCCCAGCGACTTATGACTGCTCCACGGTCACATATACAAGAATACAACACACTCAGCCAGATTCACTTCAAAATTTTTAGAAAGCTATTGCTTGAAAAGAGAAAACTAACTACAAGGCAAATATACCACCTACTATTGCATCAATTGTTCTGACACTGCAAAACATATTTTATTAATCAGTATTTTATACTTATTTTATATGAGCAAAACTCGTTTTCAGGGTACTTGCATTCAATAATTCAATAACTGAAAAATATATTATATAAATACCATAAAAAATGTACTGATTTGTCTGTTTCCAGGTTTCCCGTTCCCTGTCTGGACCACACCCAACCCCTCACGAGAACCTCCAGTGACACGGATCTCAGAGAAGGACAACGACTGGCTGTACACCCTTGATCCCATCCTGGTCACAATCATCGTCATGAGTTCCCTGGGCGTTCTGTTGGGAGCGGTTTGTGCCGGGCTCCTACTCTACTGCACCTGCTCCTACAACGGCCTGTCGTCCCGCAGCACCACCACGCTGGAGAACTACAACTTTGAGCTGTACGACGGCATCAAGCACAAGGTGAAGATCAACCAGCAGCGCTGCTGTTCCGAGGCCTGATGGCAGCCGATCAGGAGAGGCGCTCTGTCCGCTCGTGAACTGGTGCCGGCCTGATCCAAAACTGTGAATGGACCTCACGCCGCTAATATAGGGCTGATCTCTGACCGGGATTGTTGAAGGATCACTGGGAGCATAGAGGCTTCCTGTGGACAGCTCAATGAGAGTGAATCGTGATCAACACATATCAACCTAATGACTTTCCACCCTTCAAAAAAGAAAAAGAAAACTTTAAAGAAATGTATATTGCTATAGATTTGTAAAGAAAAATACAATCTAATAATGCTTAATGGAAGTTAGAAGAGAGGGAGAGGCACTAGGACTAGAAGACAGATTGCTTGTGAAATCTGGGCCTTCATTGTGTGAACGCTGTGGCCTAGAATATTGTGGACATTTGCTTTAGTTTAGACTCGTGTCTCTTCGCTGACTCGCTTAAGTTCCCATCCCATCCTGTCTTTTGCCACTTTTCACAACCGTTTTGAAGTGTCAATGACGCTAATGAATGTTTTATACATCAGTTCAGTCTGTTTGTAGCATATTGTTTTTGTTGTGGCCATTAGACAATGAGAAAGAAAACATGCTGTATTATGTTCAGAAAAATCATTTTAGATTGAAGTATTAGGATGTCTTTTTTTCTCTTTTCCTTAATTTTTTTTTTTTTTTTTTTGCTTTGACTGTTTGATTTCTAAGCATAGTGTTGAAGAATCTGTGCTGACAATTCAAACTAATTTATCGCAACCTATGGATTGCTAAGGATTCAGAGCCACTGAGCTAAAGAGTGTTGAGAGAGTGGAAAGAGAGAGAGCATCTTCAGTTCTCTCTTCCTCTCTTTACCCTATTCTTGAAGTAACAAAGACTCAAGCTGGCAGAGCGACTTTGGTGAAGGAGCTGGAAAATCCCCAAGCCACTTTCATGTACAAACAATCGAGCCTTAAGCAAACTGTTTTGGAGGAGAGCCATTTTGAAACACCAGCCCTTGGGTTTGAAGCCACTGGGGCCTCGGAGTCGTCGGGCCTTACACTTGCTTTCTTTCATTTCACCTGTCTGTTTACTCCATGGTTTATTTCGGGCTGCTGAAAATGAAGGCTAACAAGACCAGGTTTGGTGCAAGCCTGAGAGAAGGGTGAGAATTTCACAGAACGTTTCACCTCGAGGTGAAGAGAGCGATAGAACGAGTACACGCATGGGGGAAGTGTGTGTAAATTTCTTTATTGTACCTCAGACTGGCCTCGCGCTCCCCAGAGCCACGCTGGGAGTTCTGTTGACTTCTGGGTAAGCGAGGGGGGTGGAGGGGCTCGTCTTATTAGGGAGTGCGGAAAGCAGCCGGAGACACGGATTGTTCAGTTGTTGGGGGAGAGAGTGATGAAGAAGGAGAGATTGTGTGTATTCAGCTCGGTTTTCTTTGGACTCTGTTGACTCTTTTCCAAGTGCCTTGGAGCTCTGGCCTGTTTTGGCTTTGCTGCAGAGCTGTGATAGTATTACCTCGTCTGTCTGGGACAGGAGGCCAACACCAAAAGACATGGAGATCCCGGCACTGGTCAGAACATTCAAAAATTGTTGTTTGTAGACTTTGTACAGAAAAAAAAGTTTTTTTTATTGTTATTATTATTATTTAATAAAGTATGATTAACGATACTTGTGACTGGTGTGAATTTATTTTCATAGAAGTATCTATCTATCTATCTATCTATCTATCTATCTATCTATCTATCTATTTATCTGTCTGTCTGTCTGTCTGTCTCTCTACAGTATATCTGTTTGTATCTATCTGTGTCTATCTGTCTCTCTGTCCATGTCTGTCTCTATCTGTCTATTCAGATTTGATTTGGGGTAATTATGAAACATATTTTATGGAATGAAGTTTATTTTGTGAATAAAATACGTTGTTCAGAGACTGCCATTTGGCTTGTCAAAATGTCACATTCAGCTATCACAAATCCATTGACTTTTGAAAATCAAGTTCATTTTTTAGAAGTTGTTTTGATGCACAAAGTTGTTTTTTTATTGTATCTTATACTAAAAATATTGTATTTATTTATTATTTTATCTATCTATCTATCTATCTATCTGTCTGTCTGTCTGTCTGTCTGTCTGTTTGTTTGTCATCTCTCTGTCGGTTTATTTATCCATCTATCCATCCATCTGTCTATTTGTGTACACACACTATCCTCTTTACTGAGTTCCACTGCACATCGATCCTGTAGGAAAATCTCAAACATTGGTGGGGTAAATTTCACATCAAGTCCATTTCAGTCCCATTTAAGTTGAGCTCATCTCAGACAATCTATTGAAATCTCTTTTCAGTCCTAATTCAGCGTCTGACCTTGCTTTGCAGCGGTGTCGGAGGGAGACAGACGAGAGGTGAGCGCCACCGTCTCCAAAACACTGTCAGTTTATAGACAGCCCTTCAGACTAGACCACACACAATCCAATCGAATACATAACCTCCATACATGGACAGACATTCAAAAGTAACGTCCCTCCATGACTCATTAAATATATCACTGTGATCTTGTCTTTCACTTAAAACATAAACATAACAAATAATGAACACAGAAGAAGAGAAACAGCATCACACTACATAAGATATTCAGCTATGCATACATTCAAAACTCTAATTTTAGAGCGGCTCGCTGTGCATCATGGAGCAGCAGTGGTCTCCGTCGCCGTCTAAACCCAGATCCCTGCAGATACAAGGGCACATTTGTTTGTTTCCTGTTTGATGTTGACTTGACTAATGATCCATGTGCATAATTATTTTGTTCTGGATCCTGACAGCCCCCGACCAAATAATATCATGAAGCGTCAGTTATGTGGCTCATTCAGGAATGTGCTGTCATGTGGATGCCTGCTATCTTTTCTCATTAACAGCGACGCCACGTTCGAGAAATGCAATTCACCATCCATCAAGGAGGAGCGAGGGACACAGAACAGAGCAGGACAATTTGTCAGTGATCAGGGCTGAAGTCTTTGCTGACTCAGTCTAGTGGTTTCTCTGATAATACATGATGTTTGGGTTTGGTTGAGAAGGCCTTGAATTGGACTCCCAAGCGCTAGTGTTACTGGGTGGGATTGTTTCTCTCTGCTGTTTTTTTTTTTGTGATGGTCTTTCTAGAAACCTAAGATGTCTTGAGCCAAAACTCTCATTACATCTCACATTGGGCTCTGTATAAACAACCCTGCTAAGATCAATTAAATACTTTAAAAATTGAATTGTTCAATAAAACTGCAAAGGATAGAATAAATGATCTATAATTAATCTGATTCATAGTTGCTCTGGGCACTGCAGGAATCATTTCACATTCATTAAAAAAATGAATGTATATGCCTGACTGTGATTTTTCAAATGATTTTGCTGATTTTTGCCATATCTGCAACTCTTGTTAATGTCTTGTTCCTGGACTTTAGATTGCATGTAATGTTAGAGATCAATATACTCCGTTACATCTTAGACTCCTACCTACATTGGGGTCTTTTAAAAGAAATTTGAAACTGTATTTATTAGAATTAGCTTTTGGCTGATCGCACTGAGCTTACAATATCGGGGTTCGTTATTTTATGATGTTTGTTTTACTTGTTTATTTTATCCATTTCCTTTTGTCCTCTTTGTCTTTCTGTGATATGGACCTCTTTTTATTAGTTGTTATTGTACAGCACATTGGTCAACCTTGTGTTGTTTTAATTGTGCTATATAAATAAATAAAACAAACAAACAAAATCTCAACAAGACTTAGGTAAACAAGCTCTTATAAAAGCTGTTTACTTTTCATAATAGGTACAATCATTGGATTGTATTCTTGCCAAAGTTCCAGAGCTCTCATGAGTTTGATGCGCAGAAGCTGCTGATGGGAATAAATGTTTTACTACAGACAGACCGGAGATGTGCAGAGAGCTGTCAGGAGCGTTTGAATCAGATTCAAACATCCTCCCAGTGGCAGATGGCAGGAGATGGCCTGAGCCGCAATGACAAGAGACCTGCAAAGGGGACACTTGCTCTGTGCGTGTGTGACTGTGTGTATGTGAAAATGATGAGGTCCAGACTCCCATCCGCATAACGGTAGAATTGTCATGTCTCTCATATTACTTCATGGTTTCTTTCATCCCACATAACTGTTTAGAATCAAATCAATATTGCCAGTTTTGAATTTATTTGGTAAGTGACATGATTGGTAAAATACATCAGTCAGCCAGTCATTAACACAAGCCATATTTTGTGTTGGGGTTTATTTTATGATACTGATGGCTGAATGTACATTATTTCTATATGTATTATAAACTCCGTTTCTAAAACTATACTAACATCTAAAACTAATTAGCATTGATTATTTCAATGCTTTGCTCTGTACAGCCATTCCAGTAAGGAAGTACTGGAGAACGTCTTTCCATTTTGTAGAACCCAAAAACAATTTTGGTGTTCCATACTTAATCTGCTGGGTGTGATGTCAGCATTGGCACTTTCATGTTTACCCACATATGCCGCAGATATTCCTTTTTGTGAGGTTCTTCACCTGATCTTCCATCGTAGATGTGAGAGGATATACAGCCAATGAAATAGGATCACTCATATGTTGGCAAAGGGTCGGCCAAGCTTGGAAAAGGACATTTTTCCATATCTTGTAGGTAAACATTTTTTCACATTCAACTGAGCGCCTCAAACTAAACTCTTGAATATCTAACCCTTCTAATCCACTTCATATGAGCAACTAAATGCTGTATAGTGGACGTTTAGAGAACGAAGAGTCTGGTCTGAGACTGCTTCAGAACAGCAGTTTCGAGCCTGACTGTGATACACAACACAGTCACAAAGTGAGAAACATTTTCTCTATTTAAACAGTCTTTCTGAGAAACAAATAACTTTCTCTTCAAGTCTAATTTAATATACTGCATTTTTGTGGCTTGAGAAGGAGCTAAGTCTGACTCTCATTGTCTTTCTCCACACTGAATTCATTTAGATTGGAATATGTGATGGCAAAGACCACGGTCTGTATAATATTTCTGTGAAGAGATTCCACACCTGCCTTCAGATCTTCTATTTTATCATGTTCCAGGACCAACAAGTTCCAGAATCGTCTTGAGGCAGGGTGTCTTTGAGTTCATTTGGTGAGCATGTGCTTGTTTATCACCGCCTTGGAGCAGATGTTACTATTCTTCCCAGAAGAACTGTTTAGCTTCAGCTCTTGTAAACATCTACCTAACAACAGATTTACCATCATGTTGAACAAAATGAAGCAACAACCAGTCATTTTTTTTCTGCTACAGCACCCCCCTCACCTTTTAGGGAGATTGTCAATACCAAGTGCCCACCAACCGCCCTCTTCAAATGGGCGTGTGGAGACGGACCTGTGCTATTTTCCACTAAGGTTGTTTAAACACCATAAGTGGCATGTTTGGGTTGATGAAAGCTGGTGTTAGCCTCGTCTCGATGCGCTGTCTGCCGCCGTTGAGGTATTTGGCAGCAGCATGCAAACTGCTGCTGAGATCAGACGGGCCTTCATACATCTCACGTTTCCCTTCATGCTGCAATTATATTTCATAGCCAAGGTGAAATCAACACCACCCGTCATATTGTTTCTGTAGCCTCGCATCTCTGGGTTATTATTCCCCTGTATGCAAATGAGGAGATGAGGGAGGGGGTGAAGGCAGGTTAAAAATGGCCAGTCATATGACTGTCAGAAAATTAGAGATGTATTTTGCAGGCTGCTCGCAGTCAGTCTTTCTCCTGCCGCGCTGTGAAAGCCTCTGACTCATCTGCCTCCAGCAAAATCAAATTACATTTCTGTAAAAAGGCTTTCTCTCTCGCTTTCCGCACAGTGATTGTTTTGAAAATAATTATTCGGGATGTTTTGATCGTTTTATATTGTTGGTGAAAGTTGGACGTTCGGTTGTTGTGGGGGAATGGACTTTATGATATATTATATTGATGCTGTATAAATGCCTTCATCGATAATGACATTATAAATCATCTTTGGTGCTTATTATCTATTCAGAAGATAATCAAATTCACGTCTCACTGGAAGAAAATGATAAGGTTTGTGAGAGTGTAAATATGTGAGTGTGTGAATAAAAGACAGTGAAAGACAGAGGAAAGGGCTGCTAGATCAGTTTTGTAATTGGAGCATCAATAATGTGATGTTTTATTTTGTTAGTGTTACCTTGAGATAGTTGGATTGGACATCAAAGTCTGGGTAGGCATTTTTTCCAGAGGAGGAAGAAAAGAATATAGCAGAGTGAATGCAGAACGGCTGGCTGGAAGGAAGGAGACAGATATTTGACTCTGCAAAGAGAGTTTGCCAATTATTTCCTAAACTGAAACAACACAGAAATTATCATTTGAAATGCAAACTTTTGACAGATGACACACAGAGAGAAAAAAATCCTCTAAAGTAGGGAAGGCAGTGTGTTTTGTGTGAAATGTATTGTAACCAAGCGAGAGACCAATTTTGATATTTTGTAGTTAGAACAGAAACAATGGAAGTCTATAAGATGGCCTCACTAATACCAGCATTAAAAACTAGTTTTTCAAATGTTGTAATTTTTTATTTTATTTTGTTTTTTATATATTAATTATTATTTAAAAAAATGTTTCATTAGGGAAGACTGTGTTAAGTTGTCACAGGTCTATAACTATAAGGTTTAAAACTATCATAAATCTCTATGAGACCTGAATTTTGATGCATGTAAATGAAGTGGCTTGTCTTGCACTTGGCACCATTTGTCGAATTTTGTTCAGAAAATGCCTTTACCCGAGTCTTTTTAGTTGTCTTACTAAAATCTTCTTCATCACTGGCATGCATTTCAAAATAGTATTTAATGGATTATAGCAGGTAAATAGTTTTTACGCACTGTAGTTTCATCGCTAATGATTTTGTACACGCCTGAACAGACTGTTCAATGTTTCCGGCTGAATCGTGAACCGATTTAGACCATTTTGCTAACTAGATGAGACCAATTCACTGAATAGAACCGACTCAAACGAGCGAATCATTCACCACATACAGTTCACAAAATAAAAATGTGGAGCAAAAGACATGATCGCTGAAATATTGAAAGAAATATTGAGTGTTGAGTAAAACAAAAAAAAATGCAGTTCACAGTCATGTTTTTAATTATTAAAACGAGACTGATATTTAATTGAAGGTGCTGTATGTAAGTTTTTGACTCTTCTTAAGCCAAAAAATAACATAATGTGTTTGTAGATATTTAGGAAACATGTTATGTTTACATAGCTATGTCTCTGAAAAATAATGCTATAGCCAGTAATTCTACTCTGAAATGTGCGTTTTGGGCAGATTCCGGGGGCCTCATTTATAAAGCGTGCGTACGCTCAGATTTGATCCTAGAGTGTGCGTACGCTTAAATCCACGCCAAAGCTCATATTTATAAAGACGGTCTTTGACGTGGAAAAGTGCTTACCGCCACGTCAAGGTCTGAGCAGGCGTACGCACTTTTCCTTGTGGCAAAGTCGGAGTACTGCAGCTATTTGAATATCTAATAAAAGCGGTGTACGTGCAAGCACCAAATTCATCATAAACAACAAAGATGCAGTGTGAGAGATTAATTGTGCAGTGTAGTCAGATTTTTTATTAACGGGAGTTTTTGCGAGATTAAACTCACCTTTTTAGAAGTCTAATGTTGAGAGTTCTTTACTCGCATTCTAGGCTACACAGTTTATTCCATGTTGTTGTTTTTTATCATTTTATTTTACAAGAGAACTGGTGACGTCTTGTTTTACTACTATTGCGTAAAATAAAATAAAAAAATAAAATAAAATGCATAAACACATCTCCAACTGTTTTGTCTGTGTAGCCTATAAGAATATGTCGTTCAATAACGGTTTTAATATATTCTATTCAATAACATTGTTAACTGTTTTTATTTATAACATCTGCTGCTTTGCTTCTGTGAAAATGAATAGAGACATCAGCCTTAAACTTTGTTTTTGTCATTTACATCAGTTATATTTGTATAAAATACACTAGATATGTTTGTGTCAGTACATTAATGGCACATTTGAGCAGCATTAGTAAACTGTAAATATAAAGAAATTCCAAATCACATGAAGGTTTTTTCAGACCTGAGACCATAATCGTGTAATAATTTATTTTATTATGATATGAAACGTCCAATTTTTCTTTCTATAATGTTTTTTTTTTAAGTTTTGCTAGAATTTTGTAATACTACACTTTTTATTAGTTGTCATAGCAAGTGATTTTAAAAGTAGGATAGCTCACTTTTTATAAGATGACTGAAAATTTTACTTGAATTCGTAGTTTATTCTTACTTTTGGAAACCTTATTGTTTAATAATTACTACTACTACTACCACCACTACTAATATTATTATTTCTGTTGTTTCTAGTAGTAATTTTGATAGTCAATAGAAAAAAATATAACCACACACACATTGTTTGTCCAAAGAATTATACATTATGAAATAATTTGGATCCACGCATGTTAATAATTCCTATGCATCTATGGCCTATAAAATGGCCTATGAAGTAGTAGTTTGCAAGAAGCAGAATGGCAGCATTAGCGCTTCTTGAAGATATTGCAAACCGTGCAATTAGAAGACAACGCGTTTTTTGGACTGTAATTAAATTTTTTTTTTTTACGTCTTTTAGGGACCTTTGCTGCCCCCCTACCTCGTTCACAGCCTGCGCTATACACTGCCATGCCACACATTTTGTTTTGTGTGAAAGCCCTCTGGAGAGACTCTCAAAAAGCGTCCCCGCACGAACCTCTACCTCCGCCAGCAGGACCTCAATTTCAGACTCAGTAAAGTTTTTTTTTCTTTGTGCTCGTCATTCTCAAGCATAGAAATTCGGATATTGGCGTGTGCTCTTTTATATGATAATGATATTAATTAGGGGGCGTTTACAAGGTGGAGATCTGACACCAGTCAGCTGCGCACAGTTTCAAGATCATTTGCGATTTATAAACGTCACATCTGGAAGAGAGGCGTACGCACGTGTTTTTGTGCGCACGTTCGTTTTCTCTGAATCTCACTTACGCACTTTTGCGAAATGATCTTAGAACAAATTTAGGATGGTTTCTGCCAACATTTTATAAATGAGGCCCCGGGTCGGAATTGCAGTAGGCCTACACATTTCAACCGCTAGCTGGCAATATTACATACTGCACAATGCTCTATGAACAGAGGAACATTAAAACACAGTAAATCAACTCATCAAATTACAGCGCAAGAATCGTCTCGTGTCCTCAATCTGGCAAACTCGTGTGAGCGTCGAGTCTGAGTAGGAGGAAACGGGAGAAACGGCTCTCTCAAATAATTTGATTTGGACTGCAGCACCCATTTCAACCGTCAATCTTACATAGTGCACCTTTAACAACGAAGAAAAAAAAAGAAAAAAAATGTTAGTAATCATTTTACAATTTCTACCTCAAGGTGGTCCGCTTGTCAGTATTTTACTCGTTCTACTTTACATGATGTTACACCATTAGGTTGGTTTCTTCTTTGAGTCAATCATCATTCAGCCGATTCGTTCAACAACACATTCATTCAGGAACGAAAGTTACTAAACGAGTCTTTGAATCATTCATTCAACCAATTTGTTCAAACAATCTGAACAAATTTTTACCATACTGTGCTTCTCAGAATCTCTTTTCAGTGTTGTTTACAGGATTTTAAAAGGTCATTACAAATTGGCAGTTTTTTGGCTGTTTGTGTTTATGTAACTAGAGAACACAGCTGCAAAGGTTCAGCTGAGTTTGGATACCTGCTTATTGCCCCTCACAGTATACGTACACACACAAACTCATCCCTCACACAGCACTTTCCCCATCTTTTAATGGGCTTATTTTTAACATTCCACTGCTTGAGCAAGGCCATGGGAACACAAGAGGAAAACATTACCGTTACCCAGAGGGCAGCTTAGCCAGTTCCAGTGGGTATCGAGGGGTATCATTACTTTCTCTCTCAGGTTCATTCAGTGAGTAAGCGCTGCGAGACATGTTTTATCAATCACAGCCTATTGAAACCCTTCGTTTAGCCCGTGTGAATGTGTGTGTATGCAGGTGGTGTGTTGCATGAGCTCCAGAATGCAAAGTAAAGACGCTGTGTGTGTGATTGTACTGGAATGGCATATGAGCTCTGTGGTTTGGTCCCCCCGTCCTTCCATCTCTGCCTCCGTCTCTGTGGTGGTGTCTCAGCCAGGGAATGGAGCGCTGCATGGTCCTATAAACTGCAGAATAACAACCCCCTCAGGAGCAGGAATTACTGACGGCCCCAGCTGCTCAGACTACAGCCCACACACACATACACAGACAGAGGTATGTGCCATAAACACTAACTCATGAACCTGTGATAATGTTTACCATCATACATTTACAGTGCATGGCATGTAGTGACCCTCCAAAAACTATTTGGATACTTATGCTACAATCAAAATTATTTTATTGTTTGTTTGTTTGTTTCTTTGCATTTATTTTAGTGGTTGTAGAAATCAAAAGCAATCAAAGTAATAATAATGATAATAATAAAGGTATTATTTATTATTATTAATTATTTTTTTAAAAAGGAACCGCCTTCCTAAAATATAATGGCAGCTATATAATTTAATTTAAAAAGGCTCATTTATATGGTGTGTGAGAAAAATATAAAGTGGCGTATTATAAATACAATATGTTGTTTCCAAAATTAAATAAATGGCCTTTATAATGCCACTATTTTCTAAAGCAAATTATTAAAATATTGAAAAAATATTGAATATTGGTGAAAATTTGCTTCATATAAAGTTGAAAGCGTGTTTTTTTACCTACTATTCAAGTAATGTTAGATGTATAAACCTTTAAAATGTTAAAACTATAGCTGTAAACTGAATAAAATAACTGTCATGATTCAGTAAATATTAAATGACATTTAGTAAATGTTTAAAATATGTAATTAATGTTATAACATATACTGTATAAAGATATATAATTAATTAATTAATATATATAATTTAAGATTATTGTTAAATTGGCATGAAATGGAACTTAAGGCTATCTATTTTCTAAATGTGTCTTAATGATCTTATTGTGAACATGCATATGTTTCATTTTTTTTATTAAAATGTTGTAACTCAGTCTTCCAGTGAAACTTCTTTTTGGTGACATATGCAGTTCATTGCAGTGTGCAGTTCATCAACTTTTCCAATAATTTAATCTACTTAAATTCCACCCCTTTCTTACAATCGACTGCAAGCTCACATTTATATATGCCTCCATCCAGTCAAAAATGATTGAACCAAGTTCCTTATCAAGGTTTTTATTTTTTTTATTTTTTTTACATACAATCTGTTTCAATCGGATGTACACCACAACACAGAAGAAATGATCTGTCGCTACTTGTCTTACATCACGACTTTTACAACCCCAAAGAAGACTTTGTATAGTCTTTTTTTCTCTTACATTTTTCTGCAGACCACCTAGAGATACTTTGAGGGTCCCTGGATTCCAGTTTTAAAAGCCCCTGAACTAAAGCCATGACATTATGTAGAATTATTTTTGAAAGTGTAGCATAAGCGTTCAAACACTTTTTGTGGCCAGTGCATATTCTCCAGTGGTTTCATTAAATTTGACACATATTGCACTCAACAAGTGTACTTTCCTGTTGATTCCGCCTTCGCCTTACCACAGGTGAATTCACACACCAAACACTTATCAGCAAAGGGAGAGACAGACAGGGAAAGGTGTTTTCACACACATGTGCTATAACACCTATCCAATTTGTGCACTGTCAGAAAGTGAGAGTGAGAAAGCGATCAGTGTGGCATAAAAAAATGGCCTCAGCTTCTTAACTATAGGCTATGAACCATCTCATTTCTCCTCTCCTGTTATTAAACTAACTGTCAGTCAATATGTTTGTGTGTGTGTTAGAGTTATTTTCCTTAGTGGGATGAATGGACTCCCTCAGCCCCTGGTAACCTGGCTGTGAAGTCTGGCCAATCGTTTCGAGACATAATTCATTTCCTCCTCCATTAATTTCCTCCGTGTTGTTTTTAAGAGTGTATGCTGACAGTACACACAGCCTCGGGGTGAACACACACATTGACGCTCCACTTTCCTGCTCTGACCCCGTACACACACACAAACATCTCCACCTATACAGGCCTGCTGTTATCGTAATCATTCATTTACATGCTGTGTAGGAGGAAGAAGTGTGTGCATGCGTGTTACAGAACAGAATAGCTGTGTATGTTTGGTGAAACAGACCCATAAAACAAAGGTATTATTAAACTCCAGCAGATGTGCATCTCTATCTCCCTCCTTCCCTCTCGTGTTTTCCGGCGTGATAAAGCAGCAGGCAGTAACAGGTTGTTTTTCTACCTGAATTTGTTTTTGTTTCAGATGTTCACTCCATAGAGAGATCCAGGTGGCTCCAGTGCTAATTAAACTCCTGGGCGTTCAGTAAGGTAAGAGCAGATGCCAGCGACCGGTCTGTGAAAGCCATCTTCAGTGGCTCCGATAGAGAGGAAGGTGATTTATCGTACACATTGCGCGCAGATGTGGTTTTCCATTAAAGAAGTAGTACAGTATGAACATGTGGAAATGTGAAGATCTTGGTCATGCTGGACTTCTGAGATGTCATTCAACATTTCCTGCAAGCAATAGGACTGATACATGGTTGCTAGGGTTTCTAGCTTATGTCTCGCTGGTAACAGGCCATTACCAACTGATTTGCTTTCCATTAGCATGGTTATTCATCTCAATGGCAGTCGCTCGGCTGGCACATGCAGCACCAGAAGCACACAAGCTTTTCTTCGTGATCATTAGTTTTTTTGACCCTGAACTGTAAATGCCATGTGACTTATCCCTTTGGAACCACTGGAAAACAACATAATTCATCATCACAGAAAATGCTGATTGGCTGACAGCACCATAAGAATGTCCAAAAATCTTTAATAATAACTATTGTGCTAGAGCTATTTTGCTTTGCTAGTAGATGAGAAAAACAGTCTATTTCAAATGTATTTCTTGCTGGGGTTTTTTTTTCTTCAGAAATCAGTTTTTTCTGAGAATGTTGAGCTACTTTTGAATGGTCATCAATGAAGAAACGTATTGGTGTAGTTACTTGCAAGGATAATTAACCAAAGCTGTTGAAGAGAGAGGTGCTATTACTTTTCTATGTGATCAGACTTGTGGTTTTTACTTATAGTAAACAACGGACAGAGCCAACATTCTGCTGTTGGAGAGTGTTGTTATAAAAACTGCAGCAGTGCTAGTGCATTAAATCATTAACCGGATGAGCGATCTATCAATATACACTTTAAACTTGCTCATACTGCCAGCAGTATTTGTGCTTTATTTGTGCAGTATTGGTCCTTTATTCGCAAATGTTCTATGCGATATTCCAGTTTTGCGCATAAGTTTAATTTGAATCTTTGGATGGAAACATAGCTATTGATTAGAATACTCAGGTGTGTTTAATTAGTGTTAGAGCTAAACTCTGCAGTAAAGTGGATCTCCTGGGCCAGATTTGAGGATCCCTGTTGTAGTTTATATACATTTAGGAGGCAGTTCTTAGAAATGGAGACAGAGCACCAAAACAACCTTAAAGAGGTCATATGACAATGCTAAAAAATAACATTGTTTTTTGTATTTGGTGTAATGCTGTAATGCATTTACATGGTTTAAGGTTCAAAAAACACATTTTCCACATACCGTACATTATTGTTGCTCCTCTCTGCCCCACCTTTCTGAAACAAGTAGATTTTTACAAAGCTCATCATTCTGAAAAGCACGGTGTGCTCTGATTGGCCAGCTATCCAGTGCATTGTGATTGGCCAAATACCAAGCATGTGACGGAAATGTTACGCCCCTTACCATATTTGGAAACCATACAGGGTCTCCACGACATGGCGGCGGCGGCAACAATACTACAGCTAGAATAAAAGTTATGTCTTCATTCTTTGCACAAACATTTGGGCTGTATTATGCAAATCTTCCAACACAGTGGCATAGATATGTGGGGGCATGTTTAAATAAGGCGTTTTTGGAAGGCGTGGACGAGTCTTAACTTTTAAAAAGAATATCTCTTTGGGTTTGAGACTTTAGTCTTTGCAACTTTATGGATCTTATATGCACG
This sequence comes from Schizothorax lantsangensis, assembly GCA_027422415.1. Classification (NCBI taxonomy): domain Eukaryota; kingdom Metazoa; phylum Chordata; class Actinopteri; order Cypriniformes; family Cyprinidae; genus Schizothorax; species Schizothorax lantsangensis. Next base: position 4,492,456 of record CM049848.1, on the reverse strand, counting down.
AACATCTTATAACACTCCAAAGACAAAGGAAAACTTGAAATTGCATCATATGACCCCTTTAAACAAAGCATGCAAATGAAGTATTCAGGTATAGCAAGCTTCCCGATGCATTTCACCAGTCCTAATCCAATCAGCAACTACTCAAAGAATGGGACAGGGCCACCAAGAGCCATTAAAGACAAAAGGTGAGAGTCTCAGTAATCTGGCTTGTTTGACTTACAATAAAGAGAACAGGAATTGGCAGGAACCTCTTGATACAAACTTTGTTTAACAGAATCGTTCATCTGATGTCATAATCTTTACCATAAATGCTTGTGACACTGTCACATAAGAGACATGTTTTACCGCTCTATTTATTGCATTGATTTTATGTATAATAGAGTTTTAACGGGTTTACATGTTTTCTTAAGTCCATTTTATTCCTCTTAACATTTTAGTGTGTGTGTGTCTTTAAGAATTGTATGGTTGGCCTGTCAGGTCACCAGTCACCTGACAGGAAGCAGGAACAGTATATAGAGAGCAGCATGGCCAACAAACAAGGGGCCACTTTCAGCTACCCGACACACCTGGATTGTGGAGTTTCGTTTCTGTGGACTCAGCTTGCCCTTTCCAGACACCTGTTGGAGATCTACAAACTTTGGATTACACTTTCTGTGAACCAGATTGTATATACACAGGTGGACACTCACAGGGGAATTGGACGTACCCTATCAACACACTGGGATTCTTGGACTGTTTTAGGGTATGTACTCCGACAAGCGAACTGTATTCTTTTAACAGACTGAGTTTACCTGGTTTTATCGTGTTGTTTTAAAGTCTTTTATGTGAACATTGTAAATACACCTATTCTATTTAAACCAATCTCCTTTTATGTCTCATTCTTGAGGGTTAACCACAAGTCATCTCTCACAGTTAAATCTGACCCCCATTTTACTCTTGTAACTTGGCTGATAAGGCCGAGCGTTACATATGATGGCCCGTACGGGGAACGTTTAAGATTTTAAAAGGGCCTCCGCCGCTTCGATGTGTAATCCCTTGAGAGTGTTAAAAGATGATGACTCATTTTTGAAAATGCTGCTCCTTTTAAAACACCTGCTAATTTAATGGGATGATGAGTCGATGCCCAGATGGGACCACGGACGGTTTATGGGCAGAGGAACCAGTTTTCCTTCTGGAAGTGAGTGTTTGTGATGGCACAGCTTCGCGCATCCTGAAGTACTGAGAGATTCTCTTACATGGTGGGCCAACATTATTCTAAAACTAAGAGGAGAAGGATTTTAAAGACTCTGGGTGTCGAGCCCAAGTCATTTTAACCGTGAAGTATATTTTAGAGAGTCTGTGGATGTAAAAGCCCCTCTGGACCTCCCGGCGGAGCAGTGAGATGGAGCTTGGGAAGCTCATATGTGAAGGAGGCTGACAATCATGGCAGCCTTAGAGAAAGAGGTTGTGGAGTGCTTTCGGAGGAGAGATAAACAGTGGGCAAAATTCTTGTCTCCAGGTCGAACGAAGGACAAAAAAGCTCCGGAAGCCACCGGGCTTGGCTGTTCAGCCTCCCCTCATACGAGATTTTGAGATCGGTGAACCTCCAATGGTGGTTGGCCCCCTCCAGCCAGTGCCTTCCATCATCAGCTCCTTTTCACCTCCAACTGATTGTTCCACCATCTCAGCAACTTCACCGACTGACGGCAGAACAAAGGAAGGAACTACCTTCAACAAGACATCATCAGGGCCTGATGTCACCCACATCTTTTCTGTCCTCCCCTTCTCCAGTGAGGAAGTCATCAGTGCACAGCAGGATGACATCACACTTCCCAGCTCGCCTTCCACACACCAGACGGACCGGAGTGGGTCACAATGATCAACCACCAGTTTGGGACGTACTGTACCGACGGATCCGGAGCGAGGACGGCCAGCACCGACTGCAGCTCGTCGTTCCAAAGGCCTTTTTTGATCCAACGAACGCTACAGAACCTCCACAGCAGGACAACGGAGAGATGGTCAGTGTTGTCATGGACGTCTGAAAACTCTCCTCAGCATCCTGGAGGTCGCCTGGTGGCCAACGGTCCGAAAGGATGTCTGGCAATATGTGGGAAGCTGTGGAATATGCGCCTTCATCAACCAAAGCAAAGAACCAACACTTCACCCTGCAACGACAACAACCATCAAGCCAGGAAGGAGGAATCTACAGAGGGAGCAGCGTGCCAGCACCGCCGGGTATAGAAAGCACCAGGGAGGAACCGCGCAGCCTACCCAGGGATACCCAGGTTGGTATCGTCTTTCACTCCTCTTTAATGGTTCCCCAGTTCCTTCCAGCAAACTAGTACCTGCATGGGAGCAACTAGTTTTAGCTAATTTATTTCAAAGACATTTTAAGTCACACTTTAAAGAGGATACCCATGTTATGGACAACGGATGACAGTACTCTTAAGAGACTAGTTTCTTCCCCGATGTGCCGTAGGCAAAGGGAGGAGACTATGTGACACTGTCACATAAGAGACATGTTTTACCGCTCTATTTATTGCATTGATTTTATGTATAATAGAGTTTTAACGGGTTTACATGTTTTCTTAAGTCCATTTTATTCCTCTTAACATTTTAGTGTGTGTGTCTTTAAGAATTGTATGGTTGGCCTGTCAGGTCACCAGTCACCTGACAGGAAGCAGGAACAGTATATAGAGAGCAGCATGGCCAACAAACAAGGGGCCACTTTCAGCTACCCGACACACCTGGATTGTGGAGTTTCGTTTCTGTGGACTCACCTGAAGTTCCAGACACTGAGTCGATGAGGATCTACAAACTTTGGATTACACTTTCTGTGGATTGTATATACACAGGTGGAAGGACACTCACCGCTGGGCATTCGGACCGGGACGTATCACCCTCTCCTCCACACACATAGGTGGGATTCTTGGACGCTCCGCTGTCAGGTTAGGAGTAGGGTAGGTGCTGGACAAGCGAACTGTATTCTTTTAACGGGTGGAGATTGAGTTTACCTGGTTCAGAGAGAGTATCGTGAGACGTTGTTTTAACTCTGAGTCTTTTATGTTCTCTGAACATTGTAAATACACCTATTCTATTTAAACCAATCTAGGCCCTGGAATGCGGTTATGTCTCATTCTTTTAGCCAGCGGCCGCCAAGTCATCTGGAGAGCTCACAGTTAAATCTGACCCCCATTTTACTCTTGTAACTTGGCTGATAAGGCCGAGCGTTACATGCTAAATACAATGTATTTCACCTTAGTTTTTCAGGTGATTGAATTTTAGGACATAGGATCAGTAGATCTAAGATAGATTCTTAAATTTACCTCACTCGGGCGCGATCATTGGTGACTGGTGAATTGCATTAATAGAGTCACCCATTTGCGTTACGCCACTGCCTGTACTGCCTGTCTTCACACATGGGACTGGCAGACAAGGGCAGGTCACTTATAGAGAATTGTAAAGTCGGCGGCGGGAATGACATAATATACTAGGCGTGGATGAGAGACAGACGAAAGCGTTAAATACAATTTAAATCGGCTGGCCGATCACGGGAGTCCCGTGGAGTGCACTTTAATGACCTTTAAATGGAACATATACTGTCACACAACAGAAGGAGGCAGACAGGTGAGTAGTAGAAACAGAGTTTATTGAGCAGAGGCACGGAATGGAGTAGGAAATTACATGTGGATCCTATGCAGACTTAACTGATGGTAATGGGAATGTCTCTCTTGCAGAGGAATAGACACGAAGCAGATGAAGGGTAGAAGACGGGTAGAGTTCCAAGGCGCCGGTTAGTATCAGGTAAGGAGTTCGTATGGACGAGACCAGACAAGGGTTTGCAGGAGAGGTGGCTCTTTATAGTGACTGTGCTGATGAGGTGCAGGTGCCTTGAATCAGAACTCTGGGGAAAGTGACCGAGAGGGTGGAGCGTGCTGATCTGGTGATGATGAGTGGCAATTAGTCTGTGATGGTTGTGACTCCGTGACATATACGCTCGCTTCAAACTAGACTCATGGCAGAATATCCTTACGGTCGAATAGAACAAACGTCTGAAGTGATAAAAGATGGATACAAAATGTGCAGAGTGTGGGGAAGTTGTTTCAATGTGAACTGCATCAGGTAATCAACAAGAACTATCAATGTATGAATTTAACTCACTAAGATTGTCAAGTTTCTTTTCCACGTCATTTTATTATATCCATCTATGTGTTTTATTATTTCCATCTATCTATTTGTCTATACAGACATATCATATAAAACAGCAAAATCACTCCATTAATTCTCTGCTCCACTGACAGTCTACACTCCTATCAGTTGTCACTTACAAGAATCGCTCCTCATTTGCATAAAGATAAACATTCCTCAACTTTGCTGCGCAACTGGACATGCCTACATCTTGTCGCCAAAGGGTTGCTGTCGCTCGTGTTGCCATTCTCTTTTGAAAATCAATGGGATCATGTCACTTTGCACTGAAGCAACCTTCCAGAACAACCCTAAAAATGCATAGCAGTGCACTAAGAAAACTCAAGGCAGAGAGTTTTGCATGGGCAACCACCACTTATATTTTTTTCAGATTTGTTTATGAACACCATACTGTATAACAAAGAGTTGCTCTCTATCTGTTGCTCAGAGGGCTAGTCGTAATCCTTGAGATATAATCCAGAAAAATGCATCAGTTATGGTTTATGTAGGTGAGAGTGCACACTCTATCTATCAGATGACTTCATCCTCCTCAAAAGCCTTCAGTTGGCTCCGCAGTGATGAAAGCTGCTTTTGATATATGTTTGATCCCAACCAAGCATGTGAGGTAACTTATGACCTTTTGACTGTAAAGACTCAAGTCTCGCTTGCTTGAGTAACTTCAGAATGGCACCATCCTGCCTGGCAACAGTGACAGACCATAGAAATGGATTTTATCTTCTAAATCAAAGCACTCTGTTGACCCAGACAGCCAGACAAGAGGATCATACCACGCAATCTGGTCATTATGAGTAACAAGAGATTAAAATCAAAACAGCAGCAGCTGTCAAACAGCAAATCATCACCACAGGCAGAGGTCAGTCTCTGTCACAACATTAAATTAATAAGTAAATTGATAAATCATGTTTTTGCGAATAATTACAGAAGAACAGAATATAATATACAAAGTGGAGTGGAAAGGATAGTGATTCTAATCAGTCTACCCGGCTCCATTAGATTAAATTATGAGTATTAACATTTGTTTTACAATTTAGAGTTAATTTAATTTAAACTAAACTAAAATGGTTGAAGTATAGAATTCTTTTGAATTAAATCCCATAAATGTGCACAAATGTTTATATATATATATATATATATTTTAAATTGCAATTGTCCAAATATCCACTATGCCTGTTAGTAAAGGACTAGGTCTGATATGCCGTGCAGGACAATATAGCATTAGAAGAATAGCTAATGGCTAATTGTGGCTTGTTAGCTCTCCACTGAGATGAGTCAGGGCTGTCCACACAGGTGGTTCCATTAAACTGTCTCAACAATAATGGTAACACATCTAATAAACAGTGGCACCTCAGTGAACATCTACAGCCAGAGCTCACACATTCTCCCGCTGTGTGCCCAGAGCAGGATACTATAAATCAGTTCAAATAAATGAATAATTAAATTTTTCAGGAGACAGAAGATAAGGAAAGCCAAAGGCCCAGACGGTGTCTCTCCAGCCTGCCTCAAAGCCTGTGCTGTTCAGCTATCATCCATCTTCACATTGATCTTCAATAGATCACTGGAGCTGTGTGAAGTCCCCTCCTGCTTGAAACGCTCCACCATCATCCCTGTACCCAAGAAACCAAAAATCACAGACCTGTTGCTTTAACGTCTGTGGTGATGAAGTCATTTGAGAGGCTCGTGTTGGCTCACCTGAAGGACATTACTGGACCCTTGCTGGACCCCCTGCGGTTTGCTTACCGAGCAAACAGATCTGTGGATGATGCAGTCAACATGGGATTGCACTACATCCTCCAACATCTAGACAAACCAGGGACTTATGCAAGGATCCTGTTTGTGGACTTCAGCTCCACTTTCAACACCATCATCCCGGACACCCTTCAGAATAAACTGACTCAGCTCTCCGTCCCCACCTCCATCTGTCAGTGGATCACCAGCTTCCTGACAGACAGGCAGCAGCTAGTGAGGCTGGGAAAATTCTCATCCAACACCTGCACCATCAGCACTGGAGCTCCTCAGGGTTGTGTTCTCTCCCCACTGCTCTTCTCCCTCTACACCAACGACTGCACCTCTAAAGACCCCTCTGTCAAACTCCTGAAGTTTGCAGACGATACCACACTCATCGGCCTCATGCAGGACGGTGACGAGTCTGCTTACAGACAGGAGGTTAAGGAGCTGGCTGTCTGGTGCAGTCTAGGGAAAACAACCTGGAGCTCAACACGCATAAAACTGTGGAGATGATCGTGGACTTCAGGAGAAACCCCCCAGCTCTCCCCCCACTCACTATCATGAACAACTCTGTGAATGCAGTGGAGTCATTCAGGTTCCTGGGAACCACCATCTCTCAGGACCTGAAGTGGGACACTCACATCGACTCCATCGTGAAAAAGGCCCAGCAGAGAATGTACTTTCTTCGTCAACTGAAAAAGTTCAACCTGCCACAGGCGCACATGACACAGTTTTACTCTGCTGTTATTGAGTCGGTTCTGTGCTCTTCTATAACTGTATGGTTTGGGTCAGCCAGCAAATCAGATATAAGAAGACTACAACGGACTGTTAGGACAGCAGAAAGGATCATTGGTGTGCACCTGCCCAGCCTTCAGGATTAATTTGTACTACTCCAGAGTGAAGAAACGGGCAGGTAACATCATCACAGACCCCTCTCACCCTGGACATGACCTGTTTGCGCTTCTCCCGTCAGGCTTTTTGATTAATATTAAGACGCTACTTTAAGATCTCTGTGCACTAGAACATCTAGGCATAAAAACAGTTTTTTCCCGGCTATGCCATCTCCAGCCTAAACAACTAACACAGGAATTATTACCTGTGTTCTGTAATTCTCTAACCCTAATTCTTGCCTGTAATTCATCCCCCATCTCTAATTATTTACTCTCTCTAGTACTATGTAAATATGTATGCATAATTTTCTATACAGCTGTATATATATATATATATAGAGAGTAAATAAGGCACAAATCTGTACATAAATCTTCTGTTCCAGATTCTGACACATTATTATTATTATTATTATTATTGTTGTTAAGGCTTATTTAAATGTTCTGTTCTCATGTCAGATATGTATGTTTATATGTATGTATGCATGTATGTACCAAGAGCTTCTTAAAAACCACTGCGCGCGCGAGCTCGCAAATTCCTCGTGTGTTTGCACACACTTGGTGAATAAAGCTGATTCTGATTCTGAATAGAAAGCTATACTGATATGATAACAGTATGCATGCATGCAGCTGTGCAGGATCGTGTATGTGCATCTCATTTGTCCCAGTTGTAAGCACTCCATTAAACACTCTGTGCGGTGGACTTTTATGTTATATTTCAAAGGTCTGTGACTCGGATAGCAGTTGGTAAACAGAATTTTATTTAAAAGAGATGTCATGGCAGCGTTAATTCATCAGATAATGGAGAAAAGCATTATACTCAGACATATATCCACCTTCACTCTTATCAGCTAAAATTATGAATTGCACCATGCAAATAGTGTTTTTGGGGTGTGTTTGTGGCATTATCATTACATTTGCATAATTCCTTTAGTGCAGGGGTGGGGAACGTTGATCCTGGAGGGCCGGTGTCCCTGCAGAGTTTAGCTCCAACCCTAATCAAACACACCTGAACAAGCTAATCAAGGTCTTCAGGATACAGGGGCGCGTTTCCCAAAAGCAACTATGTTCTCAAGTTCCGTCGTTACCAATAGAGTTCAATGGAACTTACCACCATAGTTAGCTAACAATGCTTTTGGGAAACGCACCCCTGGTTGTTTTTTTTTATTTTTTTCAGGGTTGGAGCTCAACTCTGCAGGGACACCGTCCCTCCAGGATCAACGTTCCCCACCCCTGCTTTAGTTCATTGGGTATTAAAACAACAGGAGCAGTTCAAGTGAACTCCCCATGTGCTATACCTTTAAGGAAAAATAAAAAATTATTCATAGTGCTCTTAGACCCCTGTCATCACAGATCAGAGAGGTCAGATCTAAGAGGATTTTAGCCACACTAAAAATAACCCAAAACATTTTCTCATTAGCACACTGGCTGTGGAGCGAGAACCCTGGAAATGCTGGATTAGAGAGAAGGGCATCTAATTGTGATTTTAGGCCTGCCTGCTGCCGCCGGCAACTACCCCCTCTGAGAATTCTGCTGGAGGTGAGAGGAACATCTTTGACAATAGGTGGGAAAAATGAAAGAAAAACAGAATTGTTTTACCACCACCACCAAAAAAAAAAAAAAAAAAAATCAATGCAGTGACCTCCCTGTTGACCAGATGATGCCCATGCGAAATCTCATTCACATTCTGCAGCACAAGGCATGTCTGGGAATGTGGAGTGTGTCCCTGTTAAAAATACAACCTTTCCAATTGATTTTTCCTTTGGTGGTCCTCTTTGCACCATAACCAGCACTTTGAGTCAGAATGTCATTCAGGTCTTTTTATTGTGCGAAATATATCAAGCAAAGTAGGGAGATTTTAGTGCAATATCATCCCCATGAGGATTTTTTTGCAGGAGGAAATGTGGCTTTGCAGGTAGACAGGTCTTAAGAACTAACACTCTCTGCCACTCCCACACACGTAGACATGAAAATAACATCAGAGGATGAAAGGATGGGCTAACAGCTGGATATGAATGATAAAGTGTTCTCTCACCTTCTTTCGAACATCCTTAATCCAGCCTGAATTGACTGACAGATGAGGGCAGTGAGGCTGGGCTCTGTCTGACCAAAACAAAGATTGGGTGAGATACAGAGTGTGCATGAACATTTAACTGTTCTAACTGCTTTGTTGGTAGTGCTGATGCTGTTGAAGATTGTAATGATGACATTGATGGCAGTGCTGATGATTACGTGACAATCATAGTGATGATGGTGAGATGGTAAGATATTTAAGGTAATGATAACAGTAAAGATTACAATGCGATGCTGATGATGCTGAGATGAAAATAATAGTGCTTGGGCCTGTTCTTCGTACATCGCTTATTACATCCGAGATCAAATGACACATCCAAGGTGATATCATTGAGCTAATCAGGATCTGGCTAATTCGGGGTTTTTTTCACACATAACACAACACAGCATTCAAAATATAACAAAACAAAACAACAGACACATACTCAACATCTCAAAGTCCAGTCAAAAGGGAGGGAGAGAGGGAAGGACAATAAAAACACAAAAGTCACTCCTTTATATAATCACGTATATCAAACAAAAAACACTGCCAAGCGTCAATGGTCGAAGGCCTAGCCCCACCGTTGTACATTCACACGTCACTATTTGCAGGAGGCTACGGATCCAATATGTTTTTCCACACATGTGTGGTGTAAACCAGTTCTGGATTATTGTCTTCTTCGCAGCTGTAAAACCAGCAAACAACATTCTCTTTTGCATTGAACTAATACAGAGACCAGAATCAGCATTAAGAAGACACAAACTTGGGTTAACAGACCAATCAATTCGCAGTAATGATGACAAAACCAGGTTTACATGTGTCCATAAACTGATGACGACAGGACATTCCCAAAACATATGCAGAAAAGTGCCCGATGATGTAGTGTTACATATATGGCAGTTCAAATTTGACTGTAGTTTCATTTTAAATCTTTTGTAAGGAGTTATGTATGCTCTATGAATGACTTTGAAGTGGAACGCACCTGTTGTTGATGATTAGTATGGCTGGATTGAGTTATCTGAGATAATTACGCGTTCATGGGTTGGTTTAAAAGGAGCTATGTATCAATACTCGAAACCACGATCAGCGATGCAGCGATTGGGTGGCAGCAAGACAGCAACGTAATGACATCATATAATTAAAAAAAGACACCTGACAAAAAACTTGACAAATTTCTGGACTTTTATAAGGAAACAGCCAAGTGAACAAAACTACATAAATGTTATAATAGATAAATGAAATGTGCAGTTTTTTTTAATTTTTTATGATTCCCAATTATTTATATTCACGATTTCTAATACTTGGACTGGCTTTACATTTTTATTTCAATGTTGTAATTAGCAATTCATTTAATTTTATCTTTGAAGCAGATTTGTTAAGTGACAGCATTATTCAAAGTTTCTTAAGGGTCAAGATCATGTTATCTGCATCTCCTGTGCTCCATCAAGCCACTCCCATAATATCTGTCACCACTCAAATTAATTCATGACTCTACATTATCTGTATAGCATGTGTGTAAGACTCTAATACAATTATGAAGTAATTATTTTATGACGAATAATTATTTCAGTGAGTAAACCTGACTATGTCTATTAGACTATAGACTACACAGCATTATTATATTATTTTCAAATTATTATTATTTAAAATTATTGTCCCTGGATCGGTATGGTACTCTTGTAATAAAGTAGCAGTGGTTGGGACAGATTTTAAGTATCAATTCTGCTTAAAAAGATGCAGTCTAATCCTGTTTACATGAAATAAGCCTGCTCCTGAGCAGGTTTAAGCTTATGGGCCTGTTGCTATGACAGAAACTCCGGGATGAGCTTCAAAGAACCAAACAATCCAAGATCAAGCGAAATCGTCAACAATCAATTCCAGCTAACTGAGTTAGCGACGTACGAAGAACGGGCCCCTGGTACAGTAAGTATGAGGATGATGGTAATGTTGACAGTGCTGATGATGAGGTAATGATGAAGATGATGCTGTAATGATTAAGATGATAGTGATGATGGCAGTTACAATAATAGTGACATAATGACAATAACAATGTTAACAAAAACTGTTAACAATGATAAAGTAATGGTAGAGATGATCGTAATGATAGTGATATGACAATAATGATAGTGATGGTAATGACGGAGGATGATGATAATGATGCTGGTAACAATGATGGTGATGGTGATATGACAATAATGACAGTGATGGTAATGATGAGGATGACAATAATGACGACAATAATGTTGGTAACAATGATGGTTATGTAATGATGATGGTGATGCTGGTAACAATGATGGTGATTGTAATGATGATGATGGTGATATGACAATAATGATAGTGAAAGTAATGACGAGAATGATGATGATGACGATGCTGGTAACAGTGATGATGATATGACATTAATAATAGCAATGATAATGATGAGAATAATGATGATGACGATGCTGGTAACAGTGATGGTGATATGGCATTAATGATAGTGATGGTAATGATGAGGATGACTATAATGATGACAATAATGCTGGTAACTGATGGTTATGTAATGATGATGGTGATATAACAATGATGATAGTAATGATGGTAATGATGAGGATAATGATAAAGATCAGATGGTGCTAGTAACAATGATGGTGATGTGATGGTATTATGATGATATTGATGTGACAATAACGATAGTGATGGTAATGATGACAATAATGATGATGATGGTAGAAATGGTGGTAATGTAATAATGGTACTGATGAGATGACAATGATGGTCATGTAATGATGAAGATGATGGTAATTATGATGATGTGACTATGATTGTGATATGACAATAGTGATAGTGATGGACAGGGGCGGACTGGCCATCGGGAGAACCAGGAGAATTCCCGGTGGCCTGGCAGCCAATTTGGCCCGCTGCCCTGCATTTATTTTTATTTTTTATAATTTATTATTATTATTTTATATTGTTGTTGTTGTTTTTGTTGCCTACCGAATTATGTAATTTGAATTCGCCATTCAATAATAAAACTCTAATAAATCATGCCTTGACTGGCAACGCGATTCGCCTCGCTCCGCTCCGCGCATCCGCGCGTCTGCCAAAAGGATGCGAGACTCTAGAATGGAGTGGAAGCGCCCAGGTGGAGCAGAGAGGCAAAACTGTCCTGTTCAGGGCTTCAAGTGCAGGTCAGTTACATCTTTAAATAGACTATTGTAGTTTTATCTTTGTTTACTTAGTTAAACATTAAACTGCTAGCAAATGTTAGCAGTAGCTGTCAATTACTGCAAACTTAACAAAAGGACATAACTATTGTAAAGAGAAGGAATTTAGCAGATAAATATTCACATAGTTTTACAACCCCAAATCAGAAAAAGTTGGGGCAGTATGGAAAACGCAAATAAAAAAAGAAAGTAGTGATTTCTAAATTTACTTTGACTTGTATTTCATTGCAGACAATATGAACACAAAATATTTCATGTTTTGTCTGGTCAACTTCATGTCATTTGTAAATATACATCCTTTCCTGTCATTCAGACCTGCAACGCATTCCAAAAAAAGTTGGGACAGTAAAGCATTTACCACTTTGTAATGTTGCCATTCCTTTTCACAACACTTAAAAGACGTTTAGGGACTGAAGACACCAAGTGATGAAGTGTTTCAGGTGTAATTTTGTCCCATTCTTCCTGCAAACAGGTGGGCAAAAGTACGGGGTCTTCGTTGTCGCATTTTGCGCTTCAAATGCACCACACATTCTCTATTGGAGACAGATTGGGACTGCAGGCAGGCCAGTCAAGTACCCGTACCCTCTTCCTCCGCAGCCAGGACTTTGTAATGTGTGCAAAATGTGGTTTTGCATTGTCTTGTTGAAATATGCATGGACGTCCCTGGAAAAGATGTCTTCTTGAAGGCAGCATATTGTGCTCCAAAATCTCTATGTACTTTTCAGCATTAATGGTGCCATCACAGAAGCGCAAGTTACCTTTGCCAAGGGCACTGACACAACCCCATACCATGACAGACCCTGGCTTTTGGACTTGTTGCTGGTAACAGTCTGGATGATCCTTTTCTTCTTTGGTCCGGAGCACACGGCGTCCATTCCTCCCAAAAAATACCTGAAATACTGATTCATCTGACCACAGTACACGTTTCCACTGTGTGATGGTCCATCCCAGATGCCTCCGAGCCCAGAGAAGTCGACGGCGCTTCTGGACACTGTTAACATAGGGCTTCCTTTTGGCACAGTACAGTTTTAACTGGCATTTGTGGATGTAACTACGTATTGTGGTACTTGACAAAGGTTTGCCAAAGTAGTCCTGAGCCCATGTGGTGATATCGCTTATAGATGAATGACGATTCTTGATGCAGTGCTGCCTGAGGGATCGGAGATCACGGTTGTTCAGCTTAGGCTTGCGCCCTTGTCCTTTACGCACTGAAATTCAGATTCCTTGAATATTTTAATTATGTTATGCACTGTTGAAGGTGAAATATCCAAATCTCTTCCTATCTTTCTTTGAGGAACATTGTTTTTAAACATTTCAATAATTTTCTCACGTATTTGTTGGCAAACTGGCGATCCTCGGCCCATCTTTGCTCCTAAAGGACTAGACCTTTCTTGGATGCTGCTTTTGTACCAAATCATAATTACAATCACCTGTTGACATCAACTGTTTCAAATCACATCATTATTTAACCAATTTACCTCATTACTAGCCCTAAATTGCTCCTGTCCCAACTTTTTTTGGAATGTGTTGCAGGTCTGAATGACAGGAAAGGATGTATATTTATAAATTACATGAAGTTGACCAGACAAAACATGAAATATTTTGTTCATATTGTCTGCAATGAAATACAAGTCAAAGTAAATTTAGAAATCACTACTTTCTTTTTTTATTTGCGTTTTCCATACTGTCCCAACTTTTTCTGATTTGGGGTTGTAGAACGGGTTTAGAAGGAGTTATGGCAGACAACAATACAACCCTTAGGAAAATGAACCGTGGTTTTACTAAAAATAAAACCAAAAAACCATATAGTTAAACCATGGTAACCACAAATTAATAATGGTTTTGCTACACGATATAGTTTCACCATGGTATTTGTAGTAAAATTCTGGTTATACAAATAGTAATCAATCCACCAAAAACATGGTTACTTTTACCATAGGTCTAATAATGCCATGGTTAATTTTCCTTAGGACCAAACATGACCCATGATAATGCAAAAACATATAAAATTTTAAGATTTTTCTATAAAGATGTAGCTCTGTCTGATCACTTCTGTATTTTCTTTGATATATTGATCTCTGTCACCACTGAATCTAGATCTGTCTCTGTCAGAAAGAGATGCATTAATGAGAACACTAGTGTGCTATTTATGAAGGCAATATCTTTAACACCAAGCATTTCTGCAGACTCTGTTGATCCGCTCCTGGATTCATTTAACTCAAAAGTTAAGAATGTTATTGATGATATTGCACCGATAAAGGTCAGCAAGAAGAATGGCAGACAAAAATCATTTTGGAGAAAATCAACAGCAGTTCAGAATATGAAAAGACAATGTAGAAAAGCTGAGCGGATGTGGCGGAAGACGAAACTTGAAATACACTATAGCATCTATAAAGACAGCCTTCATGCTTTCAATTTGGAACTAGCCACAGCTAGACAGACCTTCTTCTCAAACCTTATAAACAGTAACTTAAACAACACTCGCACTCTTTTTGCTACTGTTGAGAGACTGACAAACCCCCCAAGTCAGATTCCCAGTGAAATGCTCTCTGACAGCAAATGCAATGAGTTTGCTTCCTTCTTTTCAGAGAAGATCAGTAATATCAGAAAGGAGATTGGCACATCTTCCTGTAATACAGAGGTCACACAGATTCGACAGCAATCTCAAAAAGAAGTGACTATGTCTGTTTTTAAAACAATTGATAGCAAAATTTTGGAAGAAATAGTACAGCATCTTAAATCGTCAACCTGCTATCTTGACACACTTCCCACATCTTTTTTCAAAAGTGTGCTTAACTGTTTAGAAGCAGATCTCTTAGAAGTGGTGAACACCTCACTTCTTTCTGGGACTTTTCCAAACTCCCTGAAAACTGCAGTTGTTAAGCCCCTTCTGAAAAAGCGCAATCTTGATAACACCATGTTGAGCAACTATAGACCAATATCAAATCTTCCTTTCATAGGTAAGATTATTGAAAAGGTAGTTTTTAATCAGCTGAACAACTACTTAAACTCAAATGGATACCTGGATAATTTTCAATCTGGTTTCCGCGTGCATCACAGCACAGAGACAGCACTCATTAAGATAATAAATGATATTCGCTTTAATTCTGATTCTGGCAAAATATCAGTGCTGGTACTACTAGATCTTAGTGCTGCGTTTGGCACTGTCGATCATAACATACTTCTAGAGAGACTGGAAAACTGGGTCGGGCTTTCTGGGATGGCACTCAAATGGTTCAGGTCATACTTAGAAGGGAGAGGTTATTATGTGAGTATAGGAGAGCATAAGTCTAAGTGGACGTCCATGACATGCGGAGTCCCACAAGGCTCATTCTTGCACCGCTCTTGTTTAGCCTGTATATGCTCCCACTAAGTCAGATAATGAGGAAGAACCAAATTGCCTATCACAGCTATGCTGATGATACCCAGATCTACCTAGCCTTATCTCCAAATGATTATAGCCCCATTGACTCCCTCTGCCAATGCATTGATGAAATTAACAGTTGGATGTGCCAAAACTTTCTTCAGTTAAACAAGGAGAAAACTGAAGTCATTGCATTTGGAAACAAAGATGAAGTTCTCAAGGTGAATGCATACCTTGACTCTAGGGGTCAAACAACTAAAAATCAAGTCAGAAATCTTGGGGTGATTCTGGAGACAGACCTTAGTTTTAGTAGTCATGTCAAAGCAGTAACTAAATCAGCATACTATCATCTCAAAAACATTGCAAGAATTATGTTTTGTTTCCAGTCAAGACTTGGAGAAACTTGTTCATGCCTTTATCACCAGCAGGGTGGATTATTGTAATGGTCTCCTCACCGGCCTTCAAAAGAAGACCATTAGACAGCTGCTGCTCATCCAGAACACTGCTGCCAGGATTCTGACTAGAACCAGAAAATCTGAGCATATCACACCAGTCCTCAGGTCCTTACACTGGCTTCCAGTTACATTTAGGATTGATTTTAAAGTACTTTTACTCGTTTATAAGTCACTCAATGGTCTAGGACCTAAATATATTGCAGATATGCTCACTGAATATAAACCTAACAGACCACTCAGATCATAGGAGAGTCAGTTAGAAATACCAAGGGTTCACACAAAACAAGGGGAGTCCGCTTTTAGCTATTATGCCGCCCGCAGCTGGAACCAGCTTCCAGAAGAGATCAGATTCTAAAACATTAGCCACATTTAAATCCAGTCTCAAAACTCATCTATTTAGCTGTGCATTTGTTGAATGAACACTGTGCTACGTCCGAACTGACTGCATTGTATTTTATGTATAATCCTTTTCTATTTAACTGTTTTAAATTTCATTTTAAATCAATTTCTATATAATTTTAAAATTCCTTGTTTTATTATTTTTAATTCCTTGTTTTTATTGCTGTGAATGACTATTTCACTTTCTTTTATGTAAAGCACTTTGAATTACCACTGTGTATGAAATGTGCTATATAAATAAACTTGCCTTGCCTAAAGATATATTCAAGATGTAGCTATTATTGTGCTAATTTTGACAAGATAAAACAATAATGTAATACTTATTTTTTTCTAAAATAAATGTATACTATGTGCAAACAAATTACAATGAGGTGGCTGTTTTGCAACAAGGTGCTGGAAAAGTGACAGGTGCAAGAAAATTTGTGAAAAAAGTAAACATACACATGAGAGACATAGAGATGTCAGGGAAAATTAAGAGACTAAAAAGGAAAATGGAAGTTCAAACGATAACCTTTAATTATTTTGCATGGCCCCAGCCTAGGAATTGAAACTTTGTTATGCAATGATGATGATGGCCATACAAAAAATATTGTTTTCCGGTTTCAAAATTTGTTGTGGGTGTATGGGATGGCCTGGATGAGAGTGAGATTTCCCGGCCTGAAATTTTGTTCCAGTCCGCCCCTGGTGATGGTAATGATGTGGATGATGGTAATGGTGACAGTAAAGATGATGCTGGTAACAGTGGTGGTGATGTAATGATGCAGATGATGGTAATTATGACAATGTGATGATAGTGATATGACAATAATAATAGAGTTGATTTCGATGATGGTGGTAGCAGTGATGGTGATGTAATGAAGATGATAATAATGGTGTGAAAATAGTGATGGTAATGATGACGATGATGATGATAACAATGATGAAGATGATGGTGAGACGATACTGATGATAATGATACTGATGAGGGTTATGGTAATAATGACAATATTGATGAGGATTCTGGTAACAATGATAGTGACGTTATAATGAAGGTGATGGTAATTATGATGATGGTGATGTGATATGACAATAATGATGGTGATGGTAATGATGAGGGTGATGGTAAAGATGACATTATTGATGCTGATGCTGGAAATAATGATGGTGATGTAATGATGACTATAGCGGTTATAATATAGGGATGAAGACAATGTACAACTTCTCTATTGATAGCATTGGTGCCTGTAGGTGGTCTTGTGACTTTGAGAGCATGTATTTCTAGTTGTCCTGTCAGTCCTGTGTCATGAGACTCAATATGGACATAAAGATTAGTTCCCTTCAGCCTTTCCGCCAAACGCAGCAGGCACAAATCTATGGCTGTGCTTCTCATTGATCTTCAAGTCGTGTGAGGGCTTCTTCTGTCCTCACGATTCATTCTTTCACTCTCTCCGTAATACTATTAACAGCCACCTCATTCACAGCAAATCTCATCCATATCATCATAATTCAATGATCTGATATCAATCTGCGTGACTCCATTTTAAATTTAGACTGGGAACATAATGACTTTCTGTATGTGCATATAGGCATGTGATATTTTATTTTTATTACATCAAATAAAGTTAGGATTCTCATTCCGATTTATTGTTTCGTCCACCATTCTCACAGACTTCCTCACGCTTCCTCTGATGGATTTGAACAATTTCTTTGGCATTTCTAATATGTGGCTGCTCTATCCCATCGCGCTGTGTGCTGTACACTAAATCCACATGGCGTCTGACTTATTAGCCTCTTTGGTTTCTTATGAGCTCTACATTTCACTGCGGCTCACCGTTGGCGCATTTATTAAGGTCTACGCAGCGCGCTGGCACCGTATGCCACTGAGGGGGAGTAAGGATTAACAGCAATGGAGCTACAGGTCTTAATTTGAGGGCAGACTGTCTTTATGTTCCCCCAGTGTGCACGTCTGAGCACACATAAACACGAATGTTTCATCGTATGTGCGGAAAGCAGAGAATGAGACCCTGAAGCGCCATGCCTGTTTAGGTGTCCATTAGTGGGGACAAATCCGCATGTAGCCCGCCGTAATGGCAACTGACTCGTAGATTGATGAGACAGTGCAGTTGCTCTTTAAATATTTATATCTACAAGCCAAAGAGGGCTGGTACATGTCTGTGGAAAATAAAAGGGCAGAGAGAGAGAAGACAGCAGACTTTTCTCAGGCCGGTCAGGATGGCGGGAATAATTCACCGTTCCGGCATGTCAGTTCTTCAGCTCTGTCGCTTCCAGCGTCTCCGCCCCCCTTTCTCCTCACTCCTTACATGGTGTGCTCTCTCAAAGGGATTTTCATGTTCATGGAAGCGCTGCTATGGATGCCTGGAACAAAAGATAAAGGATCACCTCCTCTTCATAAAACACATTTTAAGGACTTTTGAGGAAGCCAACAGAGGGACTTTTTCATGTGTGTTTTGTTTAATGCGGCCTAGTTCGCAGTTCCCAAACACGCCCTACACATAAGGACAGACAGAAAGCCCCAGCTGCTCTCTCTCCCTCTCCCTTCCTCTCCTTCTTGCCCTTCCCAGCCTGCCAACGCACCTGCCCTTTTCATACCGTCCGCTAACCGCCATTCTTTGCAGCTGGCCTGATCAAAAAAGGATCCTGCCTTACATTAAAAGCACTGTTCCGCCAGAATGCTTTGTGGTCTTTCCATGTGTCTGTCTTTGACCAACTGACTCGACAGGACTCGTGCTGCCAGAAGACATGTTTGTGATTTTGAGGTAATTTGTTTCCCATGGAGAATCTTTCAGGCCAGTGGACATACTTTTTCAAAGGAATGATGTTCTGGAAAATGCCTGCAGCAGTTCGGCCCTTTGTTTGGTGTATTGTGTCCACTAGGATGTGCCAGACTGGACATAATATGCAAGATTAGGACCTTCACAGGGGGGTCTGCCATTCTCATGGTCAGAGTGGATCTAATGGAGGTGTTTCATGCTCTCGCAGATGGTCAGGGTGAGATTAGGGACATACCCCAGAGGTGAATGGAAGGATTGGAGCTTCCACACTCCTGGAAAATGAGGAGGGATTTGGCTCATGGGTTGGGATCATATTTAATTTTCTAACACTGCATAAAGGGATTTAAGAGAATTGTTTCTCGCTGGAGTATAAAACTGTTGTCAAGGAACGTGTGATTTATCCTAAAGACATTTTTCTGATCACAACAAACACCCCCAAGATAGTTCTGACCACATGACATCCTGTTTGTCATACAATATGCAGCACAAACATGTCAACCTCATGGGACTTGACTAATTGTTTGGATGGTGTTCATGTGTGAAACTCAACTTCTTGCCACGTCTGGCAGATCTGCAAAACACTCAACTGGGACTCTGCAGTCAAGCTCTAAAGAAACCGCCAATGAAAACAAGCACACTCCCATACTTCCTCCAACAACTGCATTTAGCATAACACTGTGACACCAGGATACAACAGCAACAAAATACGCTGTAGTAATTTTCTACACTTAAAAAAGTGCATATAATATAATTTTGTGTGTGTTTAAATATTAGAGAAACTTTTTGCATTTTTAATGGACAATGACTTAAATACAAATCTTCTATGATGAACATGTTTTTAATTTTTTTAATGTCATTTAATATTATATTAATATAAAATATATTATAATAATATCATTATATATAAATAAATATATTCTTTAAAAAAAAATCTGATAATACTGACCTATTGCAGATAATGTGACCTTTTTATAACATAGAAAGTTCAGGTTCTAAAATTTCATGTGGTAGAAAAAAAAACGATAATTATGAATTAATAATTTATGATATTTGTAAAAAATCGGAAGTGTAAAGCATATTTTAAGGCTCTGTGTAAAAAAAATGATTATGATATATATAGTCTGTAAAGAAAATATATAAGTCGTTATATACATTTTTTTACAACTTATTTTATTAGGTATATATTTTTTTTTCATATGAAACCTACTTTTAAAAAAAATATTTATTTCTCAGAACTTGGTATATGCATTTTAATGTACAGTAGATGCTTTTCATTGTCTTGGAAAGTTATTTCGTCAATTTTTCTGCATCACTGATATTTGTCATTGACCCACTAACAGTTAAACAAATAAACTTGTTTTCCTAATTTCCTGCACATAGGTGAAGCATATAATTGTGCAAAGGAAATATGAAGAATTGTGTCCTGGGAAAATGTATGACCTGTTAAATTAAAATAAAGACATGCTTGCACTCTTTATTTGTATGTTCCCCATGACGTTTTCAACAAAATATTTCACTTGTAGCAAAAATCCTGCTTTTCATTTCAAGATCAATTCCGAGAAAGTTCACCGAAAGTGTATGTACACGTGAGACAGGTCAATAAGCGTGTCCATGGGGGGCTTATCTAATTTAAAATTAATCAGCGTTTTTGACTACATGCTGTGCACCTCAGGAAAAATGACATTAGAGAGAAAGAGAAGAGGTTAGAGATCCGCCTTCCTCACTGCAGTCAGGTGGCTTTATTATAGAATATGGATATTGTTAAAGCCGGTTAATCCTTGCCTGAGGAAAGGCAAGCAGACAGGAGGGATTGTACCCAGTCTGTCATATTCCTCTCAGCCTTCTTTCATTTTTAGTGCACTTAAATCTCATTTGCGGCCAAGCATGGTCTCAGTTTTTTTATAAGTGACCCTGGCCGCGGGTGACACAGACCATAATATCACCCACAACTCATTTTGACGGTCTCAAGACGAAAAGTTCTCTCTTTTATACAGTTATATTACAGTAATATCTTTGGGGGATGAATTACAGTGTGAGCCACCAAAGAGCACTGCAAATATGGCTTCTGTAAAATTCCAGGAGAGATTCACAGTGTTTGAGCTTATGGGAAAGTTGGTGTTGCACTATGATGAACCTCCTCATAGATGCACGATGCAGTCCGTCAGGTCTCTAGAGGTGTTATTAGCAGTGTCACCTACCCTAAACTGTTGAATTGTCACATCAAATGACCTGCAAAAAGGCTGCAGCTCCTCTCATCTCTGTGTCTTTTAGGTAATCGACACTCAGTAACGGTTGTTATGGAAACAGAAGCTGGTAACCACTTTGTCACAGTTGAAGAGTAGACCAGGAAAAAGCATGGTTTGGGTAGAAGCTGTCCTTTTGTTGTACATTGATCTGAGAGCACTTTTTGATGTTTCCCTCATACAGATAGGATTTGGATGTATATGTGGGGAGCTCATCCTGGATCTGTGTAATGCAAGAACCCTCTGCTCGGAGCCAAAACACTTCGGCACTTTTCAGCCGTTTTTATGGCAAATTGAAAAATCGTGTCACATCAAATTTGTTAGCAATATGCTCAAGGAGGATGCAAGTGAGCTAAAGACATATAAATGAAGAATGGCGAACGCTTGTCTCCAAAGCCGCAGCATGCTGGGAACTATCTTTAACACAATAGGCACATCAGCATCTAGTCATCACAGCCACTGTCCTGCTGTTAGCACCAGAACGGCAGTTAAGTCTGAATGAAATCCTGTCTGTCTCATGCGAAGTTTGTCTGTTTTTGTGGCTCAAGCACAGCTGTAGGCTTACAGTAGGTGCTGAGAGACATGAACATCATACAAGCGCTGTAGGAATATCCTCTCTGCAGGCTCTCTGATCTAAAGATAGGCCTGCCTGTTGTAATTGAGCAAAGAAGCTCTGGTGATCAAACTTTAGGTGTATGACTTCCTTTTGTTTTGTGTATTACCTGCTGGGAATGAGTGAGTCAGGACAGGAAGACACAGACACAGCTGAGTCTGTTTCCTGTGGGATTGTTGAAGGACATGAATTCCGATGCTGTTTCTCATTCCGTTTCCATGTTGTGAATCAATGTACACTACCATTTAAAAGTTTGGCGTTGGTAAGATTTTTCTTGTATGTTTTCGAAGTCTCAATAAGACATTTATTGATCACAAATGCAGTAAAAATAGTATTATTGTGAAATATTATTACAGTTTAGCCTAATTGTTTTCTTTTTAATATAGTTTAAAAATTAATTAATTCCAGTGATGGCAAAGCTTAATTTTCAGCATCATTACTCCAGTCTTCAGTGTCACATCCTTCAAAAATCTTTTTTTTGTTTTTGCCTTTATTATGATAGGAGAGATCAGAGCTGACAGGAATTGAAGTGGGAGAGAGATGGGGGGCTGGATTTGAACTCAGGACACCCATAGTGCAACGGCGCTGTATGTCGGTGCTAGAGGTGTAATGGTTCAGCTTGCTCACGGTTCAGTTAGTTTCACCGTTTTAGAGTCACATTTTCGGTACGGTTCAGTATGTGCCATGTTTAGAAAAAAAAACTATATTGTCAAATAAAAATAAAGAAAATAAGAACAAATAATCTAACTACAAGCAACAGCACAAAAAATACAATAGAGAAAAGATACAAATAAAATAAACAGTGCTTTTCAGGTGTTTTAGGTAGGACTAACATTAGTTTTTAGGTACAGAAATTGAATAAAGTAATCAAATGTAAAATGACATTGCATATTTAATTATAAATTAAATATTAATCTTTATTAAAATTACAAAATCTATTCAGTAAAGAGCAGTGAGTGATTTCCTTGTCTTTTGTTGTTTGATTAACATTAAAAAAGTGCTATCACTTTAAGAGAATGCACGGATCCAGTACATTGATACTGTACTGTACCAAGACGGGCATTTTGACATCATTTTTGTGTGAATTTGTCTATTCAAGCACAAGATTTAAAAGAGAACTCAATATTTGCGTTGTTCTGAGATGCAGGTTTCCGTGCTTCAAATGAGCGCACACACAATTCTTCTCAAGGTGCATGCAGTTGTCCTGACATTTTATCCTTCCCATCAGATTTTCCTACCACGTCAAGATTGCGTCATTTTTCTCATGCTGAACAACGATAATTACAGTATTTACATTACTGTAAGGGGTAGGTTTAGGGTAGGTGTAGACGTTATTAAAACACAATATAATAGGTAGAAAAAATAATTTATTGTTGGTTTCCAGCTGCAGCTGTATCCTTTCTAGCCACAACCCTGAACAACACAATTACTGTATTTGCATTACTATAAGGGTAGGTTTAGGGTTGGGGTAGGTGTAGACATTAATAAACCATAATTTGACGGGTAGCATTTTTCGTTGTCAAACTCTACTACCTGTTTAATGGTAGATAGCAAAATCTGACAAGGTAGCACAAATCGACAGAACACCGTTACACCCCTAGTCTGTGCGCTGCCCACAAGGCTATCGGCGCTGACGGAAATCATTCTAATATGCTGATTTGGTCCTCAAGAAACATTATTATTAAAGTCTGGAAACTGTGATACATTTGGTTCAGGATACTTTAATAGAAAGTTCAAAAGAACAGCATTTACTTGAAATAGCAATCTTTTATAGCATAAACATATTTACTGTCACTTTTCATCAGTTTAATGTGTCCTTGCTGAATAAAAATATTAATTTATTTAAAACTAATCTTATTGACCCCAAATTTTTGAATACTTGGTGTTGTTTGAACACATATTTGGGTACAAATATGTGTACTTCTAACCCATTTCAATACACAGTATTTAAACCCATTCCACCGGTTTTTCACCAAAATTATGCCCAGACATCTGCTGCACATTACACAGCATTGCCCTTATGT
Organism: Schizothorax lantsangensis; assembly: GCA_027422415.1. Lineage (NCBI taxonomy): Eukaryota > Metazoa > Chordata > Actinopteri > Cypriniformes > Cyprinidae > Schizothorax > Schizothorax lantsangensis. Next base: position 4,468,531 of record CM049848.1, on the reverse strand, counting down.
GAGGAAATACAGTACAGAGAGAGTAATGAAGACTGACACGAAGCTCAATGGGCCAATCTGTCTCAGGATTGTCATGGCAAAGTTATGGATATTGACATATTAAAATTTGCACCTCAAATGTCACCTTGGACTTTCAAAATTGCAGTCATTTCAAAGATGTTCATGAATAAATAAACAAATCAACTAGATGGGGAAATACGGATGAGTTGGCCTACTGTGTATTGCATTGTTGTTATTAACGGGCGGGATTCAATGGCGTCGTCTTGGCGGGCGGAGTGACAGCACTGAAGAGCGCGAAGGACGGCAGCAAACAGCAGCACACCAGTTTTATCACCATCAGCCACGCAGGTTCTGCCAATCAGCGCCGCGCAGGGGATCGGCTGTCACTCACGCAGACTGACAGGGAGCTGCGCGGGGTTGACTTGGTAGCAGCTGGAGGCTCGCGATGGCGTTTGAAAGGTACAGTGTCTGCTCCTCAGAGTCCAGCGTGCTGGTGGCCAAGCCTGACGTACCGGTGACACACATGAATGAAGCGGCTTCGAGAGTCTGTCCTGTGGGAAAGCGCATACAGTTCATGTGGAAATGAAGCACTTAGCTTCTTTTCAGCGTGGCGTGTTACCTCTACTGTAAATAATGTGACAGGTTAATCTGCGAGCGTAAAAAAAAAAAACTCAATGAGCTCAATTACAAGACGGATGGACTTCTGCCTGATTTCAAACCGGTAAATAGTACACTCGTTTACTGACAGGAGCTTCTGACCCCAAACGCATTATTTCTACTCCAGTGCGCTTTCATCTTGACAGTAATGCCATACTAAATGATTACCATATTAATGCACCATGGTATTCACATGCTTACACAAGTTACATAGAAGAATTTCCATCCCTGCTGGAAAAAACAACTTGGATAATAACCGGTCTGAACTGGAGATTGACTGGTCTAAACTGGTAGACCACCTTGAATCAAGAACAAACCTGGTTTTTGAAGCAACTAGTACAGACCTGCTAGAAACCAGCTACCATGTTTCAAAATACAGCTACTAGGGATGGTACAACCAGAGATTGTCTTATTATTTGGAGATGTGAGGGTCTATAGTACTTGCCATTGGAAAAAGCGTAACGGCTAACTTGGATCATGTGAGGCATCTCAGCCAATCATAAGCCCCTTTCACACAGAGATTCCGGAAAATACACGGGTAATGTGTTCCGGCATTTGTTCCCGGATCGTCAGATTTGCTGCATTCACACTGCCAGTGATTTTCAGGAATCTGTGCGTGCATTCACACACAACCCGTAAAGATCCCGTAAAGACACGTGACCTTTCATGTGACGTGTATAATGCGCCGCTCACCATTTCACTAAACTGGAGAACGATTTCAGCTTCAGCGCAGATAGTGAGGAGCTCCCTGTTCGCTGCTTCATTCTAGTTTACACATTTTTCGTCGTGTGAACGTTGATCTGCCTTCAAAACACCCGGTAAAACTGTCGAACGATAAAGTGCGTCATCACTACGACGCACCCTTTCCGGCATTGATCCGGCTTTTGTTCACACAGCGCTCGTTCCGGGACTGAACCCGGCAATGTTACTAGGTCCCAACCCGGGATCAATCCCGGAATTAATCCCGGGACGTGTTTGCGTTCACACAGAAGGCACTCCGGCAATTTTCTGGCAATTTTCCGGGACCAACGTGCAGTGTGAATGGGGCTATACATTGGCCTCTGGTCTACTTCCATGCATACCGCCAAAACCTATAGCATTTTTGGGTTGCAGGCTTGCCTTCCAGTCGCATTGGTACAACCATGACACTTGTACAAAAAAAATCATGGTATTAGTATGGTACCATGTTCAGAACAGGTGTGCCTCACACGTCCTGAAAAGTGAAGCTGCGGGCTCTTTGAGCGCCCCCTGGTGGCTGGCTGCAGTACAGGTCATAAACCCCACCCTCTCCATGTAAACGAATGGGACTTGAGTCAAAATAAAAAAATAAATTACACTTCGAATACAATTTTCCGAAATATGGTTTTGGTCATTTAAGGTAGTTGTTATCACGCTGATATATGTTCAATTGTTCGTTTTTGTGATAAGTTTGATTTTAGCTAGTAATTTGATGCTATAATAACGTTATGGTTGTGGTTATGGTTGATTGGGTCTAAGGGAGTTTGGGCGGGAGTTTAATTTTGCAGCTCCACCTCACGACACTACTGCGCAGACTCTGGCTCCAAACGAATCTCTACTGAGCAGACTCTGGCTCCAAACGAATCTCTACTGAGCAGACTCTGGCTCCAAACTCCACTGCGCAACTCTGGCTCCAAACAAATCTCTACTGAGCAGACTCTGGCTCTCTAGCAGACTCTGGCTCCAAACTAATCTCTACTGCGCAGACTCTGGCTCCAAACTAATCTCTACTGCGCAGACTCTGGCTCCAAACTAATCTCTACTGCGCAGACTCTGGCTCCAAACAATCTCTACTGCGCAGACTCTCTCTACTGCGCAGACTCTGGCTCCAAACGAATCTCTACTGAGCAGACTCTGGCTCCAAACGAATCTCTACTGCGCAGACTCTGGCTCCAAACGAATCTCTACTGAGCAGACTCTGGCTCCAAACGAATCTCTACTGCGCAGACTCTGGCTCCAAACTAATCTCTACTGCGCAGACTCTGGCTCCAAACTAATCTCTACTGCGCAGTCTCTGGCTCCAAATAACGTCATTTTCTCAAGATGGCAATGGCCATACTGAGATCGTTTGGCTTCACTTTTCTATAGTGGAAGGAAGTGGAGACGCGTTGTCCATCTTTTTTTACAGTCTATGGTTCAGAACACAAGGGTAGTACTATAGCACTTTTGGTGTGACTTTAAAGGCTGGGACACACCAAGCCGACTTCAAAGAACTAGCGGCGACGAAAGCCAACGGTGTTGTCGCCTCGCGTCGGCAGCGTCGGACCAAAAAGCTACGCTCGAACACACCGCACAGACTACAGCCGATGGCAAACTAACATGTGTGTTCTGCGCATGCGTGAGAGGAATTAACTGTCTATTTCAGCAGCTATCAAAAGTAGGGTACAACGGGGCTAAAGGCGCCCCGGGGTAAAAGGCGCCTTTGATATTATTTTCATCGAAACCACTAGATGGCACTAAAACGTGGTGTAGCACTTTACAAAACATTCGCTTTTCAAGATGCAAGTGTATTTTTATCTGATCTTTGATGCGATCGCAGGCAGCAGCGCAAAGTTGATTCTGTGCTTACTTGATCTAATATTTTATGTTTTTTAAAATGTTGTAGATTTAAGTAGCAAATGAGAATCGCTAAAATTAATGCATATATTTTGAGACAAAGGTCTTTATGATATTCAGTTTTGTTTAAGATAATTAAAGCTACAGTTTTTAAATAACGAAAGAATATGTAAAAGTATGGTATTTGGGGTAAAATGCGCCCCTGCTGTTGGGGCTAAAGGCGCAGAGTAATTAACATGATGATTAATAGAAGGCTGACTTTTCCATTTGTTGACATGACATGGTTAGGTTCAGATGGTAAATATCATATATCATGTTGTTATAAATATCATATATATTATGTATGTGTCCATCCATATTAGAGATAATCACCATGTTTAGAATGAAACCATCATATTTAAAAACATGATATTAATCATATCATATAATAAAATATAATTTGTGACTACTGTAAATATATTTTAAATTATTATTGGATCTCCTTCAATACTTTCAGAATCTTTACTTATTAAAATTATTTTGTTTCTATATTTTAAAATATATTTTTTATATTAACATATTTTAATGACAGTAGCTTTTTTATTTATTGAACAGATTTTTTTTTTTTTCAAATTAAGCAGAAAACAGTACAAACTTTGCTAAAGTGATTGTTTTGAACAAGTATTAACTTAGACATTATTAAACAAAACATTATTTTAGCTGAAGTATTTGTATCAATACCGTGTGTGGGGTAAAAGGCCCCTCTTGCCACCTCATACATTTATAAGATTTTTAAACAAAATAAACAACTTGAATGATTTATTTTCACACGAAATCTGTTGCTCCATTAATGTTCAATACAACGTATATATATATATATTTTTGCAATTATACATTTTAGGCGCAGTGAATAGCACATTTTTTCTTAAGGTGGGCCTTTAGCCCCATTGTACCCTATATATTGGTCATTCAAAAGGAGAAACGGAAACAAAGATATACAAGATAAACACAGATATACGAAACGTAAACAAAGCAGCGCTTGCTTACCATTTTGAATATCAGTAACTTTGATAACTTTAATCATTTTAAGCGGCTCATGTTGTTATGAAAACATTCACGTATTAGAATGATTGGGAAAGATCACGTAACATTTAAAACTGTCCTCTGTCTGTACCGCCTTCATTTACGTGCTCATTTTCATCACTTTCGTTGTAATTCTCAGGCACTGACTCGTTCGCTAAACTGAACATCCAATCAGAGTTCTCCCTCTCGCCGGCCTTAAGCCCAGGATACACCAAGCCGACAGTCGGCCATTGGGCAATGTTGGGTGGTTTTTGAGCATCTGTCGGCTTTAATTTTTTCAGTGTTCCACACTTTGTTGGCTCTAGTCAGACGCCATCCTTTTTCGGACAATTCTGCATGTCGAATTGGTGGCAGAGCTCATCAGCGAGAAAGAGATCCGTTGACAGATGCTACAGAAAATCGCGTAGTGTGTGTTTTTAGCTTCAGACTTTGATTCTATCCAGACGGAGGATATCAAACATGTCTGATATTTTCAGCCGATTTTAGAACACATATGTTTTCATTTGTCATGCGTCTCCTAGCAACAAGGCGCACGTTTCTGCGTGAGTTCATTGTGATCGGAACAACTTTTAAAGTCTGGTAGTGTGTGATCTTCAGTCACGTAGTGTATGATGCCCAGTTTTCCTTTGTCACTATTTACAAAGTCGGTAAGTGTATGATGCCTAGTGTTTTAAAAATCTGTTCAGATTTTAAAAGTTGTGTAGTGTATTCCAGCCTTTAGCAGACATGATTGAAAAAAGCTACACCAATCAGTCAGTAATGAGCGCAGCTGGTGTAAACAATGGTAAAAGTAAACTGCTTTCTTTGTATATCCATGGTTCAAGCTCTTCCGGTTTCCCGAATTCAGACTACTGCCACCTGCTGGTATGGGAGAGATATGTGTACACGCTAGTTGGCTGTCGGCTGTAGTCAGTCCAGAGTGTTCTAGTGCAACTTTTTTTTTGCCTTGACGCAGGTGATGCGAGGCGACGCCACAGTCTGCTTTCCTCAGTGCTAGTTCTTTAGCATTGGTTTGGGTAGACCCTCACCCTACCCTTAATCACAGTCACATTACACTTTTCATCCAAATTACTTCCATTGATATGCATGCAATAAAGGGAGACTGGAAACCCAAGCTCATGCAAGCCTCACATTTTGCTGGCTAAAAAAGTTTAAGTTTGGTGAACTCTGACCTGTGAATTCATATCATGTAAAGTGTGACAAATGGAAGACAGCATCACCTCTTAGCTAAATTTGAAGAAGAAGAAAAAAAAAAGCTGCTGGTTTGCAACATTGCAGGAAGATGTTAAATGTTATATTTTTCCATTTTGGATGTATTGTAGTTTGTTATATGTTGAATTTATGTTTCTAAGAAATGCGACTGAGAATGTGGTGTCAAGACCGTTGCAGTGTCTGAAGAAATGTTCAAAGTCTAGTGTGATTGTTTTTAACTGCTGTATCTGTGTCACATTAGCAAAATTTTGCAGACAAAAACAGAAGTCACTTTCAACCCAAGCAGCTTTTTGTTGGTCAAAGAGACATATCTATGTTACCGATTTGAATCTGTTGCAAAATCTGCAGGAGGATTTTTTCTGCTCTCACCCAAAACTCCTAATGGTGTGGATTTCACCCATGAAAATTTGCTGAGCAACAATAAATTTGACCACACTTTTATTGTTTTCCTTCTCTCTTCTTCATTGTTGATCTCACCATGAAAATGATCGGCTCTACCAGAAGAACAGATATGTGATGAGAAAAGAGCTGATATAATGTATGAGTTTCTCTGGGAGAAGTGCTTGGCCCCAAAAAGCTCCCAGTCTAAGCCACTGTCTGCTAGGCAGAATAAATCATTAATTGGATTGGAAGTCCCTTACAAATAAACAAACACATAACAGTTCTCCTCCACCATCTCCTCTGTTCTTCTGGCACCCAGACGGATTTTCTCTGCCTTTGTTACAAAAGTTTCTGGCCTTAACTTAGGCGGAGGTCTGAAGGGAGTCCGATGGCTCACTTGGGATCAAACACACACTCATGATGAATGAGTATAGAGCTAATTTGGATGCTTTCTTTCCATTAATTACCTCCAAGCATTCCTCTGTCTCCAGCTCCTCAGAGAAGCATTTGATTCACAAACAGTCATTATGGCTGTAATCAGCTATTTTCTCTCTAGAAAACACTATGGTTAATATCAGCAGGCAGAGTTTTTTCCTTTGTCATTAAAGTAATCCTGAATCAAGTATAATTTCATGAATGAATATGTTCCAAGAGAATGCTTGACATTTTCCTCAGCTTACCCTGAGCTCTTTGTACTGCTTTCTGCTGAACCTCAAACACATACAGTCCTGTTAACAGTGACATCCAGTCATCCATAGACTTAGACTGCCCCCTAGTGACTCTTACCTTAATGAATGAACATCTGCTCTTGGCAGTATCAGGAAAGACTTTGCAAACTGCCTGCTGATTAACTTTTGTCAGAGAAACTCTGTGCACACAATTTTTCAAAAGGTTGGGGCCTTCTTTTTTTAAGGAAGGATGCATTAATTTGATCAAAAGTGAAAAAAAAATCAATGTTGCTGTGCTTTTCAATGTTGAAAAAATTGAAAAATTCAATGTTGCTGTGATACAAAAAAAAATGTATCATGGTTTCCACAAAAATATTATGCAGCACAACTGTTTTCAGCACTGATAATATTTGAATTGTTATTGTTATTTTAAATTGTAATAATATTTCCCAATATTACTGTATTTTTATCAAATAAATGCAGCTTTGGTGAGCATAAGAGACTTTCAAAAACGTTTGAACATTTTTCAAACCCCCAAACTTAATGTACAACTTAATGATCAGTTGGATTTTTTTATGTTTTTTAAAAAGTCTCTTCTGCTCGGCAAGGCTGCATTTATTTTATCCAAAATACAGGAGGGGGGGGGGGGGGACAGTACTATTGTGAAATATTATTGGAATTTAAAATAAGGGGTTTCTATTTATAATATACTTTAAAATATAATTTATTTCTGTGATGCAAAGCTGAATTTTCAGCATCATTACTCCAGTCTTCAGTATCACATGATCCTTCAGAAATCATTCTAATATGCTGATTTCTTATCAATGTTGGAAACAGTTGAGCTGCCACTGCCATCGAATGTTATCACTCAATTGAATGGGCATTTCAGTGGTTATCAGCTCATAGTTATGGGTCAGAAGGGAGCTGCTGCACCTACTGGTAGGCTCAGAAGGCTGTTATCATCCATCCACAATCCACATGGTTAATCGAGCTGCTTCATATTTTTTTGTGATACTTTTTTTCAGGATCCTTTGATGAATGAAAAGTTAAAAAGAAGTGCATTTATTTAAAATTTAAATGTTTTGTAACAATATACACTACTGTTCATAAGTTTGAGGTCAGTCATTTTTTTTCTACTTTTTGTAAAAATGAAATGCGTCTGTGCCAATAGCCTCATGGGCAGCGCGCTGACATGTAGCACCGTTGTGCTTCGGGTGTCCCGAGTTCAAATCCCGGCTCGCGGACCTTTCCCGATCCGTCCCTCCTCTCTCCCCCACATTATTTCCTGTCACCTACTGTCCTATTGAAATAAAGGCATAAAACAGCAAAAATAAATAAAAATAAAATGAAATGCATACTTTTATTCAGTAAGGATGTGTTAAATTGATGCAAATGGATAGTAAAGACTTAGATTGTTAGAAAAGATTTCTATGTTGAAAAAAGCTGTTATTTTTAACTTTTTATTCATTAAAAAAATCCTGAAAAAAAGTATCACAGGTTCAAAAAAGTATGAAGCAGCTCAACTGTTTCCAACATTGATAATAAATCAGCATATTAGAATGATTTCTGAAGGATCATGTGATACTGAAGACTGGAGTAATGATGCCGAAAATTCAGCTTTGCATCACAGAAATAAATTATATTTTAAAGTACCTTTAAACAGAAAATAGCAATTTTATATTGCAATAATATTTCGCAATATTACTGTTGTTGTTTTTTTCTGTATTTTTGATCAAATAAATGCAGCCTTGATAAGCAGAAGAGTTTTAAAGAGCCTTTAAAAGCATTCAAAATCCTACTGATCCCAAAATGTTGAATGGCAGTGTACACATTATACTGAAAAAAAACAAATGGTGTAGAAACAATTTTCACTCAGATTTTGCTTGTAAATTTCTCAAATAATTAAAGAAATGCAAGTAACATTAAACTGAATGTGAGATTTTCAAGTAGAAAGATTTATATAGTATTATCTTGTAAAACACTCCAATAATCTTTGTTTTATTAACAACTTAAAAAACATTTTTTAGTTTACTTTTCAAAGGTCTTGGCCTGTTAGTCTACAAAACTAAAGCATGACAGTAATAGAGACCTTTTTCAGCATGGCCAACACTCAACCCTTTCCAGAGAAAGAATGACCTTTTTAACAACTCTTGTGAAGGTGGCTTACTTTTTATCACCTAATGTGATCTGAGATTGGACATCCATGATGCCATTTTCTGTCTATATAATGACATCCGCACTGCAGATGTACGATTGCAATCACGACCGAATGGCCATTTGACTGAGATAGATGTATTTCCTTTCTCCATTCTGAGGCAGTCTAAATTGAATGTGTTAATAAGAAGAGATCTTATCTGCTTGTATTGCGCAGGGACGTGTAGGACGGTTCACGGACTCCTGACAAGAAGGCCCATTGTGTTCGGCCACACCACAAGATGTGATGAGATCGTATCCAGTCCTGTGTACAGCACTGGTGAACTCTGCACGAGTGTCAGGAGTGTGTTCTGTGTTATATGTGATAGACTGCTGTTTCTACAGCGTGTGTATGTGGAGCAGCAGAAACAAGAACAAACATCTGAGCTGACTGTTTTCTTCATGTGAGGGAATATGGATTTGATCTTGACAGACTTCATGTTCATGTCTGTTTCGGTTAGACCACAAAGGCAGATAAAAGACAAGGCACCAGGGCAGACAGGGATGCTTTTACTTTTTCTGGCTGGGTTTATTGATCATTGGACATCATGCAGAGCTCAACATCTTAGGCTGTTTAGAGAGCGGCCTTTCTGAGAGGTGGGGGCAGAGTCTGGCTTTTTGCTTCTAGAAACCACAAATGCTCCTGCAGGACTCCCCAATGTGAAGCTCTGTCTGGATCAGGCCTGTACACACACATTCTTCCATCCTGCTGTTATAAGACCACAAACACCTCTATCGCATGTCCATTTTCTCAAAGGAGCATAGGTGCGTTCACGGGAATTACTGTGAATATGAGGATCTGACTTGCAAAAAGCGTTTACGTAACTTGTAATTAAAAAATTTTGAGACCTCTATGATCACTGAAACGTCATGCAGAAACACTCAAAATGGTGGTGGTTTAAAATGGAGTTAAGCAGTTATCTCATAATATTTCTGTGATATTAAACATATAATTCATTTTAATGTAGCTACAGCACAGAGTTGAAAAATGAACTAATTTACCGCTAAAAAAACTATTCCTTTATAATGCATTTGCATACCGTTGCTTATTTTATTGTGCTTTTGTCTATTGATTACACTGATTAATTTTAGCATTATTAGTGTTGCAACAGAAACACATAAAAAATTTGAAGTCACGTCATTCCAAGAACATCACAGCTCTGAGTAGAACATCTTGGTTGTCATCTAGTAATTATGGTAATTATGACATGTCATGAACAAGAAACACCTTGTATGTAGAGTCACCTTTAAGTATGACAGTTTAGCTGTTATGTATATTCTCAAACAGTGGTTCTCAAACTTTTTAAGGCAAGTAACTCATTTAATCTAACAAGAATATGTTATTTTAGCATATCAATTTGTTGTGTCAGAGCTGGGTAGTTGTAATTCGATCATAATCAGACTGCAGTTACTTTTTATTGATTTATGTGATATTCACACAATAGCAATAAATTATTCATAATTTATTGATTCTCCCTAATTCCTCTTTTTCATCTTTTAAATGTTCCTTTCCAAAATAGCCTACCGCTTATATATATATATATATATATATATATATATATATATATATATATTCAGAAAGTCTTCCAGTTTTGTGGACATTCACAAAACAGACCAGTCATTAGTCAGCATTTGACCACTGGATTTACAAAAATCATTTCAGGTTTAAGAACATTGCATCAATACATTAATTTTTATTTGAATTATCACTCAGTAGGCTATTTAACCATGTATAACTGTATTACTGAGTCTTTGGAAGGCGGTTGACTTTCAAAAACATTAAAATGCACAAATTCATGTTATTTCTTATTTGCATGTAATGCAGGCATTCCCAAACTTTTGTCATCTGAACCTCTTTCACCTCATATATTTACTTGAACTTCCCCTGAGATTTTAAAAATAAATATTTAAATCATTAAGTGTCACATTTGCATTATTACAGTTCTCTGAGGCTGGTTAATGGTCACATGACATGCAGATAAACAAATAAAATATTTCATTTTTTTAGTAAGTGTTTTATTTTGATTGATATTATTCTAAAATGCATTTAATGCACACATTTATTTTCATTCTACATTTTTATGATTTAATTAACTATCAGCTTAAACTCACAAACACCATGCAGTTTAGGAAACCTACACATAATGTAATGTTTTTATATCAATATGGTTCTGTTTAAATCAATGTGATAAACAAGTCAGGTCAAAAGTAATCTAAAAGTAGTCTGATTATATTACCCAAAATGTGTAATGTAATGGATTATGTTACTAACTACAATTTTGTCATGTAATTTGGAATCAGTAATCTACCCAGATCTATGTGTGTGTGTCAGCTGATATTGGATTTTATATTGAATTATATTGTTATATTTTTATTTATATTTATAATTATATTGAATATATTTGATAACCTTTTAAAACACTAATAATTATCTATAATTATAATTATTAATAATAATGATCTAATAACACAGTTAAGTGTAATCTTGAGCAGATTATTACATTACAAGTATCATAAAACCTAAATTCACTAGTAGCAGTTAAAGTGATTGATTTTTTAGTGTACTATTTTTACTTTCTTTAGACAAAATATTATAGAATTTTAACATTGGACATTTATCAGTTAGTGGCCATAATGTGAAAATAATTATTTGCGTATCGATATCGACCAAGATTTTTAAGTGATGCAATCTTTCTTCCCAATTTTTAGTTACCTCAATATAAGTCACCTGCTTTCTTTTCAGTGACCTGAGTAATATTTTCAACGCATATTCACATCTGGCTTCCATGCACAAATAAATAAATACATTTAAATAAAATTGAATAAATGTAAAAATGTATATAGATGAGAAATTAGAAAATAAAAATGTATATAGATGAGAAATTAGAGAAAGAAAAATCACAATGTTGTGAATGAACATCATTTGTTCATTCACAAATGATGAACCTAAAACACTAAACTGTATTGTTCATTTCTAGTGTCTTGATACATACCACTTCATGTACCACAGATTGAGAACCACTGGATGAACATATGTGACCTTGGACCACAAAACCAGTCATAAGGATCAATTTTTCGAAATTGAGATTTATACATCATCTGAATGAATAATCTTTCCATTGATGTATGGTTTGTTATGATAGGACAATATTTGGCCGAGATACAACTATTTGAAAATCTGGAATCTGAGGGTGCAAAAAAATCTAAATATTGAGAAAATCACCTTTAAAGTTGTCCAAATGAAGTTCTTAGCAATGCATATTACTATCAGAAATGAAGTTTTGATATGGAACATGATCTTTACTTAATGTCCTAATGATTTTTGGCATAAAAGAAAAATCAATCATTTTGAACAATATTTTTGGCTATTGTTACAAATATACCACAGTGACTTCAGACTGGTTTGTGGTCCAGGGTCACATATATGAAAACAGTGGCTTTTCTTCTCTGTATGTGCAGTGATTGGGTGGCAGGCCAACAGGTGCCTGTTAGACAGCTGAATAATTTCAAAACAGTCCATGAAAGACTCTGTTGTACCAATGACTGCGCTTGAGGTGAGAATTTGAGATAATATATACAGTACAGATGTGAAGGCGAAAGAGAAAAAATGATTTCGGAATAGATGGAGTGATTGCGATCGAATAAACTTGATCCTCTTTTGTGTCCTGCACAGAATCGAAAATACCAATCATTTCTCTGGGTGGCTCAAGTCATTCTCCCCACCGGACTCCCTAGGATTAAATAGATTTTTACCTCCTTTTTTCACCCTCCCTTCTCCCTAAAATTGCAATTTGCTGGTTCAGATGGATTACAAAGAGGAAAATCACCACTGGAGAGAGACAGGATCCACGCTTTCCCACTAGGCACGGCAATAAGAACTGGAGCGCACAACAAAGAGTTGAGCGAAATGAGCTGCGTGATGGACAGCACACGCTCGCTCAACGGGACAAAAGCCTTCATAATGACCAGTTGACAGGCAGACGACCATTACCACACACACAAAGCCGTGATAAGATAAAACAGATCTGTAACTGTCCTGTCATAGAAACCAGCCCATTGTGGGCTGGAAATGATAAGATTTCTTCTCCCGCTTCTCTCCACTCATCCTCACCCTCGACACACGCACACGAACGCAGTTTTTCTGTTTTTTTCACCCTTCTTTTGTGTGGCTTGGGAAAGGCAGCTGCTTTTCTTTTCTCTTTCCTCCCATGTGGGAAAAGAAAGAGCGAGGATTGAAATAGCGCACAGAAATAGAAATGGGCCTTAAACTGCTTTTACAAAAAGAGACAAAGCTGAAAGAACGTCTGTTGTTTCCTTATTCATTATGATTACAGTATAATTCAAGATTGACTGACCATCTCCCATCTTTTCACGCTCCTTCTTGTTTCATCCACTTTTGTGTGCTTTCAATGACAAACTAACACAAAAACACACTAACAGACAAAGTCATTTCTACACATTCATGTGGATATCTGAATGCTACTGGCATCTTTGAGTCTTTAGTTGGGTATTCCAACAAGACACAGTTTTATAAAGAGAATAAAAAGCCCATCTGGACAAACATGATCGTCCAAGAAAGACAGGCGGTCGTTGTATGGCATCTTGGAAAGGTTCAGCTGCATATGCCTTTAGACTGCTACTGTCAAAGCCTTGGTCTGACCCATCGCTTGATGAGTCACCTACTGGCTTTTTAACCAGCTTGTGTTCTTCGGTGGCCATGCTCACATCAGCCTGGTGTGTCTGGGTCTGTGCTTTATCAAGTTCAAGTTCAAGTTCAAGTTGAGCTTTATTGTCATTCCGCTACATGTGGGGACATGCAGTGGAACGAAATGTCGTGCCTCACAGGACCACGGTGCTACATAAATACAGACATACAACAATGAAGTAGAACACTATAAACCTATACACAGACTAACCTACTGACAGATGTTGACTAAGTTTACTATATATAAAAATGTTTACCCTATACAACTAAGATAAAGATAAAAAATACAAACTATACAAACTATGCGAATGCTTCACATAAATACTGTACATGTGCAGAGAGAAACATTGTGAGTCAAGCAGCTGGCTGGGGAACAGTATAAGATGATTTGTAGTGGTGCATGAGCATGTAAACATACATATACATATATTAGTCTTTTGTGGGATTGTGTACATATAGCAATGTAAGAAAAGTGTCTAGTGCATAGAGGAGAGTGTGTTACTACAGGTGGTTTGTACGGGCCCACTCACCTGTGTGTAGCACACTTGAATTGCACAAAAAAAAAAAAAAGTTCACAGTATTTTTCTTTGATGAGGTAAGGTTGTGGGGGGGGGGGGGTCCATGTTTCAGGAGGTAGGGGGTTGCATGGGGTTTCAGAAGGGGGTGGGGTGATTGAGTTCAGGGCTCTCACAGCCTGGGGGAAAAAGCTGTTGAGCAGTCTGGCGGAGCGGGCTCTGATGCTCCGGTACCGTCTTCCTGATGGTAGGAGCTGGAAGAGACTGTGGGAGGGGTGGGTGGGGTCCTTCACGATGCTGTTGGTTTTGCTGGAGAGGGGCACCGATGGATGGAAGAGGGGCACCGATGATCTTTGCAGCCGTGTTCACTGTCCGCTGGAGGGTCTTGCGGTCAGCAGCACTGCAGTTCCCGTACCAGACAGTGATGCAGCTGGTCAGCACACTCTCAATGGTGCCCCTGTAGAATGTGGTGAGGATGGGTGGTGGGAGACTTGCTCTTTTCAGCCGGCGGAGGAAGTGTAGGCGCTGTTGTGCCTTCTTGGAGAGTGACATGGTGTTGGTGGTCCAGGTGAGATCCTCCGTGATGTGCACCCCCAGGAATTTAGTGCTGCTGACTCTCTCCACAGTCGAGCTGTCGATGGTCAGTGGGGTGTGGTCAGTGGAGTTCCTCCTCCTGAAGTCCATCACAACCTCCTTTGTCTTCTCCACATTTAGGGACAGATTGTTGGCGCCACACCATTCAGCCAGCTGTGCCACTTCCTCTCTGTAGTGCGTTTCATCGTTGTTGCTGATGAGACCTACCACTGTTGTGTCATCAGCAAACTTGATGATGTGGTTGGAGCTGAACTTGGCAGTGCAGTCATGGGTCAGCAGCGTGAAGAGCAGCGGGCTGAGCACACAGCCTTGTGGGGCACCTGTGCTTAGTGTGGTAGTGCTCGAGGTGTTGTGGCCGACACGGACTGACTGAGGTCTTCCGGTTAAAAAGTCCAGGATCCAATTACAGAGGGAATTGTTAAGGCCCAGCAGGTTTAGTTTGTTTATGAGCTGTTGTGGGATTATTGTGTTGAATGCCGAGCTGAAGTCAGAGAACAGCATTCTAACATAGGAGTCTTTGTTTTCTAGGTGGGTAAGAGCCAGGTGGAGGGTAGAGGAAATTGCGTCGTCCGTAGAGCGGTTTGGACGGTATGCAAACTGGAGCGGATCGAGTGTGTTGGGGAGGCAGTTTTTGATTTTTTGCATGACTAACCTCTCAAAGCACTTCATCATGATTGGGGTCAGTGCTATGGGACGGTAGTCGTTTAAACAGGACACAGGTGATTTCTTTGGTACCGGTATGATTGTTGTGGATTTTAGACATGTGGGGATGACTGCCTGGCTCAGCGAGGTGTTGAAGATATCTGTTAGGACATCCGTCAGCTGTGCAGCACAGTCTTTCAGTACACGGCCAGGTATGTTGTCAGGACCCGCAGCCTTTCGTGGGTTAATCCTGGATAGGGTCTTCCTTACGTTGGCTGCAGACAGACAGAGCGCCTGGTCGTTGGGAGGTGTGGGCAGTTTTTGTGCAGGTGTGTCGTTCTACATTTCAAACCGTGAATAAAAGTGGTTGAGTGTATCGGGGAGGGATGGGTCATCATCACAGGCCTGTGGCGGGGGCTTGTAGTCAGTGATGGTCTGAATGGCTTGCCACAGGCTCCGTGTGTCTCTGCTGTCCATGAAGTGATTATTGATTTTTTGAGCATGTGACCGTTTTGCATTTTTGATGCCACGGGACAGATTGGCTCTTGCTGTATTGAGGGCTGCTTTGTCTCCTGATCTGAATGCTTCATCTCTGGTTTTTAGCAGCCCACAAACCTCTGCTGTCATCCACGGCTTTTGGTTTGCACGTGTGGTGATGGTCTTAGTGGCTGTCACATCATCCATGCACTTTTTGATGTAAGCAGTCACAGTTTCAGTGTACTCCTGCAGGTCTGTGTGGTTGTTGTAGGTGGCCGCCTCTTTAAACATGTTCCAGTCTGTGCACTGAAAGCAGTCCTGTAGTGTTGAAGTAGCATTTTCTGGCCAGATTGTGATGAGTTTTTGAACCGGTTTGGCGAGTTTCAAAAGTGGTCTATATGCTGGGATTAGCATAACAGAGATGTGGTCTGAGTACCCGAGGTGGGGGCGGGGTACAGCTTTGTAAGCGTTCTTTACGGTTGTGTAAACAAAGTCCAGCGTATTATTTCCTCTTGTTGCAAAATTAACATGTTGGTAGAACTTTGGCAAAACTGTCTTTAAATTTGCGTGGTTGAAGTCACCGGCTATGATGAAAAAGCCGTCGGGGTTATTTGTTTGTTGTTCACTGATGGCGCAATACAGTTCACGAAGCGCGTCCTTAGCGTTTGCACATGGTGGAATGTAAACCGCGACAATAACAATGGCCGTGAACTCCCGCGGCAGATAGAACGGTCGGCACTTCACAAACATAAACTCCACCAGTGATGAGCAGTGTTTTGATAATACCGCAGTATTGTTACACCATTCTTTGTTGATATAAACACACAAGCCACCACCGCGGCTCTTACCAGAAAGTGTTGTGTCTCTGTCCGATCGGCAGCATGTTAGCCTGTTCAACTGAATGGCGGAGTCCGGGATGTTGTCATTTAGCCATGTTTCAGTGAAAACAAACACACAACAATCCCTTGCCTCATGTTGTGTAGACCGACTGAGTTGTATTAAGTCCAGTTTGTTTTCCAGAGAGCGAACGTTTGAGAGCATGAGTGTTGGAAGAGCCGGTCTTGTGGGATTAGCTCTTAGCCTCGCTCGTATACCTCCGCGCTTACCGCGCTTCCGTCCTCTCTCACACCGCTTGCGACGCTGCCTTGTGCGGGTAGCGTCAGTAGGCGAGGCCGCGGTCTCGAGGTCCGGCTCCAGCAGTAAACAAAGGCCTCGTAGCTTCTCAATAGCCGCCGGCGCAAGTTGTTGTTTGTACGCATTGCCGATATCCAGAAGGCTTCGGCGATCATATATGTGTTTTGGAGTGATTTCCTTATAAGTTAGCGGTAAATTTACACTATTTGGAGACGAACAGACGACATTAAAAGACATAAAAGCACCGTCTTTGGGACCTGGAGCAGCCGCTGCGTCTGAACGCGCCGCCATCTTGTACAAGATGACGCCATCTTGTACTTTATCATAGGAATTAAATTCAAACCTCTTTTCTATTCAAAGTACTTTCTGATTCCAGATAAGACGCCGTCCACAAAGCTTCTGCTTATTGCATCATCTACTTGTTGCAGGTCCAAATCAAGACAGGTGGCATGTTCAAGTTTTGATTGGACTTTCTCAGCTGTTCTGGTGACACATTGTTTCTTTGTCACCCTGGTCAATAGTTAACTTTAAAGGTGACCTATTATGCCCCTTTTTACAAGATGTAAAATAAGTCTCTGATGTCTCCCAAGTGTATATGTGAAGTTTTAGCTCAAAATACCCCACAGATCATTTTTTTATAGCTTGTTAAAATTGCCACTTTTAGGGTATGAGCCAAAACGCACCGTTTTTGTGTTTGTCCCTTTAAATGCAAATGAGCTGGTGCTCCCGGCCCCCTTTCAGAAGAGGGCGGAGCTTTAAGAGCTCAAGCTTCGGCATACAAATAAACATTCCACTATTAGTACAAGCCTGTTGTCTTTACAGAAAACGTACCTGGTTTAAAAGTCAGTCATATGATTGTACTGTGCATAATAAATGCATGTTTATGAAATACACAGAAAGGGAGCACGGCGCATTAAAAATAACAACATAGCTGGTCTCATGGTGCCTTCGCATGCTATCACAAACTCTATAAGTCCCATGTGTGATTTTGAGCTCGACAAATTCAAGCGGTCTACTTCACATTGCTTTCATATGCAATTTTTAAAGTCCACATGAAATCAAAATTTATAATATTTATTTTGTTAGCGCACATTGCTAGTCTCAAGGTCAACAATTGATCAGTGCAAGTTTATCCTCTGAAAAAAATGGTTTGGTAATCTTTAATCAAAATCTGATCATCTGCTTCCGCTCTGGAGACAACTGACGGCTTGGGCAGAATGTGCTTAACCACGCCCCTCCAACCGTTAGTTTGCTTCCGGTGAGAGATGAGAGGAGGAGGGGAAAAATAAAACCCCGCCCTCTACTCAGTATTCCCTTTCAGTTGGAAATACATCACCATACTGAAATCAAGCCGGCAGCAACTTCTGGTTCACGCAGACTTTAACTACCACATTCCTATTTACGATCATTCTGGTAGCACGTGAAGGCAGCATCAGTGAAAACAGGCAGAGATAATGGTAGCTTTAGTGTGCCAAGAAGCTCTTTCAGAAAGGCGATTTGGAAAACAAACGCTTGATACTTACTTTGACTGGAGCTTCGAGCTGTGCACGAAGCGTTGTTATTGATCCCTAAACATAGGGGACTTTACCAATTTTTTCCGGGATATTTCATTCAAAAATTAAATTTAACCACAGTTTCCTCAGCAGGTCAGATGGAGGGAGTCTATGGAGACTCCTATGTTCCTTGGTGCATCCCAAAACACAACACTTGAAATGCCTCTTTGGCACTGACATTGTATATCCAGCAGCTAACATTACAGCAACAACAAAAAAAACACAGTAATGGTGGACCGCTGCTTCTCACTCAGGGCTGTGTAGAAACCGTCACAAATGGGCGGGACTTTTTCCCTGTGGTGACATGTACATAGGGAGAAATCTGGAACTGCTCGTTCAGAGAGACTGTTTATGATTATTGGTATTATTTAAAAAAATGAGTGGGTGGATTTTTAAAAGTATAGGCTGTTTTCACATACTGCAGCCACACAACTGTGTTCAAACACCTTATAGAAGTGATTTTTAAATAATAGGTCCCCTTTAACTCTTAAAGTGATAAATTAGGCATGCCATGCACTACCTAAATTGGGCATGCACTGCCATTAAACACCATTTAAAACTATGGAGTGGCCCTACAAAGCCTAGTCCCATAATGTGAACAGCAGACCAGGTGAAAGACACAGGACATTACGATTTACAGCTCGCATGTTCTCATCTACCAATTCCAGCTGATTCCTCACATAGGCATGAACATTAGAATCAGAGATGGTCTTATTTTTGAAGATATTGAATCACATAATAGCACAGACATCATTACATTTTTGCAGCTTTGTGCAACAGATTATCACTGTTTTGGATACCACTGAAATGAATGAGAAGCGCTGTGAAGCCTACCTGTCGCAAAATTGATTTCTCTAATAGAAAAGTATATTTTCTCTAAAAATAGACCAATCCAAAATGAATGTTTGATGGCAAACATGCAGATAAGCAATATACTGTTGATTCATTAAATGATAGGCCTCAGCTTTCCCACAAAAGCACTTTATTCAGCGGAGTGAAAGCTCTCCTCCATTGCCATCCTTTTAAAAGAAAACCACTGTTCTCCTTTTCTGTGTATCGGAGCATTATGTTTATTTTTATTTTTTTGACTAACCTTGAAGGCTTGCCTTAAAGCGGCTTCTCAGCTGTTTACAATTTAACAAATATTAAATAAACAATTTATTTATTAATCACTTTCAGGTCATAGATAATATTATTGTCAGATGTTTGTCCCTAGTCTTTCTATTTTATTCAGCTAAATAAATTCAGCAAAATATATGTCGAACTAAAAGAAGACTGAAAAGTGTAGAATACGCAGGAGGCCACTAAGATTTAGCTGCATTAATAACATGTATCCACAAGGAGCCGATACACACTATGAAATATACAGCTGCTAGATTCAACGTGTTAGTCGCTGATCACAGGCTGATGTTTTCAGGATGTTCTCTACCAAATATCGTGTAAAAGAAACCACTGATGGGATTGTTACTGAAATCATTAGACCAAGGCAATGATATAGAAATTCTGACCGATGTGTTGGTCAATTTGGATGTTATGGGCAATAACTCTCATCTAAGCCAGTGTTATGAATTGATACTGTTTTTGTATGTTTCTTTTAAAAGGTTTTGAGTCTAAAACTCCAGTTTAGTCATGTCTAAAGTGTCTTTCTCTGTTAGATGGCTGTTTTCTTCAGTCATTCTGTAGCAATTAATGACAGGTAAGTGATGCTCTCTGCTGTTAGATGTTTTCCTCACTGAACAGAGGCTGATCATTTCTACACACATAAGTGTCCTCTTCTAAACTCTTTGACAACCTATTCTTTGGACAGTCTATTCATAACAGTTAATCATGAGCCAGAAAATGGGTTGCAGGTCGATATCATGTTCAAAACTGAGTGCTGAATCCAGTTTGAGTCAAAAGCAGATCACTCTTTAAACTGGCCTTCAGGAAATCAAGCTCACTGACATTAAAGAGACAGTTCGGTCAAAATATTCTGTCATCAATTACTCACCTTCATGTCATTACAAACCATGACCTAATTTCTAATGTGAAGATGATGTTTGGAAAACTTTGTTTGTACACAGTCAGTGGTCTCCACAACAACATTAGAAAACAATGAGTTATATGGAAAGAAAAAGCGTATTTTTCAAAATCTCTTTATAGGGGCAAACATATAAAACATTTAAAGTTTTTTGTCTTAATGCAAAAAGATAAATTAAAACATAATTAGACATTATGAATTTAAATGAAACTCAGAGAAAAGACAACTTGAATTTATATTTTTATAATGTTCTCACATATGCAACCACATGACAACACAGGGTTATTATAGTTTTGAGCTTCTGATGTTGTTGTTGTTTTTTTCATACTATTGTTTGTGTTAGTTTAGTTTTTTATTGGCGCTTTATAGTTTTACTTTTTCTCATTACATTTTAGTTTTATTTCACTTTTAGTAAGACTTTGTTTGAAAATTTTTAATAAAACATTGTTTTCTTTCCTTGCGAAGGTACTAAAGGTGCTAAAAGATGTAAATATAAATTTTAGCACTTTCAAAATCTGTAATTAATGTTGATTAACTCTGGAAAATCATCCAGTTAATTGTTATTAAATATTTTAATTGACCAATTAATTAATTATTTCATAATTTTCAAATTCCATGCAAAAGAAATTACTAACTTCAACTGACAACTATTATATATTGTATGTCTATCCAACTAACCCGTAAACAGAAGACTGTGATCTTCTGCCAGGAACATCAGGCCAATCTGCTGCTGTCCAGAATCAGGTGGTTTGTCTTCGTCTGGCATCTCAGCTGAGACCTGTCCACTATGGGTGACCCTACAGTAGTTGTGAAGTACCAGCATCACTGAGGCACACAAGCCCTCACAGCACGTCAAGCTGCAAACCGTGTGAGCGACCCTAACCTACCCTAACCCGACTGTTTAAAACTAGCCACTCAAAACATCCTGACAACCACAGAGCAATGCATGAATAACCAAACAGAGGAGTCCAGCAATGCAACACGCTAATAACCGCACAGAAAACCTTAACAAACGCAAAGGAAACAACCGAAGACAACCACGTAGCAAAGCAGTAACAGCCGATTAGAACAACAGAAGACCACAAATCACTGCATTGACAATCACCAAACATCCTACCAATCACACAGCAATGTGATGAAAACGAGGGTTAGAAAATAAAACGTACTCAAACTATAAACTTACTCTACTCTACAAAATAAAACTTACTCTAAAACTATACATTTACTCTATAACTATGCACACTATATACAGTATTTACATATGCAGGTCCCGCTGTGTGATGCTCCATGTGACACTGTGATGACTCAGTGTTGCTCAGGCAGAGGCTCTTCACTGACGTTCACGTGGATTCATGGAGAGAAGCTTCTGCTGCTTGTGAAGCTCTCAGTGATGAGGACGTGTCGTCAGGCTGCTCTGTCTCCAGCAGTGAAGGGCAGTGGAGCGTCTCCCACGGGCGCTGCTTGATCTTCAGCCCCAGCTCAAGGCTGTAGGGATGCTGTTGACCGCAGTGTGTCTTCATCATGGGCTCCACAGAGCGGTAAATGTCCTGGTAGCCCTGCACACAGCAGCCGTGGATGGAGACGGGCTCTTCCTGCTGACACAGAGACTCCAGACACTCGTCCACAGAAGAGACGGAGTCTGCTGGACGGATGTCAGGAAGGACAGCAGCTTTCTTCAGATAGCGCTCTTCCAGCCCACTGGGTCTGTGAGATTTGGCAGAGATGCAGCTGTAGGTGTGATCTAACCTGATTACAGCTGTGTGATCAGCTTCAAGGCTTCAGGGACAGTTTGTTGATTTCAAAAATCAACTAAATCTGCTGTTACTGATAGAATGTTGAGGACCTCTAAAAACCCAAGATTTCTCTAAATGGGAAAAAGAAGAAAGTGAAATTATGCACACCCAAATTTGTAAAAACATCTTAAAAGTTAACAGAGCAACCCCAAACAACTCGTGCAGAGCTGAATTAGAACAATAACCACTATTAATTAATATTCAAAAGAGAGCTGTGAAATTCCACCCAGCACCTGAAATGCAGTGATCCGAGCTCTTACCAGGCTGAAGCCCTGCAGTGGCAGGAGCAGAACCTGCAGAAGAGCTGGTACTCACACTACACCCAAACCAGCACAGCACAATCAGGCCCAACCAAATCACACAGCTACAAAAACAAAATGACATCGCCTATTGGAAAGATGCCACTAAAATACAAAAGAAGATGGAGCTGTATTTACACCTGAAAAGAGACTACAAACCAGCAGAATACCTGAGCTGTATAAAAGATCACAAATTAAGAAAGACACTAACGAAGTACAGACTGAGTGATCACTGTCTGGCTATAGAGAGAGGACGACACAGACCACGAGAACAGAGACTGTGTTCACTGTGCTCGCAGAAAGAGCTGGAAACAGAGGAGCATTTCTTACTGCACTGTGATTACTATCACAACATTAGAGCTGCATATGTCCCCAAATTCCAACAAATAAACCCAATTTTATGGCATTACCAAATGCAGAAAAATTAAGTCACATTTTAGGAGAAAATTCCAAAATGATCACAACAGCAGCAAGATATGTATCAGCCTGTCACAAACTAAGACTGTCAGCCAGTGGACAAAACTGAAGCAAGATCATTTCTTACATGTTGTACAAAGTTTTTTATTATTATTATTTTTATTTTATTTTTTAACAATGTCTTAAATATTTTTCTTGTTTGTGGGAAAAAAGAAAAAATAAGTATACATGTACATATTTACTTAATTATTTTACAGATCTATTCTTGTTCTATGTATTATATAATTGTTTGTTCCTTATTCATGTAATGGACAATGCTTTGGCAATACTGTGCAAGTCATGCCAATAAAGCTCATTTGAATTTGAATTTGAATGTTGAGGCTCATTTAAATGTAAACAACACTTGATATCAGCAGTAAGTCAATTAGAGCAGCTTGAGTGTACTTTATGCTTCTCTATTACCATTATCAACTTCATTGACAGTTTTACATATCTCTCATCTGTGTGTGCATGTAGTGGTGTCTGTTAAGGTCAGCATCACTGTAGCAACTGCTCTATATTAGTTCTTCATGAGTGAATCTGTGTGTTGAACAAATCTTTTAATGATTCTTTCACTGAATCATATTGTTCACTAAAGTCTCTTCCTTTTTAAGTGTGTTTTGGTGTAATGTCCTGCCTTCACAGACTGACTGTAGCACAAGATGTTAAGATTTGACTGCGACCTTTGAAGAAGCATTTCATTCTGGACGGATACTAACAGTATGTGTTTGAATCTGGTACAGAGACGGTCTTGTTTGTGAATTTATACAGACTACTTAAGCACACATTGTTATTCACTTTTTTTTTCTTCCAAACATTGTTTTAGCTGACAAAGAAAAAGTGAGGTGAGACAAAATTAATTAAATTAATACAAATTTAATGTCTGCGTCCACTATGTACTTTTTTACTCAATTTAATAAACATAAATAAATAAATGGAACGGATGCACGCGGCTCGGGGGGAGCAAGATGGCGGAGTGAGTAGTCGTAAAAGTTATTTTGACATCCAAAACAGTTAATTTTGAACAACAGTCACCCCTCAAGGCATTGTAAGGTAAACAACACTCTTAAAAGACTATTGTGTGACACTTTTTTGAAAAGACGCACAAAATAATACACTCGAAAAAAAAAAAGGCTAATACTCAGGACCAAGCTAGCCTCAATGACCATGACTACAGCGTGGACGGGATACGTGAGGCATGTTTTGACGAATTGGTTGAAGAAGAGATGCAGTTGGCAAAACCTCTGAGCGACCACACTCCGTTACAGAGTCCAAATCCAAAAAAAACTGAAGAGGAGAGATGAATAAAAAAAAAATAAGCATGGAAAGCATATACGATGCTATTCACAGATCACCGAGATCTGGAGGAGGTCGAGGGAGGCCAGAGTCTGCAAGGAGCTGCATGTCCAATTCAGACAAGACTGGTCAAAAGAAGATCGTGAAGCCCGGGCAAAGCTGTATACAGCCGGTACAGGAGGCCAGACGCAGCGGGAAGAAAGCTTACTTGAAGGAAGGGTATGCTATTATAGACGGAAAAAGAGTGGAGGCACCTTTCACAGGTTAAATATAGTGTCATCACCTTGATTCAGAAAGTTTGATTAAGGGGACTGTTACTGTTAATGTCAAAGTTGAAATCTATGACAGATTGTTCATTCCTGCCTTAAATCCTATTTTTAAGCGCATCTAAGAGCGTGTATTTTGTTTTATTCGCATGTCTATTGTTTTTAGTTCTTTAAATGTTCGAGGTTTAAAGAATAACATTAAGCGTAAGGCCATTTTTTTATTTTGTAAGGAAGTCAAAGCCAATTTTATTTTGTTACAAGAGACACATTCTAACAAGGACGATGAAAAATTCTGGAAGCAACAATGGGGAGACAATATTTTGTTTTCACATGGAACTTCTCATTCTGCAGGGGTGATGATTTTAATTTCTAGATTTGTGGGGAAAATTATTGATTATAAAAGTGATGAAGTAGGTCACTGGCTAATGGTTGTGGTAGAAGTATTTGATTTTAAAATGATTTTGATTAATGTATATGGGTACAACAACAGGTCTCTCAATAGAAATATGATGTTAAAGTTATCTCAAGCTATCAGGGAATGGAGTGCAATTTATGGCACGGATAGCATAATAATAGGAGGGGATTTTAACATAGCACCTAATTCCTGGCTTGACAGAAAACCTCCCAAGGGGTTACAACCAGAATATAATGACATGTTAAACAATTTTTGTTTATCCGATAACTTGGTAGATTATTGGAGAGTGACTCACCCTAACACAATGCAATTTACATGGATCAGCCCAGCAGATGCTAACCTATGCTCAAGGTTAGATTATTGGCTTGTGTCTCCAAATATTACTAATCTTACACCAAAATGTGATATTCAATCATCTCCTCTCACGGACCATTGTCTTATTGGTTTGTCACTCTCAATAGTCAAACAAAATCAAAAAATATTTGGAAATTTAACAACACCTTGTTGCTGAACGAAGAATTCTGTAGCCAGATTAGAATAATATGTCTTGAAACTAATGACATGGATTTGTCAGATATAAGTAAATGGGAGTGGTTTAAATTTCGAGTAAAGCAACAAGCTATTGAATCTGGAAAGAAAATAGCCGACAACCGTAAACGTAAACAAAAAGAAATAGTTGAAAAGATAAGTTTATTATGTGGAAAACCTAACACATCTGTAGAAGAGACACAAGAGTTACACATGCTTCAGAACCGATTAGATGATATATACATGGAGAAGGCAAAAGGCGCCTTTGTAAGATCAAAAGCCAAATGGATTGAGCAGGGGGAAAAAACTCATCATATTTTTATAGCCTTGAAAAACGGAGACAGACTAAAAAATGTATAACAAAATTAAACCAAAATGGAAACATTATTCAAGACACAAATAAAATAACGGAGGAAGTATGTCAATTCTATAGCAACTTGTATAAGAAAAAAATTCAGAGTGACGATTGTGATGCCTTTATGAAAAGTGTAAACGAAAATGTAACAAAACTAACAGATGAAGACAAATTTTTACTAGAAAGAGATGTAACCTTAACAGAAATTGAAACAGCTTTAAAACAAATGAAAAATGGTAAATCACCGGGCATTGATGGTTTATCTATAGAATTTTTTAGGACTTTTTGGACAGATATTAAAAATGTATTATGTAATGCGTATCTTGATTGCATAAAAAATGGTCAGTTATCCCCTACAATGAAAACTGGTCTGATAACCTTGTTGCCCAAACCTAATAAAGACTTATTACTATTAGATAATTGGAGACCTATAACTCTACTTTGCAATGATTATAAATTACTAGCTTTAGTATATGCTAACAGAGTAAAAACTGTCTTGAACAATTTAATAGACGAATTTCAGTCAGCTTTTATTAAAGGTAGACATATTCATAACAATGTGAGACTAATTATGGACATGTTAGATTACCAGAGCCTTATTAACACAGAAAGCCTAATATTGTTTATTGATTTTTTCAAGGCTTTTGATTCTATCGAACATGACTTTTTACTGAAATCGCTCCAACTTTTTGGGTTTGGCAACAACTTTTGTAAGGTAATCAGAATGTTTTATGACCAAATATACAGTTATATTTTACTTCAATCAGACATCACTCCAAGAATCAATGTCTCTTGTGGAATAAGACAAGGGTGCCCAATTTCACCAAAATTATTCATTCTCTGTACGCAGCTTTTGGCCTATTTTGTAGTAAATAATAAAGACCTTGAAGGGATAAAAGTTTGTGACACCGAATTGAAAATTAGCCAATTTGCTGACGATACAGTGATATTTCTAAAGGACAAATCAATTCTTCAGAAGGCTTTAAATGCGATTTCTGTTTTTTCAAGGGCATCAGGCCTTTGCCTTAATCTAAAAAAATGTGAAATATTACCATTGTATAATTGTACTGAGACAGACTTGGAGATGATTACAGTTAAGAATGATGTTAAATACTTGGGAATCCATCTATCTAAAAACTTGGCAATAAGAGAATCCAAAAATATCACAGAGAAAATTGAAGAAGTAAAAAGAAACCTAAATCTTTGGTTAACAAGAGACTTAACTATTTTAGGACGTAACCTATTGTCAAAATCAGAAGGGATTTCTAAATTAATTTACCCAAGCTATTCTCTCTATATTAGTTCACAAAACATAAGAAAAGCAACTACTATAATTTACCAATTCATCTGGCGTAATAAAACGCACTACATCAAAAAATCACAACTTGTAAAGGACTATAATAAAGGGGGGTTAAAAACAATTGATTTTGAATCTATGGTTGGAGTTTTTAGAGTTAACTGGGTAAAAGCCTTTTTAGATAAACCTGATTCTATATGGTATCATATTCCTAAAAATATTTTTGATAAAGTGGGAGGCTTAGAGTTTCTTTTAAAGTGCGATTTCGAGGTATCCAAATTGCCAGTAAAACTGTCTGAATGTCATAAACAAGTTCTCCATTACTGGAAGATGGTATTTACTCATAATTTTACACCACATGGCTCCACCTTGTGGAACAACAGAGTGATAACAATAAGTAAAAAAACACTTTTTTTCAGGAATTGGTTTGAAAAGGGAATCATTTTCATCACAGATATATTAGATGAACAAGGTAATTTTCTTAGGTTTACGGATTTCAAAACAAAATTTAATATACAAAGTTTAATAAGGGATTATAATAAGGTATGTAAAGCAATACCAA
Source organism: Schizothorax lantsangensis (assembly GCA_027422415.1). Taxonomy (NCBI): domain Eukaryota; kingdom Metazoa; phylum Chordata; class Actinopteri; order Cypriniformes; family Cyprinidae; genus Schizothorax; species Schizothorax lantsangensis. The sequence continues at coordinate 4,440,877 of CM049848.1, read as the reverse complement.
TAGCCCTATTAAATATGATACAAAACTATTTACAGTATTCCAAAAGTCAAATAAATTTGCCTAAACTACAACTAAACCAAATTCCCCTAAATGGCAAAAAATGTAACTAATTGTATTAGCAAAATATTTAAATGTAAACTATTTCATGATTTTGACCAAAATATAAAAATAAGGCATTATGATGACAAAATAACAAATAAATACATCAAATTTATGAAATGGCCTATACCTCCTAAAATCAAAGAAATGCAATTCAAAATTATAAATGGATATTATCCAGCAGCAGATATGCTTAAAAATAGATTTGGTTTTGAAGTGGAGCCATGTGTGTTCTGTTCCCAGGAAGATGAAACTATTGAACATTTGTTTTTCTCTTGTCCAGTGATAAAAATATTCTGGCAAGATGTCATGAGTTGGCTGGAAACAAAAATGGAGAGAATTACACAATTAAAGTTAGAGCAAATTCTTTTTGGTAATGAAAACCTTCCGAAGGAACTTTTTAGAATGTACAATATCATAACAATTATGGGTAAATACCATATTCATAAATGTAAATGGCAAAACAAAAATCCATCCCTAATGGTGTTTAAAATTGAACTGAGGGAATACTTTGCTTCTTTGAAACTTCTGAAAGACTCCAGTGATAACATTTACTCTCTATGTGAAGATGTCTCAAAATATTTGTCATTGTAACTTGTAAAGCTTCCATGTAACTTTATTTTAAGAATTTATGAAGACTGAGGACAATATATGTATGTGAACAACTTTGACATACCTTATGGACTGAAGTGCCTTTGCTTAATTTATTTTATTTTACATTTATTTGTATTTTTTATTTGTTTTTATTTATTTTTTTTATTGAAATTTGTTCCATTTAATTGTGTTTAACTATGTTCTGCACATAAGTCTCCCAACGAGAGATTTTGTAAATTGTGTTTTGTAAATAAGTGTTTAATAAACATAAATAATTAAATGGAACGGATGCACGCGGCTCTGTGATATCATATGATACTTGTTACTTTTCTCAGCGCTGGTCAGATTGGACCAATCACAGTCTTTTCTCATTACTTGGTTATACATTTTATAGATGTCATTTTAGAAATTGCTTAATTTGTGTTTAGTTACCATTCCTTAGAACTAGAATTGACTTAAAAAAAAAAAACAAGAGTACACAGTTTTAGTAAAACAAAAACGTCTTTGTTTTGAATGCGACTCAGTGTGGAATCTGCCTTTCTGAGCCGCCAAGCGCCCCCTGGAGGAATCTGTTTTAGAAACCGCTAGCGAGCAACATTTGCTGCACGAAAACTATTCTTTCACAACACCTAAGGAAACAAAGGAAAACAGCCTTTTCAGTGTTTAAAAGCGTCAGCGTTTTCATTTAACATCCGAGCCACATGACCACAAGTCTATCAGTCATGTGAATGCTGCCTATATAACACGCAGACAGCGTTCCCCGTTCAGCTGAATACAGACGGTCGGTAGAATCATTAGAAAACTGCATTCACACACACATGCACTTTTAAATCCTTATACTCTTCAATGGAATAATGCATTCAGATTGTATCTTTGAGAGCCTAATTTTCTATACGAAGTCGAACAATGGCAAACAAGTATTCTAAAAGACACACGAAACAAAACGCACTGGGAAATGAAACTGAGCAAGCATCGCTTGCACTGACTGTAGAGGTAAGAAAAACAATCACTTCAGTTCTCATCAGAGTCTTTCTCAGGACGTTCATTTGAAGGTTCTATTACACCTAAATGTGTCTGTATGTTTCTTCTTCTCTCTGTTCATCAGAAGCATCAAAGACAAGGCCAAGTGGAGGTGGTCTCTGGGTCAGCATGGCAGGGCTTCAGGAGGAAAGTGTGTCTGCTGGTTCCATACATGTGGCCCAGGGGAAGTGTGGTGCTGCAGGCTCTGGTGATTCTGTGTGTTGGGCTGCTGGCACTTGAGCGGGTCATCAATGTGTTTGTACCCATTTACAGCAGGAACATAGGTGAGACCAGACTCATTTATGCATTTAGAATTCTTTCAAAGTCTGTAGCAATTTCATACACACAGGTATAGCATGTACATTTCACAGCAGGGACACAAATGTCCCACCCTAAAACGGACTTTGACGTATTTCATAATGCTTGGTTCTATGCCTATAATATAAGTATTATTTATTTTAGTGCTTATTCAGACAGTATAGCACCTGTATTCAATTCACTGTCTCAAAGGTGACATTTTTATTACTGTTGTTTATATAGTGTTTTTAAATGAGAAATTATGTATGGACTTTTTCAGGATTCTTTGATAAATAGTGATAGAAAGGAACAGCATTTCTATATGATTTTCTTTACTGTCACTTTTGATCACTGCATAATCTGCTGAATAAAAGTATTAATATCTTTAAAAACAAATCTTATTGCCTGTTTTGAATAGTAGTGTATATCAGAATGTGCACTGATTTGTAGTAGATATTTGAATTATCAAATAAAGAGTCCAGCCAATTATTGAAATGTGCTCTAGCAAAATGCTAGAAAATGTGTTCTAGTAAAAAAAAAATTGACAATTGGTTCAGTTGAATTATTTAACATAGTGGGAATGAAATACTGTTTTGTTATGTGGTTCAGAGAGAGAGAAAAAAGTATTCTTAAAGGTAAAATAAAATACCCCTGAAAATAATTTAAGGTTAAAATCTGACCCCTTAATAAAATTAAATAAATAAAACAAAAAGCCAAAGGATTTGCATTACCATACATGACCAGTAGAGGACAGCAGCTCTCAACATTTGCCCTGTTACCTGGGAAGGTGAGAGCTGCTCAACCTGCTGTTTTTGTTTTTTTGAAGGTGATCAGTAGTTTTTCTTTTTTTGTGAAGGAATAAATGACTGAATTTATTTGCAGTAATTAAAAATGCACGCAGCTGTGCTGAGTCCTTTTAATTGGTTTGAAACCGATAACCTAATATACCTAAAACCATGTTGATGATGAGTATTTGTTAAAAACTATATATAAAGGCAATTTTGAAACAAGTCAAGCATGTTCTTATGCTTGTGAAGTCGGATTGCCCCTCCCTTGCCAGTTCTCTCAGCCCCTTGTTGTTGTGGGCCAGCTGGATGGGTGAGCAGCCCCCAAAACCTCTCAGAGAAGTCAAAGCCTTTGGTTCACATAAGCCAAGAAGTATCGAACTTTTACAAAAGAAATGTGGGACAAAACCCAACTATGCTAAACTCTTCTGTGGCTCAAGACTTTGTTTCCACCCTTCATTCTCTGCCTCTTTTTTTTTTTTTTTTTTTACCCCATTTTTGAAATTCCCTGTCTTGATTCATGTATTCATTCATTCTCTTATCATCCTCCTCCTTTAAGTGTACGTTGTTCATTTGATATCTTCCTGAAGTTGGTGGTGTGTATGTGCTTCATTATCAGAGACAAGTAACAGCTTTGCATTTGGAGGCACATGAAAGCCGCGCTGGGAGAAAAGTGAGCTTTTGTGTGGCAGAGAGAGATTGAGAGGGGTAATAGGGGAGGTCACCAACCCTGCCAGTCACGATTAGGGGGCATTAGGGGCTTTTAGCCGAGTTAACACGATGGTACAAGGGCCTTTTTGTCCGCAGCTCTCTCTGCCCCCATGCCAAGGATAAAAATCAGCTCTCTCACCATCCATTTCTACGCCCCCAGCTCAACCGAGAGGAAGAGAGTTTTTGCTTTTGCCCTTGGCATTTTCTTGTATTGTTTTGATTTTTCTTTTTTGCTTCAACCCTCCACCTTTTCTTTCCTCATTTGATTCCGAGTGCACAATCAAAACGGCCATGAATGTAAATGAATCAGATTGAGGATCTTTCTCAGCTCCCAGGACAGACCAGTGTGTTCTCTTTATGCTGTGGCTCCTGGCTCAGACGGCATCCTTTTGGCTGTTTATTTTCTGTTTTTGTTGTTGTGGATTCACAGATAAGTCAGTGAGATGGCAGTTTTGGGCAGCTGTTAAATTTGGGTGTATTGAACTGAAGTCGTGTGGTTATTCATGACTCAGGATGTTAAAGTTTATAGTCTATGTGTGATTAAAGGGAAGATGCTCTGCACACACTCATTAATAGGAAAACAGCAGAAATGTGTTCACAGTATGTGCTTCCTACACAGAGCCTTGGGGATGTACATACAATTAAAGGGATAGTTAAGCAAAAATCTTGCTGTTCAAAAGTTTAGGGTCAGTAAGGTTGTTTGTTTTTTATATTATTGTTGTGCCTATAAAAACATTTGTAACGATTGTTGTTCTTTTGAACGTTCTTTTCATTAAAAAAAATCATGAAAAAATGTACCATGGTTTCCAAAAGAATATTAAGCAGCACACCTATTGTCAACATTGGCATTAATAAGAAATGTTTCTGAGCACAAAAACAGCATATTAGAATGATATCTGAAGACCATGTGTATTTTTGAGCGAATCCTGACACAAAACAAGAACATTTGACAGTTGAGCCAGCACAAGTAGATGCATTCACATGTTCCCTGTATTTTTGCAATTCTAATATTCTAGTGAACCAGCTGTCAGCGATGGAGAGCTGGAGAACCCTGGCCATCACGGTCTGTGTTTACGTCCTCCTCAAGTTCTTGCAGGGCGGAGGGGTAGGTGAGGGTTGACATTCAAAGTGATATTGTAAGGATTCTTTTAAACACTACAGCTTGTTTTATTCTGAACAAACCATGAACCGTCTCTTTCCCCTCAGGGACATCAGGGTTTGTCAGTAACTTGCGCAGCTTCCTGTGGACTTATGTCCAGCAGTACACCAGCCGCGTGGTGCAGGTCCGTCTTTTCGCTCACCTGCATGACCTCTCTCTACGCTGGCACCTGGGCCGCCGCACCGGAGATGTCTTGCGCAGCATTGACCGTGGAACCTCCTCAGTCAACAACTTGCTAAGGTCTGATGATTTTCTTTGATTTTAGTATCACCGTACTTAAATATGCTACACAGTGAGATGGTTACCACTCTTTTTCTCCCCTTGTTTAAATGTTCATTGATTTCTTTCACAGCTATATTGTGTTCAGCATTGTACCCACTATTGCTGACATCATCATTGGCATCATCTATTTTGTGACGTACTTCAGTGCCTGGTTCGGCCTCATTGTTTTCATTTGCATGTTTCTCTACCTCAGTAAGTGCAGCACAAACACACTTATTTTCATGTTGTGGATGCTGATAGATTAAAATATTAACAATTACATAATATTTTTAATTGCTCATATTTATTATTAATTGTTAATATCAGATATGTTTGTTAAGGTGATTAATCACAAATTTCTGAAAGTTGTTGTTAATACTGTTCAAGATTTATCTAATGTTTTTAAACTTTCACTTATGTTCACCAAGGCTGCATTTATTTGATCAAAAATACAGAAAAAAACGGCAAAATTGTGAAATGTTATTATAATTTAAAATAAGTTTTCTAATTGAATATGCTTTAAAATGTAATTTATTCCTGTGATGCAAAGCTGCCATTACTCCAGTCTTTAGTGTCCCATGATCCTTCAGAAGTCATTCTAATATGCTGATTTAGTGCTTAAGTAACATTTAGTATCAGTGTTAAAAACAGTTGTGCTGCTTAATTTTTTTGTGGAAACTGTTTCAAAACAGCAATGATTTGAAATATTTTATAACACATGTCTTTACTGTAACTTTTGATCAATTGAATATGTACTTACAAAATAAAAGTAAAGATTTCTTAAGTAAATATTACTGATCCTGATATCAATACACAGCAGTGTTCTCAATAATAGTTTCAAAGTCATAATTTAGAAATTGTTACTGCATGTTTCTATAGGATATGGCAGTCAGCAGGCACATTTCGATGTCTAGTTCAATTTGACATTTGTTTCCAGCTATCACCATCATTATCACTGAATGGAGGACCAAGTACAGGCGGGAAATGAACACACAGGACAACATTGCCAAGTCAAAAGCAGTGGACTCGCTTCTCAACTTTGAAACCGTAAGTGACAAAATGCCATAGCCAAGTTGGCCATGGAGTGTTGTTAACAGTATTAACATTGAAATATTACAAAAATCTGTCTCTATTCAGGTAAAGTACTATAACTCGGAGGGTTTTGAAGTCAGGCGCTTTGAGGATGCTATCCTGAAATATCAGGTAATGGCGATCACTTCACATACTTGGACTTTATAAGCTGTTGAGTGGAGAGATGCTGAGTTGGATTCTCGTTGTGCTCAGTCATGTGAATTGAAGACCAATGCTTCCCTGGCTCTCCTGAACCAAACTCAGAACCTGATCATTGGATTGGGCCTGTTGGCCGGATCCCTGCTTTGTGCTTACTTTGTTACAGTGGACAAGTTTCAAGTACAGTAGTCACCACTCATAAAATTATAACATCACATTTTTTTTTTTTTATTGGTCTTAAGCATATTTTTTTGTTGTTCATGCTCTGTTGTTTCTACAATAGGTTGGTGACTATGTTCTTTTTGGAACCTACATTATTCAGCTCTACACTCCACTCAACTGGTTTGGCACATATTATAGGTAAGCTTAGAGGAGGAGTATCTGTGGACAGATTCATTTATTATTTTTCATGTTTATATACAACCCCAAATCAGAAAAAGTTGGGACAGTATGGAAAACGCAAATAAAAAAAGAAAGTAGTGATTTCTAAATTTACTTTGACTTGTATTTCATTGCAGACAATATGAACACAAAATATTTCATGTTTTGTCTGGTCAACTTCATGTCATTTGTAAATATACATCCTTTCCTGTCATTCAGACCTGCAACACATTCCAAAAAAAGTTGGGACAGGAGCAATTTAGGGCTAGTAATGAGGTAAATTGGTTAAATAATGATGTGATTTGAAACAGTTGATGTCAACAGGTGATTGTAATTATGATTTGGTACAAAAGCAGCATCCAAGAAAGGTCTAGTCCTTTAGGAGCAAAGATGGGCCGAGGATCGCCAAAGATAGGAAGAGATTTGGATATTTCACCTTCAACAGTGCATAACATAATTAAAAGATTCAAGGAATCTGGAGGAATTTCAGTGCGTAAAGGACAAGGGCACAAGCCTAAGCTGAACAACCGTGATCTCCGATCCCTCAGGCGGCACTGCATCAAGAATCGTCATTCATCTATGAGCGATATCACCACATGGGCTCAGGACTACTTTGGCAAACCTTTGTCAAGTACCACAATACGTAGTTACATCCACAAATGCCAGTTAAAACTGTACTGTGCCAAAAGGAAGCCCTATGTTAACAGTGTCCAGAAGCGCCGTCGACTTCTCTGGGCTCGGAGGCATCTGGGATGGACCATCACACAGTGGAAACGTGTACTGTGGTCAGATGAATCAGTATTTCAGGTATTTTTTGGGAGGAATGGACGCCGTGTGCTCCGGACCAAAGAAGAAAAGGATCATCCAGACTGTTACCAGCAACAAGTCCAAAAGCCAGGGTCTGTCATGGTATGGGGTTGTGTCAGTGCCCTTGGCAAAGGTAACTTGCACTTCTGTGATGGCACCATTAATGCTGAAAAGTACATAGAGATTTTGGAGCACAATATGCTGCCTTCAAGAAGACATCTTTTCCAGGGACGTCCATGCATATTTCAACAAAACAATGCAAAACCACATTCTGCACACATTACAAAGTCCTGGCTGCGGAGGAAGAGGGTACGGGTACTTGACTGGCCTGCCTGCAGTCCCGACCTGTCTCCAATAGAGAATGTGTGGCGCATTTTGAAGCGCAAAATGCGACAACGAAGACCCCGTACTGTTGCCCACCTTAAGACTTGTTTGCAGGAAGAATGGGACAAAATTACACCTGAAACACTTCATCACTTGGTGTCTTCAGTCCCTAAACGTCTTTTAAGTGTTGTGAAAAGGAATGGCAACATTACAAAGTGGTAAATGCTTTACTGTCCCAACTTTTTTTGGAATGTGTTGCAGGTCTGAATGACAGGAAAGGATGTATATTTACAAATGACATGAAGTTGACCAGACAAAACATGAAATATTTTGTTCATATTGTCTGCAATGAAATACAAGTCAAAGTAAATTTAGAAATCACTACTTTCTTTTTTTATTTGCGTTTTCCATACTGTCCCAACTTTTTCTGATTTGGGGTTGTATTTACAGTTTTGGCAATTACCAAACTTTTCTGTTTGTTTCTCCCTTGACATATTTTGTTTTACTATTATGTTTTCACAGAATGATCCAAAGTGCATTTGTTGACATGGAGAGCATGTTTGATCTGCTAACAGAGGAAAAAGAGGTGAGTGGCCACTGTGGACATTGAGTCATTTTGTAGTCAAGCGAAAGGTAAATCTTTTATAAATTAGTAAATCTAAATCAGTTTGTACAGAAGTACTCGTCTTGTCAATTTCTATAAGCCACATTGCGGCCTCTCTGGATGTGCCAGTGTTGGTCTTGTTGACCAGTGAGTGTTGATTTATTGTCATGACCTCCTGCACTGACTCAAGTTACTCCCGTCCTTTGGGAACCCTCTCCCCGAAGTCACACAAACCAACAGCCGGCCATTCCTCGACACTCCCAGTCCCTTTAGATTCTATTCATATGCAAATAATCTTACTAAAACCCTTATTTGATCTTCACATTTCTTTTTATATATTCGCAAAAGCTGTCGGAGCTAATTTGCAAACTGATTCTTGAATCTGACTTGAAAGAGGCCTCAGTATTTTTGCCATGGTTTCAGTTTTAATGCATTCTTCAGGTTTGCTTAATTCACTGTCAGCCCAGTGCCATGCTTTTCTACGTGTCTCCTGTGTCCTGTGGTACATGCACAATTTCCAGATTCCCCTCTGCTGTAGGTAAAGGATGATGTGAATGCAGGAGACCTGTTGTTCACCGAAGGAAGGGTTGATTTCCAGAACGTGTGCTTCAGTTACATTGCTGGGTGAGTCATGTCAATAACTTTTTTGTTGTTGTTGGAGAAAAGTGTTTTTGACATCTATATGTTTTTGAGCTAGCGTCTTTGAAATTTATTTTCTTATTTTTTTTTGTCTACAGGAAAGAAATTCTCAATGAAGTCTCATTCACAGTGATGCCTGGTCAGACAGTTGCACTGGTAAAATGACATCTAAATTGTTCATTTGTAAATATTGTGTACTAAAACATTTATAGAATGAGAACGTGTATACAGGAGCAAGACGTTCACCCCTGCTAATGTCTTATTTAACAGGTTGGTCCGTCTGGATCAGGAAAAAGCACCATCATCCGTTTGCTTTTCCGTTTTTATGACGTGCAGGGTGGCTACATCCTCATCGATGGTCAGGACATCTCCAAGGTCAGGAAACATGACAACAGAGACACTTTTATGGTCAGATGTTAAAGCTTCTATAGAAACTTTTATAAAATTACCAAAGCAGAATATGTAAGATTTTAGAGAAATACTTTGATTTTGTTAACATTTAGTTAGCATTCCAAATCCAAAAGACTTCTGTTCATCTTCAAAACACGAATGAAGATATTATTATTATTCCCCTAATTTTTGTCCATCTATTGAAAGTTATGTAATTAACATTTGCAAGCTTCAAAAAGTTTATTTCTGTGGGTCTTAATTCACCCTTTCACAATTTAAAGTCTTAAAAAGATCTTCAATCAGGGCCGAGTCTTAAATTCAAAATCATGACATTAAATTGCACTGCAAAAAAAAAAAAGAAAGAAAAAATACAGAGAAGTGTATTCAAATACAAATATCTAAACATCCTTAAATCAAGATATATTTACTTTAGATGCAAAATTAAGATGTGAAGTCTTGTTTTCTGAGCAAATGAACAAACTTAAGTGAGTTTATGCGTAAAACAAGAACAAATATCAGACCAAATATATGAGAAGCCATTTTGCTTCTTAAGTATCTTGATTTAAGGATGTTTAGACACTGGAACATTTGCACTGGAAAACAAGATGAAAATATTGAGGAAGAACATCACTTTTTTGCAGTGTGAGAAGGTACAGTAAAAGTTGTTTTGAGCAGAGTTATGATAAAAGGAATGGAGATCTATTGGAAGTACAAGACCATATTGGTGTGTTCTTCAATTTATTCCTTATGTTTTCTTTACTTGGTCATAAAGTCCTTAATTTACTTTCATAAAACCCTGAGAAAGACATTGCAAAATTAATCTATATGAATTTGACCAAGTCATATGAATATGAAAAAGTTTGCAAACCAAAATTCTTTCCAGGATGTATTGAAGTGAGTAAACTGAGTTCACATTCAAGTTCAAGTTTTGATTTGTCACATACACGACTATACAGAGATTGTATAACCAGCAGTGAAATGTGAGTCAGGTCCGCTCCATGGACAGTGCAAATATTGTAGAATACAACACAAGGGAAGTATGCATAAAATAAAATGAATAAAAAATAAGATATAAAGCACAGAATATAAAGTATAAAAGAATGTGCATGACAGTATGCTGTAGAATTAAATATTAAGATAAGCCTGACTGTACGAGAGAGGAATGTGCAAACAGGTTGAACATGGTTGACATGAAGCAGCAATCACAAAAAAGAATAAATATAAAAAATAAGATAAGATATCAAGACACAGAAAGTGTTGTGTGCAAATGACACTGTCAGTATGAGGTAGATAATAATGAGTGTGAATATCTTACTGATTGTGAGTGATTAATAAGTGAAGTCATGGTGATGTTAAGAGGCTGAGTTTGAGTTAAGGAGTCTGATGGCCTGGGGAAAGAAACTCCTCCTAAGTCTCTCAGTTTTAGCCATCAGGCTGCGGAAACACTTACCAGATGGCAGCAGAGTGAATAGACAGTTACCAGGGTGATTTGAGTCTTTGATGATTTTGACAGCTCTGCTTCTGCAGCGTTTGAGGTAGATGTCCTGCAGAGAGGGGAGAGCAGACCCTGAGATACGCTCAGCTAAGCGCACAACTCTCTGCAAGGCTTTGCAGTCTTGGCTGGAGCTGTTTCCATACCACACTGAGATGCACTGAGTCAATACACTTTCTATGGTCCCAGAATAGAAAGTTTTCAGGATTGTTGGAGAGACCCTGAATTTCCTCAGCTGTCGCAGATGGTACAGTCTTTGCCTGGCTTTCTTAACCTGTGTTTGAATGTGTGTAGTCCAAGTCAGGTCCTCGGAGATGTTTACACCGAGGTACTTGAAGCTGCTTACTCTCTCCACAGGGGTCCCACTGATCATAAGAGGAGTGTAGGGCAGCAGGTGTCTCTTTCTGAAATCCACAATCAGCTCTTTAGTTTTGCTCACATTCAGAGAGAGACAGGTCACATTGCGTCACAGGTCACATTGTTGCCTATATTTCTCTTTCTGTTTTAAAAGTTAACATGATTTTATGCATGAGAAGCTGCATATTTTATAGGTCTAGACTGCAGCTATAAAAAACATTTTACGATTATACCAGATATCTCTCTCAAACCCACCTGCATGTCTGCTGACCCCAAGGTTGAAAACCTCTAATGTAGGGTTGGAATAGTGGCAGGGCTGATGTTAGACGGCAAGAGTGTCTGACTGACGGAAGAGGACGAAGAGATTGCATTAAAATGTGAAAAATTAATTTCCTACCAAGCTTACGTCAGACAGTCTGCTCGAAGAAATCGTCCATGAACTTTAGTCACAATTTGATCTCAGTGCTCTTGATAGTGAAGTAATAGCACTGATAATGAATAATGTTGTTATTGGCGTCTTACATTTAAATGAAGTCATTTCAAGCACATGCAGCGTGAAACTTTTGTCTTCTAAATCCATGAGACTTTAATGCTCTGCTCTCACACAAACCTGACTGTTCAGTTTACCTCTCTGATTAGCCGCAGGTAAATGCTTGAGCAGCATAGAGCAGTGTGTAACAGTAGCCTGTTTGAGGTGATGTTATACCAGACCGTACAAGCTGTCACACTGTTAACTACAATGAAGTGACACCAGTGATGTAAGATGCAACCATAGATCATATAACCGCCACTACACATGACAAGGTTCTAGGAATATGATTTACTATTGCCTCTTATTTCCAAGTAAACCTGCCTCCTGTGAATTAATCATAGTGAGAGAGACGTAAATAATGAATATAGAGCTGTAAGCTGCTTTTACTCCAGTGTCCTGTGGGAGACGGTGGCCTCTTGCACAGCGCTGGTCTCTGCTCAGAGCTGCTACAATCACTCTTGGACTCCTGGTCTGATCCAGGACAGAAGCTTGTTACCTTTGCTCACAGGCCTATGTAGCATGGCTTAGCTCCTAAACATATATTAAGCAAATCTTTAAAAAAAAAAATTAAAAAAAACTGGAATAGTTCTTTATAATAAGATGAACTTATGACTGGTTGTGTTTGCTTGCAGCCTGGTAATCCAATCTGAATATCCGGTGTTATAGGGTTCTTTTCATTGATCATTATTGGTTTGTTGCATTTAATTATGCATGCTGATTTCCCCTATTTTCATATCTGGGTTACCTTTGCTAATGTTCATTTAATGCTCACTTAGTCAATCTTTAAAAACTGTGATAATAAAATAAAACTGGTAAATGTGATCTTTATATCATAAAGTACTTTTTATTTCATGAGCCCAAATTCAGTTTTAAAACAATAGGTTTTTTTTTTTTTTTAGCCTTTTATTTTGATTTTATTAAAAATATTATAATATAATTTTGTAATATTTATTAGTAATTAGCCATAACATGAGTTAGTTGGCCATAACTAACCAACGGAAAAAGGGGGGGGTTGAAAAAGTCTCTTATGCTCACCAAGGCTGCATTTATTTGATCATAAATACAGTGAAAACAATAATACTGTGAAATATTATCACAAATTAAAATAACGCTTTTCTCTTTGAATATATTTTAAAATGTAATTTATTTCTGTAATGCAAATCTGAATTTTCAGAAAAAATTACACCAGTCTTTGGTGTCACATGGTCTTTCAGTAATCATTCTAATACAATTCTAACATGATCGCTTGCTGCTCAAACGTTTTTTTATTGTTATAAAAGTTGAAAACAGTTGTTCTGCTTAATATTTTTTTGGAAACCATGATAGATTTTTCAGGATTCTTAAATGAAAAGAGAATTCTAAGTAAAGTTATTAATTTCTTTAAAAAGGGAAAATCTTACTGATCCTAAGCTTACACACACACATATAGTTTAAAAGCGACACAGTACCTCAATCGAAGTTCAGGAAACATGGTTTATGCAACCTCCTGTCTATTTCTCCTCTTGAGAGAGTTGAGATAATCGATTGGCTGAGAGTGTTTAGAGATGGAAGCTGGGGTTTGTCATTTAAATGGAGGAAGCACTGCTGACAAGTAGGGCTGCAACAAACGATTATTTTGATAATCGATTAATCTAACGATTATTAGAACGATTAATCGACTAATCGTCGATTATTCCACTGGTTAATCAGTAGACTTTGATTGATTATTCAGTTTTTGCAATTAGTTAGAATATTAAGTTATACATATTTCTGTTAACATAAATAAAGGTCACTTCAGCTTTAGAAAAGCATATTCTGTAATTACAATTATTACAGTTTACATTAAGGTTCATTAGTTAACATTAGTAAACATGACTGCACTGTATTTTACGTATAATCATTTTCTATTCGTAACAGTTTTAAATTCATTTTAAATACATTTTTATATAATTTCCTTGTTTTTATTGTTGTGATTATTTTTTTTTTTAATTCCTTGTTTTTATTGTTGTGATTATTATTTTTAATGTCTATTTCACTTCCTTTTATGTAAAGCACTTTTGTGTTTTTGAATTTTTTTTGTGTATGAAATGTGCTATATAAATAAACTTGCCTTGCCTAACATGAATTAATAATGAACAATACTTCTATAGCATTTGTTAATCTTAATGTTAATTTCAGCATTTACTAATGCATTATTAAAATCACAAGTTGTTTTTTTTACATTGATAAATGCATTGTGAACTAACATGAACAACTGTATTTTTATTAACCGACATTAACAAAGATTAATACTTAAATGTAATAAATGTATTGTTCATTCATGTTAATTAATACATTAACTAATGTTAACAAATGATACCTTATTGTAATGTTACCAATTCATTATAAAAATAGATGGCACACAAAATGAGATGACAGACAGAGACACTCTCACCATTTAATTAGCTACATGAAAAAGTAACTGAATGACACATTTTGCACATTCTGCCTAACATCTCCTTTTGTAAGTCATATAGATAAGAAACAAAATAAAGGTAAGTGATGAGATGCTTTGGATAAACTATTTTATTCACAACATAATGTCTTAAAATACCTTATAGGGTTATGATAATCAAAACAGCCCTGAGCTAGATCAAGCTTTGATCTCTGCAAACCAAACTGTCACTTTAATAAAATTATTATTTTTTCCCACTAATAAAAATATTTTATCATTAGCTAGCTCACACTGGAGAGCTGCTTTATAACAGAAAGTCAAGTTTTAATTCTAACTGAAAGCGACACTGACTTTCATGTTTTTCATGTTTAATATCGTAAAGCTGCTTCAATTAAGGCTATCTATTGCATAAAGTACTATATAAATAAACATAATGTGACCGAACTCTACTGGAGTAATGTTACGTTACTGAACTGCAGAGCTCATGCAAACATACACATCGTTGTAATCAGATGCATTTTTAACTGTTGCTTTCACACTGCTGTCAGTTTTTGTTGTTTATTTCGTTACTGAGAGGAAAGCGCGCAATATATATTTACATATTCATCCAAACGCCGCTCAAGTTTGGATGCATTTGCTCTGAAGTGCTGTGTGTGTTCTTCTTGATCTGCATCCAGGAGGGCTGAACTAGAGTCTTGCGCTACAGCGCCACACTGGTCAAACCGCAGTATTGCAGGCTCTTACATTAGGTCATATGAGATCAAACGACTACTCGACAACAAAAATATTTGTCGACAATTTTTTATTGTCGACGTTGTCGATAATGTCGACTAATCGTTGCAGCCCTACTGACAAGCTGTGCTGGCAGAAAGAAGAGGAGATGGAAAGGGAGGACAAGTAAATAGTTGTATCTCTCTTGTCCTCTCCTACACACGCATTCACAGCCTCTCCAGTATCATGTCAAATCTATGAGAACCGACCGCTTTCACACTGGCACACGATGGCCACACATTCCTGCTGCGTTAATGTGTTTGGAGCGCAGCAGGAAGCATGAGGTAGGTCAGCGTGCCAGTACACTCGTAGGGAGTGAACACTTTCTCACAGTACAGGCATGAGGGGAGATTTACTTTTATAGAGCAGCTGTCATCAGTTCAGCATCTCATTCCTCTCACTACTGGCCAGATCGAACTCATTAAACTCACTGGAACATTAGCCTTTGGACTCCTAAAGCATGAGCTGGCAAATTAATAGATCTTTCGCCAAGTATTGCACTATGAAGTATGTTGCGTGAAATTACACAACTGTCCATGAATGTGAAATATTTATTAGACTGAGATGCACTTTTTGACTCTTGGGACTTGTTCAGACAGGCATCAGAAATCAGTGTTGATTTTTAGGTGCTTTGAAATCTGATTAAGATCAGATTTTTCTTAATGCTTCTCAGTCTGAACGATCTTATCAGATTTGATGTGGGATTTTTGCCTTTTGTTGTGCAATGGGTTGTTAGGTCAGGTGTTGCAACAAGAACACTTGACAAAAACATTTACAGCTGAAGTCTCATGCATAGTGAACCATGTTAGCATTGTTACTGTGACAGTAAATGTGTACATAGACGAATACAGTCTGAACAGAAAAATAGTTTGATGTTAAGGGCTAAAACGTGGTTTTTTTTTTACCCAAAACTGTCTTAATAGAGTTGTGGAAATGAGGGAAATGATAAATGAAAATAAAATTCACTAACCAGAGGTCTGCACTCCCATGGCATTAATGAAACATCTTTGGGACGTTCTGTGCTGGACAAGTTTTTATTGCTGAGTGCAGGTTCGGGATGGACAATACTGATATGTGTGCCAGACAAATAAATGACTTGATGTAATATCCAGAAATAAATGTTATGCACATTTACTTTAGATTTTTTAGGTTATTTGTTTATTGTGCAACTAAAAATAAATGATTTACAAGTTTGTGGTTGGATATTCTCAACGAAAACACATGCATGTGCCTTCTGCGTCAAATGCAACAAGGTGCTAACACACAAATCTAATACGTTGTGTGTGTGTGTAGGATTAAAAAAAAAACAGCCTATAACAACAGAAAGAGACCTGAACTGAAAAATCTTGTATACATCTTTCTATGGTGTTTTGTGGGTGGGAGCAGGACAAAAACATTTTTTTGTGGGAGAGGATGGGAACGTGATGTCTCTAATCATATGACCTTGCATAGTTGATAGGTCAAGAGTAAAGTCACTCACCCACTTTAAAATTGAGGAGAACACCTTTAAATCTATGTGTTTTATATCAGCTATGTTTCATAGATTTCCTGTAACTTTAGAAGTAGTTGTCATCATGACCAAGCAGTTGTGCAACAAATCTTGTAATATTCCAGAGATCAGTCACAGGATATAGATAGCGAGAAACATCTGTTTGTCGTTCTTCATGCTCATTTTCTCAGGTAAGCGCTCTAGATCTAAATATGAATCCCCTGGCCTTTGAATGCGTAGATTCCTAGAGGCTGTTTTCATTCTGGTGTTGGTCACTGATTCCTCATTCTCCATGCTGCATTTGATGATGAGAGCTGCACGTGAGACGGGAATCCATCCTGTCAGACGACGAGGGGAAGTATGACTCTGAAATATCAGAGCTATTTCTCATGGACTTCACAGCTGAATGAGTGTTGCTTTATGAATGCTGTCACTGAAGTGCATTCCATCTCCTGAGTTTCCTGACTCGTAAAACAAACAAACGGTTCAAACGCAAACAAGATGGAGAGAACAAATAACATGGTCGGGTACAGCGCAGGGAGGCTAATAATGACTAACATGAAAGCTTTGTTAAAAAAAATTCCAATAAAAGATTTTGAGGGTCGTAAATGTTTCTTTTCAAAGTGGCTTTTGATGGTAGAAAATGAAAGTTGTTTTCGGAAGGGGTGGAGTGATGTGCCCGCTGGGGCTCATTGATCTTGTAAGCGATGGGAGCAGTTCAACACAGACACCATACTGACAGCTGACGGGCCACATGTTCTGGTGCGCTCGCACACGCACACAAGTACGTCATTCATCTTGATAGATGGCGCTGCTCGTGATTAAAAGCTGTTTCTGTCATTCCAACAATGTGCTTGAAGAGGAAGGTTAATTCCCGTATGTTACGTCCAAGCATGTGTGTGTTCACGAGAACACCGAAGCGCAGACGTCCTTTAGTGTTTTAGATTTTAACCAGTGTCATGGTTTGCATAGGTTATGAGATTTATGCTGTTCAAAAGTTTGAGGTCAGTAAGCTTTTTTTAAAAGAAATTAATATTTTATATACAGCACATGCGTTAAATGAAAAGTGACAGTGAAGACATTTATAATGTTCCAAAATATTTCTAATGCTGATTCATCAAAGGGTCCTGAAAATAAAAATGTCAGTTTCCATAAAAATATCAAGCATCACAACTGTTTTCAACGTTAAGAAATGTTTCTCAAGCAGCAAGTCAGCATATTAGCATTATTTCTGAAGGATCCTGTAACACTGAAGTATTGGCTGCTATACCAATAGCTTTACCATGACAGTAATTTTATTTTAAAATGTGTTAAAATGGAAACAGAATTTTTTAAATTCTGAAAATATTCCACAATATTTCATTTTTACAGTATTTTTGGTTAAATAAATCAAGCCTTGTTGGTCATAAGAGGTGTCTTCTAAAAAAAAAAAAAAAAAAAAAAAATATATATATATATACATACATACATGCATACATACATACAGTATATATATATATATATATATATATATATATATATATATATATATATATAAAAAAACATCTTGCTGACTCCAGACTTTTGAATAGTAGTGGGTTCAGAACCGCTCACTAGCGATAAACATTCAAAACAAAGATTTCTGTGGATTTTGATTTAAGAGGACAGCAAAGTATACATTTTCAGCAAATTTTAATTTTTCGGTAAACTTTTTTTTTTTTTTTTGTTACTTTGTTTACTAACAGAATGGGAGCTTCGGATCACTGGTGGTTTGTATTATCACTTCTGTAGGTTTACAGTTTGTAAAGCACCTAGAGCAATAATTTAAAGCACTTTATAAAATGAATATATTTTTGTTATTATTAGTAGTGTTAGTAAGTTTCAATTGAATAGCACAGCTGGTCATGTGATTTCAATACAGCGGCTCCCATGTGGGGGTGACCTGCTCCATGTAGAATGAAACTATTTTGTAGGCCACCTAAATATCTGAAGTCTTCATCTCATGTGAGTGTACATCATTTTAAACATATTTCTCAATAGTACCGTTCATGCCTTTTTAAATTTGAATTAGCAAAAACAACCTTTAAAATACCTTTAACAACTGGCTTCACAAATCTGCTTGTTTTGGAGACCTTATTGATAGTAACCATTCATCCATTTTTACTGCCGAGTTGATGACTCTTCCTGCTGGGTTCCAGCAGTGCTTCTGTCATGCTCCACTATATGGAACACTTCATAAACGGAGGTTATTGATTCAGTTGCGGTTTAGTACAGAAGGCAAGTGGTCGCCAGAGACATTGCCCGGTTTCAGCAATCACTCTCTTTTGATTCATTTTTCTGAATGTTGCTTTGTCTTCTCTTTATGTAACGTAATAACATGTAAATGTAGGAAGAAACAGAAGATGGAAACAAAGGATGGAAAAGAGACCAAAAGGGAATGACCCCTTGCCCCCGCTGAACCTCTTTGTTTCTAAGGCACTGTACTTCATTGATGTTACGTCTGACTTAGTGGAGTGCTGAGGAGAAGAGACTGGAGTCTATAACAATCCTGTGAAGTGTTAAACAGAGCAGCATGTGGAGGTTCGTGTAAACAAGATGTTTTGCGTACATTTGGTCCAGGTTAGACGCACATGGGTAGTTCCCTCCCAGCCTTTCTTGTGCCTTTCAAGTAAACGGTTGCAGCCCTGATATGTGCGCACATCTGGTCGGATATGCGGAACAATACTTGTGCCTGCTTCTCGCCAAGTGGATTCAATTTTAGCGTGTTTTATGTTTTGCATATCACAGTTTTGCTTGTGTTTTTCTCATTTTCGAACATCTGATATGGTCTGTTTTCCCCGTCTGAGGGTCTAGACGTGTTGTGCCTTGTGCACATGTGACAGTGCTCAGGTAGTTTGTGACCAATTGTTAGTGTCACAAACAAGTACAGACAAGTCATAAAATTGTACTAGATGAACTGTTTCCAGCAACATCGAGTGTTTATTAAATAGCTGAACCAATGCTTTTCATGACCAATTCATGGCCCTCTTTAATAATAACTGTGTTTGACGTGCACGTTAGTCATTTGAATATATCCTGCCACCGCATGAAATGAGTGAACGGTAATGTGCGCCTTATTTTTCCTATTTTGAGCAACTTGAATAAAAGACAACACCTAAACAATTAATGCCATTTAAGAATTAGTACAATTTAGTGTCTCCTTGGTGTTTTAAGGTTTTGCATGACTACTCATTTCTACTAGTCAACAAATACAAATATTTATTTTATGTGAATGAAGAAAGATGAGTGTGTCGTGCAATGGAAGCTTGTGTATCACCCCTGATGCTGCTTGTTTTGTCATAAATGGTGTGTAAGTAAACAGTTTACTCAAAGAACAATAGCTATAAATATAACTATAACACCTACATTAGTGTCCACACCAACGCACAATAACATTTTGTATATGCTTGCAGCAGTGGTGTGCGGTGGCGTTCTGTCATGAGGCAAAGTATACAAGTTTTTTTATTTTTATTTTAATCAATTGTAAATCTAAATCCATGGCCCAGTCACATTTTCTTGGTTACATAAACATTACTTACACTATCAGAAAAAGAAAAAAATATGTTATGTTTTTACATTAACTATGTAATCAATATTCTATTTATTAATGCCAAGTATGAATCTCATCAAGTTAGTGTTTTTAAACATTTTACATTGATTCCGAAATAATAACTCAAGGCAGTAACAATTTAAACAATATATTTTATTTGTGAACTTACAGTATATTCAGCTATTCTGTTTAATAGTTAACTTTTAGCTATTTGTGAATTTTTCTGATTATCAGTCATCAAAGCTCAGTAAATACTGGTCACAGACAGAGATTTACCTTAAACTCACTAAAAACGCCCACACATCATATGATCATGCCATTTTAAGTCTTACTTTGACATAACAATGGTTATTTCAAAGCGTGCGAGTTGTGTACTTTTTTTATTTTTTATTAATCTTCCCATTAACGTTATTATATTGTTCATTCAGACTGATTTGAAACGGGTAACGTGCATGAACACAAGAGGTGGGATTTACTGTATGATCCAATCATAGCTGAACATAACCGGTCATATCCAATCATATTGCGATTGAGGCATTGCCTCCTCTCAAGTGACTTTCCCCCATTCGTTCTCAATTACCCCCCCAACAAACTCACGCAGACGCGGACTCCCACGGGTGTCGCTGTTGTACAATGTTTCTTTAGAAAAACGAGTGATTTATATACTTTTTAATTTTATATTTTGTAAGATTGCCGTTTTTAGTTTTGTACTACATATTTTGTTTCATCCAATATTTTGAGGAGGCACTGCCTCCCTTGCCTCCTCGGAGGAAATGCCCTGGTGTGCAGGCAGTTATGTTGTCTGTGGCTTTGCTCTTTAAACTCTGATTGGCTGTCGTCATATTTCTAGTGTGGACTTCCCTACTTCCCTCTTTGTATTAGAACGATTAATTTCATAGTTATAGTTATCGTACTTGCTGTGAATGGGCCTTAACTTACTTTTATTTTTCTGACTCTGGGCAAAATTAAGTTAGTATCAGGGTCTTGAAGCAATTTTTTAACAGTTCTGGCTTATCCTCTGTGAAGTTTGCTTACATGCAGTCTTGGAAATGTAAGCGTTGCATTTTCATATCTTGTGAATTCAAATACACTATATTGCCAAAAGTATTGGGTCGCCCCCTTCTAATGAACAGGTTAGACTACTTTAGTAATTTCTATGAGTACAAATCTTAATGTTAAAGCATATAATGATAGGAAATTGTGTGCTTCTAATATTATAGCAACAGTTTGGACAGGACTCTTTTCTATTCTAACATGACAATGCCTCTGTGTATAAGACAAGGTTCAAAAAGAAAATGATTGATTCAGTCAGTGTGGAAGAACTTGACTGGTCTGCATAAAACCAAGTCCTAATCCCAGTTTAACACCTCTGGTGTGACTGTAAATGCAGACCTTGAGCCAAAAACTCATCACCAAACACCAATGACTTGTACATACACTATATAGACAAAAGTATTGGGACACCCCCTTCTTTAGAACAGAAAAATGCACTTCCAAATCTGTGGCAACAACGATGGGAACATAATTCATGTATTTAAAAATTGTATTTCCATCTCTGTTGCAACAGTTTTGGAAGTGTCTAGAATGACTGAACCCATATGTACAAGTCATTGGTGTTTGGTGATGAGTTTTTGGCTCAAGGTCTGCATTTACAGTCACACCAGAGGTGTTAAACTGGGATTAGGACTTGGTTTTATGCAGACCAGTCAAGTTCTTCCACACTGACTGAATCAATCATTTTCTTTTTGAACCTTGTCTTATACACAGAGGCATTGTCATGTTAGAATAGAAAAGAGTCCTGTCTAAACTGTTGCTATAATATTAGAAGCACACAATTTCCTAGAATATCATTATATGCTTTAACATTAAGATTTGTACTCATAGAAATTACTAAAGTAGTCAAACCTGTTCATTAGAAGGGGGTGACCCAATACTTTTGGCAATATAGTGTATGTTGGACTACTAGAAACAGGCCACACAAATATGCCAGCACAAATTTTATTCACTGAGGAAATTAGCTCCTGTCAGCGTATAGAACAAGTGCAATTG
Organism: Schizothorax lantsangensis; assembly: GCA_027422415.1. Classification (NCBI taxonomy): domain Eukaryota; kingdom Metazoa; phylum Chordata; class Actinopteri; order Cypriniformes; family Cyprinidae; genus Schizothorax; species Schizothorax lantsangensis. The sequence goes on along the minus strand of CM049848.1, from coordinate 4,418,905 downwards.
AGTAGTTGACACAGGCTAGTGGTAGAACTAATTGACTGTTCACTACTATTGTATACTACTGTATATGAATCTGTAGAGAATACTGTGTTCCTTACTGATGGGAAAACTTATTTTAAGCTGCTCAATCCATTTTATATAGTAGTGTTTATGATTGGAAGAAGGAAAAGATGCTAAAATTCAATCAATATCCAAATGGATAATGAAAAATGTCATCCGTGTGAATGGACATCCGTGTTTTTTCTTATCAGTCAAGGTAAAAGTGTACAATCTTTCCTAAGTATACTGTAATTGTGCCAGTCTTGTCCGATTTATTTCTTCATATTATTATTATTATTATATTTTTTTTTTATTGAACTTAAATGGCATAAATGTGCTAATGTCTTAAAAAAAATTTTTATAAAAAAATATTTGTTCTCAAAATGATTGAGAGAGAATACTGTTGCAAATAGGACCGGACACCGGAGCAAAAGTGCTGTCTCGTAGGATAAAAGTTGTATTGTGAAGGGACAGATGCTACACTCCCATAAAGACCTGGGAAGCCATTTGTGTTTCACATGGCTGCAGTAAGCCCTCTCTCACCCGGCCCAGTCTGATGTTAATTAGTTCATAAATTAAGGACATTGACTTTTTTTAAGAGCCAAATGAATGGGAAGAAAGAATGGAAAGACGGCGAATTAAGCACACTAAAAAACAGGCGAAAAATAAACAAAAGAAAAAAACAAAAAAGCAAACTTCAAAGGGGGATCTAATTCGTCAGGCTTTTGAAGTGAAAACACTGAGGCTGGTTCCACTCGCCACATGGATTAATGGTGGAGTGAACAGAGCACCACTCGCTCTGCTCTCTCTCACTCTGTCATTATCAGTGCTCCGAGACGGAGGCTTTTCTTTAATGTGATCCAAGAATAATTTCAAGTTTCTCTTGCTGTGGCTAAGATTACGCTCCGTTTTTCTTACAGCTGTTAGTTAGATTTGTTCGTTTGTACATCATTGAGGTTTGTTGGGTCAGTTTTCCTAAGTTGAGTGCAAAAGAAAAAAAAACATTTCTCTTGGCTCCAGAGACACCAAAAAATTGTAGCTTTAAAAAAAAAATTTTTAATCTTTTTTCTCCGATCCAAACTTAAAAATGTCAGAGACCGAAATCTATAGGCTGCATCCGAAAACTTAGGCAGCTGACTTGCTGCCTCGCTGCCTTATGAGGCTATGACTTTGCAGGCAGTGTTTTTGCACGAAGACACCTCACGAAACTGATTTCAGACAGGCTTCTGAGGCAGCATAACGGTTTAATGATCTACAACAAAATAGAACGAGTTTTGGTGATAACTAAATGAATATTTAATTACTATAATACTAATTTCTCGCTAGAAATAACATAAAAAGAGAAATATACATTTACGCACAAACTAACCACCAAACCCAACTTTCAGACGCCATGTTTATTTTTTAGCTGAATCGTCATGGAATGGAACACACAGGATTGTGGGATATCAAAGGCAGCGAAGGATACATCTATGCCGCCTTCAAAAATCGATCAGATGAAGGTATCTCATGAGACAGGAAGTGAAGCTAACTTTGGATTCGGACATGCCTTGATGTCTTCCTACCTTGGAATGCTCTGAAGGCAGCATTTTTCAGTTTTCGGATGCAGCCCGAGACTATAAATAAGCCATTTTAGAGAGAGTGTTAAAGTTGGATTGGATGCCCATTTTTAGACTTAATTTGTTGTCTAAAAGAGCCTCCACTTGAGTGCATTCACACTGTTGTGATGTTTTGAATCGCAGTACATGTGTAAAGTGATTTTATAATCCATTGAAACGTCTGTGGTTCATTTTTAAGCACCCAAGTTCAGACAGTAGCTTTGGTTAATTGCAGTAAAACAGCCAAGACTCTTGTGGGACATTAGGACATGGAGAGCATATTAGATGATATCACAAGTTTTTGTCTTCACTACCAATCATTGAGCTGGTAATACCTGCTATGACCTCATTGACACAAGCTCTAATCCGTATGGATAATCTCCCTTAATTGAATATTGATTTGTAGAGACTGTTTGCACATTTCTGATCATTCTACAGATAAGACGTCTTGACATTCCCTTTAATAGTTATGGCATTAAAGCCCCATTTTCTGGTTCTTACATTCTTCCCGTGTTATCCGTAAATGATTTCTACACATCTTTCCACTCACTCATCTTGCTATTTAGTTTCAAATTCTGTTATAAAATTATGCCTGTTCTACCAATTTATAATTTAAATTAACTTTTGAATATATTTTAAAATGTAATTTATTCCTGTGATGACACAGCTGAACTTTTAGCAGCCATTACTCCAGTTTTTGGAATTATTTTTGTGGAAGCCATATTTTCAGGATTCTTTGATGAAAGTTCAAAGGAATAGTTTTATTTGAAATGGAAATCTTTGGAGTCATTCTAATATGTCTTTTAATGTCACTTCTGATCAAATAAAGGCATTCTTGTTCAATTAAAGTATTGATTACTTGAGAGAAAATCTTACAAACTACAAACGTTTGAATAGTAGTATATGTTGTGTGATAGTGCTTTTGAGACTGGGGTATCTGAGACAAAGTACATCCAGGTGGGGCACGACTGTGGAAATGTACAATACTAGTGTAGCTTATATTGGTATTTTTATTCTTCCATGTTTTGTTTCTAATTTCTGATCTTTATAAAAAAAATTACTATATATTGTACAACTAATACTCTATACATAACCAGCATTTAGGATCTGGATGGGTACGATTATACTGCACTAGTCACAATATAATTATGTGTATTTGCAAAGCAAGTTGACACTTAGCTTTAAAAGTGGCCTGCTTTTGACTCAAAAATGCTGTATAAGCAATCCATTTTAAGTGTATTGATAATGATTTCCTGATTTTGATCGTTTTAGCACCAGTGTTGCACATTATAGTTGTAAATTTGTTAGAATATAAAATGTCAGCTGTATTCTGTCAAACATTGGCTTGTTTTGTGCCTCTGCCAGGACAAACATAACTTACCCTAATATATATATATATATATATATATATATATTAGACTAAAGCAGAAGCATACCAGAATGGCATTCAGATGCTCCAGATGGAAACGGTGTACGGGCGTAGATCATGTCTGCAGCGCGGCTCTTGATGTATGGCTATAAGCGGGCCAGCTTAGCGCTTCCTTAAAATTTGTGCCCATTCCAGACCTACTTTGTCTTGTCTCTGCTCCTCTGTATGCTGTTCGAAACCCTTGATGTCAGCTGGCACTGCCTCACAGAGTTTGCCAGGCGTTGGATCTCGGCAGGGGTCTATCGCCGCACCCCTCCCAACAACAGGCAGCATGTGAAGATTGTCACCCTGTTTTATAATTGGGGTTTCAGATCTTCAGAGCTTGGGACCCCTTCATAGCCCATCAGCACCTGGCTCCTTAGCTTTCAAAGGCAGTGGAGACCTCCAAAACCTCAGGTGGTGAAATGCTTTAAAGTTCGAGGCCCACCTGTCTGCGATTCACCTGTTGTGTAGAGCAGATAGTCTTTGTGTGAAGTTGCAGAGAAAACAATCATTTGCGCATACAGCAACATCTATAAGAATTTCTAGTCGACTTATTTGAATGACTTTTCTTTGTTTGTCTTCATACATACAGGTGAAACAGAACTCTCTCCGATCCTACATTGGTGTAGTTCCTCAGGACACTGTTCTTTTCAATGATAACATCCGTGAAAACATTCGCTATGGACGCATCTCTGCAAGTGACCAAGAAGTAGAAGAGGCTGCAGTGGCTGCTGATATCCACCATAAGATATTATCCTTTCCGAACGGTAGAGGACTGCTATCTTTCTCTACGTTTCTCAAGCTTTATGATCTCCACATCCTTGGAATACATGCGCCACTACCATTTAACATCTCTTAGGCTCACCAAGTCTTTATCTTTTTGATGAAAAATACAGTAAAAACAGAAATATTGAGAAATATTATTACAATTAAAAATAACTCTTTTTTTTTGTATTTGAATATATTTTAAAATCAGAAAGCAGAAAGCAAAGCAGCCAGTGTCATATTGCAGTGTGTATTGATCACAGTTTTGAAAGAACAGATATAGGATTGTAATAACATGAGGTGTGTATAAAGGATTACAGAATGTTCACTTTTCTCTGAACAATACCTTTTTGAATATGACAGGATATGATACTGAGGTGGGTGAAAGGGGTCTGAAGTTGAGCGGAGGGGAGAAACAGAGAGTGGCCATCGCTCGCACAATCCTAAAATACCCTCGCATTATTTTGCTCGATGAAGTGAGTAAAGACTCTCTTGAAGGTTGTCAATTCATGATATGGGTTTGTGCTCAATCCTGTTTCTCAAATTCTGCTTTCAGGCTACATCTGCTTTGGACAGTCAAACAGAGCGAAACATTCAGGCTTCTCTCGCTAAGGTGTGTGCCAACCACACTACTCTGGTCGTGGCACACAGGTAAGTCTTATTTCATATGCTAACAGAAGTGCTAAAGAGCTCCACATTTGTATAATAACATTTACCACTGTAAAAATACCACTGGTGTGACTTCCATGGACTTGTTACAGTAAATTCTTTTTGGGAGGGTTAAGTAACTTGCTTAGTTACTCCCCACACATACAAAATTACGCCACAATTTCACTAATGTGACTGCACCTTTATATCTGTTTTAATGCTCCACTATGACTAGGCCCCGAAATATAGACATGTCATCAGTGCTTTTGTCTACTGCTCTGGGTTCTAAGCTTTATCCCTCAGATAACATCATGTATTGATAAAAGCTTTTGTTGGGCCATCTGGGCCACATCTCTAGCATTAATTAAATGAATCTATTTGTCCTTAAACCTAGTGTCTTCAGAATAACGCCCTAGCTCGAAGAATTGAAAGACGTATGAAGGATAATCCAAACAATAGCCATCAGTCATCTCACCGATGAGATAAAGCTGTATGTGACATATAGTAGCTGAGCTCATAGTTCACACCTAAATGTTTGTGGCATAGTCCATTAAACATTTTATTTTAATATCTTCAGGCTTATAAAAGAGAGTATCTTGTTTTTTTCTGGATTTTATGAAAAAGTTAACATTACAGTCTACAGCAGTTAATTTTTTTTTGTTATTATCGCCCTTGAACCTAGAAAAACCTTTGCTTACATTAACTGCATTTTTCAATTGCAGATTTGACAAAATAATTGTAATGGTTTACTTGTATTGGATAAACAATCAGTGTAAATGCATGTCAATTTCAGGCATGCTGGAGAAGTTCTGTTGAGTATTGTCAATGCAATTGCATGTGCCTATCCAATGTTTTAGTCAGCTGGCAACATTTAAAACAACTGTTTAGTGCAGTGGATGATTGACAGGTGAGAGTGGGCCTTTACTGGACACTAATAGATTAGTGCTTACGCTGCAGATGTGATCACATGGGTGTCTGACCACCTAAGGATGTGGTTTCTTTTTTTTTTTAGCAGTCTGTCACAGTTTTACTATTAAGGGGTGCACCAATTCATTAAAGACCCTTTATTATTAAGCATTGTTTTAACACCGTGATCAGCTGAGCTGATTGTCAATATTTATTTTTCAAAAAGCCCCTTTTACAGTACTTTACAAGCATTAAGCCATATGGTGCAGAAGAACGTCACTAATTTATATATAGATACTGATGACACAATGGCAAGTAGTTAAGTAACAATCACTAATAATTAATTTGGAAGAAGACGTCTTATTGACGTCATTGCAGCATAGACTGGAGCTGAATTCCAATTGACAGGCACCTTATGCAGGGTTCACTGCTCCCTACTCCCTGAACACAGGATATCTGTTGAAGTTCACTTCATCTGACAAAAATGCGTTCATTCGGAACACCCTGCAACGTCATCAAACACAGACGACACTTGTGTTGATTCATGCGTATTAGAAAAGTTTAAGGTTTGATGACATAATATACTTCTTCATATACACTACTGTTGAAAAAGTTTGAGGTCAGTAAGTTTTCCTTTTTTTTTTTTTTTTTTTTAGAAAGGAACAAATTAATTTAAATTTATATATTTTTATATTATATTAATTTTATAATAATGCTTTTTGGTAACACTTTAGTTTAGGGACCAATTCTCACTATCAAATACTGTAGTTGCTTATTAGCATCCATATAGTCTCGCGTAGCCAGACCTTCAGACTGACGGCTGAAGGTCTGGAATATATGGCAGCGTTTATTGGCCAAGGCCCGCCCATGAGGCCGTTTGACAACATGTCAAACAACCAATCACAATTCGTTTCGTTCAGCGTCACGTTTCGGTGTGTGGAAATGTCACCACAATACCAGACTGGTGTGTGAAACTCTCAGACGTATTTTAAAGATTCTATGCCGCGAACTTTAAATATTTCACATACTTTTGAAAATCCAGCATGTAGTTGATCCTGATAAGCGTTCGTCATCACATTTGTAAACATGATGGCTTTCTTCTTTCGTGAGGGGGTTTGGCGTCACGGCATCTTTGTTTCCAGGCGGAACGTTAAAGAACGCGACACACACGTCTCCCGGAAATCCTGTATAATTCAACCAGTCAGATGATGACTTCGACACTCCTGAAGTGTTTCCAGAAAAGTGTGCCATATGCATCAGACGTTTAGCCAACGGTCCGTGGGTGTGACGTCTGAGGCTGAGACTAGCATCCATATTACTAGCACATATAAAGTACTTATAATGCACACATTCTGCATGACCATATTCTACATCCCTAATCCGACCCAATACCTGAACTTAACAACTACCTTACTGAGCAGTGATTAGGAGTTTGAGGCAAAAGTTGTTATTAGTTAATTAATAGTGAGAATTGGATCTTAAAATAAAGTGTGACCTGCATTTTATAATAATAATGATAATAATGCTTTTATTTTGAACTTTCTGTTAATCAAAGAATCCTGAAAAAAAAGTTTTCACAAAAATATTAAGCTGCACAAGTGTTTTCAACATTGATGATAAGACATGTTTCTTGAGCATCAAATCAACATATTAGAATGATTTCTGAAGGATCATGTGACACTGAAGCCTGAATTAATGACTCCTTTACCATCACATGAATAAATTAGATTTTAAAATATATTAAAATGGAAACACTTAAATTGTATGTATAAATGTCTCACAATATTCCTTTTACAATATTTCTGAAATAAATGCTGCCTTTGTGAGCATAAGAGACTTCTTTCAAAAACATAAAACAAATCTTATAATATACATGTTTGTATTAATTTAATATAAATTGTCACATTTGAAGAGTATTTTGAACCTCTGTAAATGTTTTCACTGTATGACTGCTAGCATATACTCACATTAATATTTACTTCTTTGTTTGTTTTTAATTCGTTCAATTGTACATCCACCTGTCTTACAGTTTCTTCTCATCCTCTCTAATTAAACTGATTCAGTGCTAATTACTCAAACTACAAATGGACATCTTACAATTTATCCACATTTAATTTTTGTTTTCAGAGGTGTTGTTAGTCATGAGATGAAAAACAGTACAAATATGTACCAAAGTATTTTTTTCACCTCTAGTCCACACGATAGTGTTAGATAAAGGTCTGCTGTGTCCTCAACAGAAAACACATGTGCGCCTGCTAGTTATTAGTGTGGAATTATTTTGTATTGGTGTTTTATGAGAAGAGCGAACACTTTTGACATTGATTCAAACGCCTCGCTCACTTCCTCTCCTTTGGTCACCTTTTTTTCTCGTCTTTCTGTGTCACATTCCACCACTCTCGTACTCCTGCTGTCGCTCTTGGAAAGCGTCTCTGCCCGTCTCTGTTTCCTTCTCCCTAATGTTTTTCCCTCTGTCTCTCATTGCTCTCCTCTTTAGAAAATTGTAAACACATCAGGATCAGAGTCTGCGAGCTTTGATCCTGTCCAGCCTCTGAGACAGTGGTGTCACTTTGATCTGTTTTGGGGTGGTGGTTCTGAGGTTAGTGATCAATAAAGAAGTCTCCGCTCCTTTGTTTGAAGATGAAGGGCAGCTGAGAGGATGACCTGCAGAAGGGTTTTGGGTGTGAATTAAAGAAGTAGTGTGTGTGGATTAGATTAAGAGGGATCTAGTGCTTAAAGACTCTGCTGCTGCTTTAAATTAGGGAATGCGTTTACAGTACATCGGCAGCTGAATCGTTCTGCTTTGTGAACAGGATGCAAACAAGGATTACGTTTTTTGATGTGATGCAGGAATAAAAACAGGCTTTAGGGGCAGAGTAAGTGACCTGTTTCATGTCTGTGCCCTTTAAATGTGAAGTCTAATGTTTTTAATACTGCAAATATTTTCTCCTACCTAAATTATTATGTAGACAACAAGTAAGCTGTTTGTAGGTTGTAAATAGTGTGGCTTAATGGAGCCATCAAAGCATTGCCCATGTTTTCTTTGAGCATCCTGACCAGCCCAACACAACAATGTGAGTTTGAGGCAGGACTATCCTTTATTTTTCCAATAAGGCACAGAAACACCTAATTGACAGCAAAGCTCTAGCGGTCGCCTGCATGTTGGCCAAAAAGTTGCACTTGAAGACGCACATTCTGCTTCTGAATGAGAAGAAAAAACTCTCCATAACAGCAGGTGGCAGTTATCTGTATTCATCATTCAAAAAGGAACATCAAAGATCTTGTAGTGCAGATATACAAACCATCAATAAAGCAGTGGTTGTTCTCCAGTGTCCCAGTGTCCACACTTGTGGTCTTGACCACTTGAGAGCACATGTATGTGACAGAAAGTACGTGCACAAGATTGTCCCAGGTCTGATAAATGCTGGACTTCATCTATGCTTCCCAGTGGTATTTGAGGATCTCATCAACTCATGTGCCCTAAAATTGTGAGATACAGATGAAAACTTTCTAGATATTGCATGTAATTTGGTAGTAACATAAAGTGTTGATCACTTTATTTGTGCTGAGATTAGTATGTGTAGAATATTTTGTAAAATGTTTGCAACTGCTTTTTATCACTTCATTAGAAGCACAACAATTAAATTGTATCGTCTGTTACATAGAGACTACTAAACACACAGAAGTTTGTTTTAAAGTGCAAATTATTGAAAATCTAAATGTGTAAATAAAAAACTTTGTATGAACTTGATTTGCATCCTTAAAATACTATAAGTATGTCCCATTTGGTAATCAAAAGTTTTACACACACTTGCGGAAATCTATCATGGAAGCAAAGATCAAAAATGTGAGTATTGGGACAGACCCATTTTCACAACAATCTTGCTCACCACTTGCTTTCATCACTTCCTTTTTCTTCTTGTGCGCTTGTTCATTTTGCCACCAAATCAACATGCTCAATCGGCTGAAAAACAAACAAACATGGCAGTTCGATTATTACAACAGTGTGAAACCAACCACAAAAAAATGCCTGTCATTGGCCGATGGCCAAGCCTCGGCTGGGTTTGTTGTGGCCTGAAGATGGTTTTCAGGAAACCTCGATGAGAATAGTCAATTTTTGTTATTCCTTATGGTGGTGGTGACATTTCTGTTCACTCTGAGGTGCATTATCAGCTACAGTATCAGCTCAATATCTTTTGTTGCATACATTGTTCAATACTGAAAAGCTGAAAATGATCTTTATATAAATGCTGATTACCAATATTAAATAAAAAACTTTTTTTTTTAAATAAATAGCTACAAGTGAATTTGGGTGTCACAACATTATAATGTACAATATGATAAATGATATGATTGTGAGGTTTGCTGAAGATTACAATTAATGTTATTTAATTATTTTTAGTTTGATAGAGATTAACTTTTAGTGAGTGTTAGATAATCTCTGTAATGCAATAACGTTCATTTGTATTTTCAGGCTATCCACCATCATCAACGCCGATCAGATCCTGGTTCTTCATGATGGACGGATTGAAGAACAAGGAAGGTCAGTAGTGTGTGTGTGTGTGTGTGTGCGTTTGTCCTCAAGCTTCTGTTACTCTGAGAGAAAAACCTACTGTAAAGATTCAAACGACACCCTGCATGGCCTTTCCCCCTCAGAATGGCCAGAACGCAGGCGGTATGAAAGAGGAAATGTGACACCCTCTCTCTGTCCTGATTGAGTGAAATTCCTTTGGTTCGGTGGAGAGTGAACCATAGAAGACGTGTTGGGACAGACAGGGTCTTCTTCATCCTTAGGAAACCTAAGATGTGTGTGTTAGTGTGCGTCCCAGAGGCGGTGTTCTTTTTATCAGTCGATCTGTAGTCTTAACCCGAGGGCCGTCTGAGTGCGTCCTCATCTTCCCAGAGACAGGATATAGTCTCTCAGTGTCCGAGCGGTCCACACCCTGCCTGATCGGTGTGTCCTGTCTCGCTGCAGGCCCTCAGGTGGTACATACACACACAGAGTTCCTCCCTTAAACCCGATGGACACACACACAGAGCGTCCCGCTAATGGACTTTTTCATTCACCCTGGCCGTTCAGCCCCGGTTTTAACCCTGTGCTCACTGTCCTGCACTTCGGCCCTTTGATATATGAGCTACAGCCAACAGACCGTCCGCAAGACACACACAGCCATCAGGGATGTAACTCCACACCTCGCAGATTCAGCCCTGACTGACACTGCGATGTAAACACAACCCACACAGGCTTTTAACCCACAGGAACAGCGTATCGGAATACACATGTTCACAGGAAGAGAGCGAGGTGGGAATGTCCATTCGGGGAGGTGAAGGGTTAATGCTTTCAGAATAGAGGAATTAATAGATACACCTTGTGCTACCCCTTAACAGGCTACTTCCTGAAAAGAGACGTCTGTGGTCTGGGAAATCTCTGGGAAAAGATTTGACAAGGAGGGAGGATGTGAGGTTCACATGGTCATGGGAAACCTGGAAGTATCAGGGAATTTTAAAATAGCAATTTTTCAGGCCTGGAAAAGTCATGTAAATTATTAGTGACTATAAATCATTCTGGTATAACAGAATATAATATATGAAAAGTTTTTAATATAATAATATATACATACATAAAATACGTTTTTAAGTGAAATATTAAAAATCCATAGCCAGTAAGCAAAAAATCTTGAGAAATCATGGAATATTTTTTGTGACTATGAATCATTTTCATTATTATCAGCTAAAAAGTATTCAGAGATAATATAACAAAATCTTTTTTAAGTGCAATACATTGAAAATATTTTAAGAGTCCATATCCAGTAAGAAAAAAAAAAAAAACCTTATGGAAATTTCTTAGTGACTATTAATTTTCTAGTTATGCACAGCTAAATATATTCAGACATAATATAATCTGTTTTTAAGTGCAATATTTTACAAATAATTAAAAAAAAATTAATCCAGTAAGGACAAACAACTGGTAATCTGGAAACTGAGTTTTCATAAAACTGATGGATATTTATTGACCAAAAGATGTAGGGATACGGGAGGATAAACACTGGCCGTGTTATTAATTTATACAGGTAATAATCTACTTTTGCAGCTGCTACAGAATGCTTCCTCAGGTCCATTTGAAACTTCTGGTGTGATCTTCCATTACGATGAGAACATTTTCCACACTCTCGTTCCCAGAGCTCAATGCCCATACTGCGTCTGCTTCACTTTTGATCTCATACTTCCAAGTAATTGATGCTTCGACAAACTTGACCCTAGACCGACCCTACTAACTCTGTTTTAGCAATCTGAGAAAAGGAAAGAAAAGGAATAGAGATGGTCCCGAGTGTTTCCTCACCCTTAAGTGATTTCTGGAGCCAGAGGGAAGCTTTCATTTGGCTTCTCCGACCCCCTGTGAAGCTGAAATGCTCTGAAGTCCACTTTGGCAGCCATCTTGGCAGTGCCCTGGGCAGCTGTTTTCAGTCTAGGTTATAGTCAAGCAAATCTCAAATGCAAATTTTAAAGGTGCATGTCAAAAACCGTTGACAGTGCTTAAGATTAACTCTCAGTTTTCAAAGAAAAACAGAAAGATGAAACTTCCTTGTGGTGCAATTTCTGTTGTACACTTTTCTGCAAGCGGTCTGTCTGCTTACAGTATGCTGTGTCTGACTGCTCTCTGTCTGTAGGCACGAGGAGCTGCTGACCATGGGGGGACTGTACGCAGCCATGTGGTTAAAACAACAGCAAACCCCAGAGTCAGAGGTCTCTACAGATGAACAACCGCAAGCTGATGGAGCAGCGATGATGAATGGCGATGGGTGAAATCAATCAGGAAACTGGTAAAAGAGCCCACTGAGCTCCAGAGTTCAGCTCAGACACCGGGGCACCAGACTGCACAGAAGTAATAAACTACGAAGAGTGTTTCTCAGGGAAAGGTGTCATTAAAAATCTACCAATCATTGAGTACCTCTAAATATGTTAAAGGGTTAGTTCACCCTAAAATGAAAATGATCCTTATTTACTCATTACCCTCATGTTGTTCCAAACCAAAAAAGAAAGTCATACAGGTGACTTTTGTAATGACAGCATTTTCATTTTTTGGTGAATTTACCCTGTAATGCTTAGGAAACAGCATTACTATAAAAATACAGTTATTGTGATGACTATATTCAGTCATTTGTTACATTGTTATTTCTTTATATTACATGCAACACTTCTTTTGTTTACTCTTCTACCCATCACTGTAAACTGAGGAGATGTGGCCGTATCTCTGTGGTCTACAGATGGGAATTGAAGGTAACACGTTCACTTGCTCAGGGTCATGTTTCTTTCATTATAATGCCAGCACAAACATTTTTAGTCACATTATATGTTGCGTTGTTCATGTTACTCTGTATTTACATAAGTACATATTAAATCTAATGAACTACATGTACTTTCCTTGTGCATTGTTTTCTTTGGTTATCTATAGTATTTAAATTCAGTAACTTGAATTTGTAAAACATGAATATTGTATTTAAATTCAAGTATGTGTAACATGTACAATGTCAAATTTAGTGTTCCCAATTTCTTCCTCAAAACATCATTTCAAAAAACCACCAGACCTCTTTAGGCTGAGCCAAATATTTTCACCAAAGTCTGGATGCTTTACCAAACCACATTAACTATCATCCCCATATCCATCATATCAATCTATCATATCTGTTTTGTTCACATCAGTGTTGGGTGTAACGCGTTACTGTAACGCGTTACTGTAATTAAATTACTTATCCACTGAAAAAGTAAAGTAAGGGATTACTGTTCATTTTTAGGTAATTTAATTACAGTTACTTATAAAATACTTGCGTTACAAACAGTAAATAATTTCAACAGTTCTAAAATCAATATTGAATTTGAAATGTAAATGTACCGTCTAAAGATCAAATTGAATTCAGCGCTTTAACCCTCCGTGCGCCAGCTCGTTCACTTTCAGATTTTCCTGATTCACAGAGAAACCTTAAATACTCAGATACATATAAGACTAAAATCAATAGAATCTAAAAAGCTTGAATTTTACTTTTAAATGAACGAATTCAAATCAAAAACTAATATTTCTGATTATGTAATCCCTATGAAAGTATAGCTAGACCAGTCTTTCCCGTATCTGAAAGCTAGACGTTTCTACTTTTAAATGAACGAATTCAAATCGAAAACGAATATTATCTGATTAAGTAATCCGTTTGAAACTAAAGCGAGGTACAATCTTTCCTGTAGCCTACCTGAAAGCCTGAAGTGTCTACGTTTAAATTAACGAATTAAAATCGAAAAGGAATATTATTTGATTATGTAATCCGTATAAAACTGAGGTACAGTCTTTCCCGTGTCCATACCTGTCAACCCTCTCGTTTTTCCCGGGATTCTCCCGTACTTTACCATTCTATCCCGCTGTCATCCCGTTTAAATATTTTCCCATATTTTTAATCTTGCTATAAAAAAAAATCCCACTGGATGTATTTTATATGTTTGCTACATTCAGCTCCGGTAAAACTCCCGTAATTTGTATGGCCCAGTCTGACATTCATTATATGAATAATCAAGTCAATATATTCCAAGGTTGTCCGGTTGCAGATCTTGTATGAAAATCATCCTTCTCACACAATCACACATACAAATTCCCTCAACTTGGCAACTTTACAACCCAGTGATGCTGTTGCTATCTGCGCACTGTGCGCAGTAGTGATGCGCGGATGGAGGTTATATCCGCGGGCGCTGTGGATAATCCGCGGGTCGGGTAATAAAAAAATGCATTCTGATTATTTGAGGGTGGGTCGCAGGTGGATAAGATAAATCATTAATGATGCAAATATTAACTACATTTTCTAAAATACGAACGTGTTTTAAATATATATTTTTTCATCAGGCATACGATTTCGTTCGTGTGTGTGTGTGTGTGTGTGTGTGTGTGTGTGTGAGCGCTGCAAGTTTCAAAGTCAGGTGCAGCTGCTTTGTTTACTCCGCCCCCTTCCCCCATAGACACGCACCCAAATCATTTCTGTAATTTATTCTTACCTAGTTAACATGTTATTTTTACATAAATCTGTACGGATTTTACTAGTTGGGCTTTTACTGAACATCTTGCCAAACTGAAATGTATTGTTTAACTTTTAAGCTTTTTTGTTCTGTTTGCAAACCAAAGAAGGTAAAAAAAATTGTATTAAAAAATGTTTAAGTATTACAGTTGTTTTAAAGCTAAAAGGCTAAACTATTCTATGTTTGACTCAAATTGAAAGAATACAGAGTTTAATTTCTATTAAGGTTTATAGGGATTTTAAGATGTAGCCTAATTAGCAATTTGAATAATTAAGTTACTTACTGAGTAACTAAGTTACTTTTCAGACAGAGTAATTAGTAAAGTAATTTAAATACAATATTGATGAAGTAATTAGTAACTGTAATTAATTACTTATTGAAAGTAACTTACCCAACACTGGTTCACATCCACATTTATCATTTCAGATTCAAAAACTGAACATGGAAAACACTCATCATGTACATTTATACCAATATTTTAATATGACATGCTGAACTTGAGGTGTTTGATATATAATCTTTTTTTTTTCTTTTTTTAAATAGGTCTTTATTGATTTCTAGTTTGAATTGGAACAATTTGTATTTATGAATACTGAATTGAACAAGGAATTGAATTCATTTTAAAAGATGAACTGATGGATATTAAAGGGACATTCAGGAATATTTGAAAAACGTCTGTAGCCTTTGAAAACTCTTAAAATGATATTGTGCCTCATGAAGAGCAGCTACTGCCTTTCATGGAAACATTAGCGTGGTGTTTTGTACCTTTTTTGTGAAATGTGCACAAGTTGGTCAAGTACTCAATTTTAAAAAATAAAGTCTGTAAATAAATACAACCCTGACTATGTACAAAAGTTAATTTATTTAGAGTATTTACATCTTTTCACTCCAGCTATGGTTTAACAAACAATGACATGTATAATCCTTTAAGACAATTAACATTAAAATCCATTCATTAAGTAGAACATGACAGAAATATTTACAGGATAACGCATTTCTGAACTATACAAAAACAGATATTTATCTTGAATGACTTGGTCTTAATTTAGAGTTCATGATTGGCTACAATGCTCTGAGGTTTGATGGGGCTTTGGCCCACTCACATCAATACTATGAGAAAAGTATGAACAAATGGGAGTCCGTGTGAATGTTTAAAAGTTTGGGGTCAGTAGGTTTTTATAATACTTTTATTTAGCAAGGACACATTAAATTGATCAGAAATGACAGTAAAGATGTTTATCATGTTTAAAAGATTTGTTTCAAATAAATGCTGTTCTTTTTTGTTAAATGCTCTTTCTATTCAAAAAATCCTGAAACAAATGCATCACGGTTTCCACAAAAATATTGATAAAAATAAATAATAAATGTTTGATAATACATTTTTCTTGATTAAAATAATTTAAAATAGAAACTTTTTTAAATTGTAAGAACATTTCCAAATATCACTGTTTTTACTGTGTTTTTGATCAAATAAATGCAGCTTTTGCTGAGACTTACTACTTTCAAAAACAGTAAAAAAATCTTACTAACTCCAATCTTTTGAATGAGAGCATATATTTCTGAGCAAGTAGATGCAATGTGGAAAAATATCGTCCTACTGTCTGTAATTTCTGAAGAATGTGTATGAATTCCCACAGGAGCTGGCGTGGGGCCTGAAATACCTTCTCGTCACGGTCAACATTATCAGTGGCTGGCGATTAAATGTTTGCGGAGATAAGCGAATACTGCGGACAGAGTGGTTAGTACAGCGTGGAATAAGAGGTCTGACTTAAATACATGCTTGTAGAGCCCAGTGTCTGCTAGGGTCCAGACGTGGTGAGGGAAGATTTCTCATTACTAAATCATGCTGGACCGCCCTGTCCCTTACTGAGCTGAAGGAGGGACAAGGAGATTTGTCCTGAAATGTTCAAGTGAGTGTGAGGTGTGTTTCAGAGTGGCCTTGTCACCATTGTTCAGTTCCTGGCGTGCCCTGAGCGATGACCCACGGAAGAGCACTCTGGTAAAGGAGCGCGGATGCCCCTGCACTGAACCCCCGCGGCAGGCAGAGAGAGGAGAAGTTTGCATGGGACGCTCCCCACGGGACGCCTTCTACAGAGCTGCAAGCAGGGGAAATGAGGTTCAAAGTGAGGACATGTCAGACGCTTTCTCTCTCTCTGTCCTGCATTACCGCTTCTTCTTTCAATGTCTTAAGCACACATTATGTAGTCTCCGTTCCTCAACAGCTTGTCAGGGTCTATGTGCATCACTGGGTGAATTAAGTGCGCACACACAGGTAGATTGTTTTGTGTGTGTGTGTGTGTGTGTGTGTCTCTGTGTTTGTGAGAGGAAAGCGCTGGTCATGGATTTGACGTTTGTGCATTATACAAAGTCATATTTCTAGGACTACTCGTTGGTACTTGTTTTTCCATGGAAGTACTCCACTGGAGTGTCCGAATTACGTATTGGGAACAGTAGAGTTGGCTCTAGTCCTTCTGAAAGTCCTGGAAGCGGTCAGTTTGCTCAATTCCTGCTGTTGTCAGTCTTGGGCCGTTTTTGGTACCACAGAGCTGTGGGGAGGTTCTGGCAGCCCATGTACTCCTTCCTCATTTCTGCTTCGGTGAGAGGAGGGGTGGAGTTGCACGGAGCGCCGGCCAGAGTCACGTTCATCAGTCCCAGAGCAGCATCAGCCAGTCGAGGCATCGCAGTACTCTGCTGTTGCATTAAGCAAAGAAAGAAAGCGTTTAAATTCTTCAAGTCATACGATAGCTTTATGTGGAAAACAGACAGATATTTAAGTTATTCCACAGAAGATCTGAAATGTAAAGGTTGTTTTGGCTACAAAAATGACACGTTGACTCAACATTTGTTTTGTGACCATTTTTTGTCAAAACTGACTTTTTGGATTTGGTCCTATTCCACAGACAAAGCCGTCATTACAGTTAAGAAGCCTTGGCAGAATAAAGACCGTGAGTCGTATAGACTGTGTTTATGATGTAGGTCATAAAAGTAGAACTTGCCTCTGTCCTCTTTCAATTTTAGTACAAAGAAAAGAGCAGCTAGAATATTCAGTTACACTTTACATTAAGGGCCCATTAGTTAACGTTAGTTAATTCATTAACTAAAAATGAACAATTAGTTTTTACTATATTCATTAATCTTTGTTGATGTTAATACAGCTGTTCATTGTTAGTTCATGTTGGATAAGGGATGGTTCACCTTCAGTTGCTGGTCCACATTGACTTGCATAGTGTTTTATTCCCATACTATGAAAGCCAATAGGGACCAGCAACTGAAGGTGAACTATCCCTTTAAATTATGTTGAAAGATACATCTTGATTTTAATAGCAAATGTTAAAAAATGAACATTAACTAAGATTAATAAATGCTTTAGAATTGATTTTCACTGTTATTTCATGTTAACTAATGTAGTTAACTATTGTAAAGTGTTACTAAATATGCATATGTGTTACTGGATACTATATAGCGTGAGTAAATGATGACAGAGTTTTCATTTTGGGGTGAACTGTCCCTTTAAGCATTTAATAATTTAATCAAGTTTGCATTTCCATCTTATTTTTCAATTCCAGTGAATGTATGAGACTTATCATTCATTAGCTGCTGTAAATAAATAACTAGAAGAAGAACAAAGTGCAGAGTGTGTTTATGATTATGATAATAAATGATACCATCTTATTTTTCAATTCCAGTGAATGTATGAGACTTATCATTCATTATCTGCTGTAAATAAATAACTAGAAGAAGAACAAAGTGCAGTGTGTGTTTATGATTATGATAATAAATGATACATGATTGTACAGCTAAAATAACTGGAAGCGACTGACACCGGAAGCCTCCCACGAGTTACAAATGGTTGTGCACTGCTCTTACGTTAAAAATAAGGTGTATACCTTGTTTTGTACAAATTTTAAAAAGTGACCCGAACAGATTCATAAAGGCTTGTAAAGTCTCACCTTACTGAGGTGGTCTATGAGGCACTCGGATGGGTGCAGAGAGGCCCAGAACTCAGCTGTGTGCACCCAGGGCAGGCCGTTCAGCAGCACAACATTGATGTGTTTGAGAGATCCCATCAGTCTCTTGATGAGGACTCCACTGTAGCTCTGCTCCACAAAGAGCAGCACCCGACTGGCCCTGCATCCGGCCAGATCCGCCAACAGTTCACCCACAGAGTAACGCTCCTTCAGATCTGCCTGGAGGAAAAAATATATAGCATGAATCCATCGGATAGAGCTTTCCTGGCATATAAAATGACACGTTTTATGGATTTTGCCTTAAAATGCAATTTATTAAAGTAGTAATCCACAAAAGTCTGTACATTACAGTGATTTCACAACATGAGATAAAAGCACTGCAATGCAAGAACTTGAGTGGAAAATACTTTTATAAATCTTATATCTTAGGCAGCAATCATGGACTTGTTCATTCTTTTTTTTTTTTATAATTATTTCAAGTGCTCAAGGCTGCATTTATTTGATCAAAAGTAAGGTAATTAACAGTAATATTGTGAAATATTTTTACAATTTAAAATAATTGTTTTTTGTTGTTTTGTTAAATATATATTAAAATGTAACTTATTCCAAGCTGAATTTTGAGCAGCTATTACTCCAGTCTTCAGTCACATGATCCTTCAGAAATTATTGTAATATGATTTGATGCTCAAGAAACATTTTTTTTCAGTTAAAAAGAACAGAATTAATTTGTAATATATATATTTGATATATTATAATATTAATATTACATTTTTATATAAAAATACTATAATAAAAATAAATGGGAATATCAAATAAAATTTTTATCAACAAACTGTCTTTTTTTCCCCCTTATTTTCAGTTTAGTCTTATCACAAGAAAATAAATATTGATCCCACACACTATAATTGTTCTAGTTTATATTTTAATTTCATCCAATGCACCTGGGGCACTGCGGGGTTCATGCGGGGCACTATTTCACTTACATGACTGTGGTCTATTTTAAGGCACTTCAAAAGGAGAGCGGACATTCATTTGTCCTGGCATTCAGACTCGTGGCAGTTGTTGAAATGAACAGTTAGCCGTACTCTTTCTACTCAAAGAAGAAATGAGCAGCTTTCCTGTGGGAAGCCGAGCTTCTGGTGGCCCTGATCCTGTGTGGTCCTTGTCTCTCAAGCCCCCCTTTGTCACTACATCCCTGTCTGGGGATCAGGTTGTTGCCTTTGTCCCTAGAGAGTCTGTCCCTATTGTCATGGAAGGGTGGGCTTTACTGTGCAGTCTGCTTCCTTCTGTTTGCCCCACTCTAAACATATGGCCGGGATTACTGACCACCTTTTGCAAAGGATTGTGGGATTTTGGTGGAGCAACAGGAGTGCACTTTATAAAAGCAATATCATTAATTGTGTGCACAGTTTCTGGAATGACTGTGTTATTGATAGATGAAAGAGGTGAATGGCTGTTTGAATGTTTCTTAATAAGATTGAGGGCTTAAGATTGTGCTGTATTTCTCTATGAAATTTGATCTAATCTCTCACGTGGTCTGGGTTGTCCATGTGCATTAAGAAATATGTTTTGACAAAGCATCCCCTCTTGGATGTTTGCTGCACAGGTGGCGTTCTCATTAGCAGCACTAAAAATACTCCATGCACTCATAAGACAAGAACCACCGAATTACAAAGTGTCTACAGATTCATCCCTTCCAAGAAATGAAACCGAATGAACAGATGAGTCAACCAAAAGTCAGCTTCCATAGTGTAATACTTTTATCCTTTGGTTAGTGGGCACTTTGTAGAGGTGGTCTTGGGGAAACACGTTGGATTAATTTACGGGAAGATAAGGAATTCCTAAACTTTTTATTCATCTGTCCTCTCTGTGATTCCAGGAACCCCCACATTTATAACAAATCTACTTCAGCACTTTCAGAATAACACCGTAGGCCTGACTGAAAATATAATCCTGTTACAAAATCCACTGAACTAAAATATTTCCCCCAAAAAAAAACACCTAGTGGTTTTCAACCACTGTAGAGCACAACAGTTGGGTTCCAGAAGTAAAAATCCCATAGAGGAATAGATTTTTGGTAAACATCTTTTAAAACTGACCTACCATGATGTCTGAGATTATGTAAGTAATGATAGTGATAGTCAGTGTGATTTCAGTTTCATTTTTAAACCATTTTTAACAGCTGAATTCTGAATGAAGAACTACATTAATCATAGTCCAGAAGAAAAAGATCCACCATTCAGAGAAGCTGCTGTTACCACAGACACGTGCCAAACGTTCTCCTGTTTCCAAGTACTTCAAATTATGTAATCAACCTAAACTAGTGTCACATGATCCTTCAGAAATCATTCTAATATGCCGATTTGCTGCTCAAGAAACATTTCTTATTATTATCAGTGTTAAAAACTCTTGTGCTGCTTAATATTTTTGTGGACACTGTGATACAGGATGAATCAAAAGTTCAAAAGAACAGCATTTCTGTGATGACAACTCTCGGAGGGATTGGCATGGTAATGTACATGACAATGTTAATGTATTTGGTCTTGGAGGAATATATCTGCTACGCTGCTGCGGCGGCAGAGCAAGTACCGAGACTTACTACTGCCAATACATCCACAACATGCTGCTGTGAGCATGTAAGAAATACTGCTGCTGCAAATATACATGAAATAACCCCCATAGCATACAAGAATCACCTCGTAGCAGATCTATACAGGTGGAGCTGGGGAAGGTGGAGGGTTTCTGAAGCATGCTGCAAACTGCTACAGCAAACACTCATATATTTGAATGTTGAGCAGCGAGCTCATTGGCTACTGATACAGTAGAGAACCAATCAGCTGTGCCATGTGATAATGATGTCATTAGGTCAGATTGAGTTAGACCTATGACTATGACTGCGCCATCTAGAGTTTCATGACAGAACTCTGTATTTGTTTTAAATATAAATCTTTTGTAACATTATAAATGTCTTTACTGTCACTTTTGATCAATTTAATAATCCTTGGTGAATAAAATCATTAATTAAAAAATTTATTTGGTAGTAGTGCTTTAGTATATCTGAATATTTTACATTATACCTAAGATATATTTAATCAATGGCTTTATTATTTTATATTTCATTTATTTTAATTCATTATTATAAAACTTTAAATTAAATAGTTTTATATCATTACTTTTGACTATGTCATTCAAAAACAATGCTACATAGGATGAGTAGCTTGTTGCCTCATACAAAGTGTTTTTTTCCTAATTTTTATATATTATAATGTTTATATTTGTCATTTTTTAATGATTTATTTTTTTAAAAAAAAGCTTTGAAATCCCTGTTGAAAAAATGAATTGGAAAAATATTTTGTTGTGCTCTATGGTATTTGTGTTCATGGTCTCCACGAAACTAAAAGTTTGAACATGTTGTACTTCACAACCATCAGAACGGCTGAACAGATGCACACACTCACAATGCCGTTGTTATTGCGGTCCCAGAGCAGCATGGTGCCGTCGTTGCGTGTGGGGCTGTTCAGGTACAGAACCAGAGAATCCACACAGTGCTGCTTCCGGCAGATGTAGGAAATGTGATTCCTGATCACCTCTTTCTCTGTGGCTGGATACATCCCCTCAGTCTCTTTAGCTGTGGAAATAAAGACGGTTTGTGAAGCTGTATATAAAACATTGGGGTAAATTAAAAGCTTAAATGACTAAATGTCCTCTGACCTGCTACCTGTCCATTCCCAGCAAAGAAAGTCTTTATGTGGTCCTTATGGAAGCCGTTGTTCCTCAGCATCTGGTAGAAGAGCTGCAGGTTCTTTGCATGTTGCTGGTATGTTATCTGCTCCTGCCAGCCACCTGCACGTGCACAGGTTAAAGGTTATGTAGGAGCAGCATACCTGAGACAGCTGATAAGTCCAAGTATTCCTCCAGCATTTCAAACATCAATGGGTCAGATCATACAAATGAGTTCTTTGAGTCCGTGTTTTGTACCTGACAGGAGAACAGCATGATCACAGGTCTGGTAGAGGCGGCAGGACAGGTGTGTGGCCAGGCGTTGCTGATGGCACCGGCGGGTGTTTTTATTGAGCTCACAGCTGGAGATGGGTGTGCTGGGGCTGGTCAGTGGCAAAGGCTGCGGGCATCTGGCAAAGTCTGGGTGATCTACAGCAACAACCACATTACTCAGTGTTAGGTTTGAGGTGAGCAGCATTAAAAAGTAGGAGAAAAGAATTTCAAAATGTCTTTTTCAGACCCAAACGTGACATGATTGATTCTAAATACAGTATATACTGTTTCTTCAGCAAATTTTTGTAGTTAAAATTGAAATTTTCAGTAGGAATCTGCGTCATTGGGAAATTCGGAATTCCACACGCAGACTTTGCAACGGGTTCATGTGAATTTGCCACTTTGACCAACAGAAATATTTGTGGTTTGAAAGTGAATTCTGCGAGTTGTGCAATAAACATTTTTGTCCAATTACGCCGAAAAAACCTCTGTGACCGTCCCTTTATGCTGCGTTCACGACATGTTGTAATTATTAGATAACTCTGACATACTACTAGGAGCTGTTCACATCCTCGGGCTCAGAAGAATGCATTTTTGTGGCAACACAATTAACAGCATAATGAATCTGTGTTATAAAAAGTAGTGGCTGTTATGCAAATGCCTTAGTTATTCAACTCTGTGCTATAGCTACATTAAACTATTTGTCTTTTGTTTATTTTCCGAATATTTTTGCATTATTAAAACATTAACACTAGACAGTTATAAGATTAATAAACAAATATTACAAAAAATAACAGCTTAACTACATTTTACTGCCATTTTCAGTATTTCATCAGGTTGCAGCTGTCAGGTGGTACAAGCAGAGATCTCAGAAAATTACAATTTTGCAATTATTACTTCTACAAGGATGTGAATTTTTTTTTCCTCATACTTGCAGTAATTCCAACATGACTTAAACACAACTTTAAAAGAACTGTGATTTGTGCACTGTAAATGGTGAATGAATACCTCACTAAAATAAGTGTTCTAAGAATTCACACCCGTCTCTGACAACAAAAAAATTTAGCAATTAGAAATGCTTAACCAGAAATGGTTGGATGACATGTCTTTGGACGGTGCGATTTTGGAGTGGAGGCATATGGTTGAAATGTGCAAAATTGTGGGATTTGGAAAAACAGATAAAATCGCATACAGCACCTTTAAAAAAAAAAGCCAGATTCCTGATACCCTTCTATTCGGGATTCAAATAACTTGTTTAACATGGTGTAATTGTGATTTGTGCTTCTATTGCTTTCTCTTCCTAAGAGTTTGTCACTGACCTTCCAGAGATAATTAAACCTGTTGAACTCTACAATTCATTGACTCACCTACACAGTGCAGGCGTTGGGTTCGGTTGCTATCTTTCACTCCCACAACCAGAGGGAGAAAGTGAATCTCACAGAGGCCGCTGCTGTGCTCCGCTCGGCCGGTTCTGCCCGTCGTGCTCCTGCGGACCCTCGCCCGGCTCGCCATACGCTCGCTGCGACTCCTCCTCCGCTTCAGCTGGTTCTGGCAACGTGTCTTCCCAGCCATCGTCAAGCACTCCTCCCCTGTATACATGTTGCATGAAACAGTTAATGTACGAATACAATCTGCTAATAGCCGCTTGCACTCTTACAAATAAAGGTTTTGGTAGTAATGCTGTTAAAGAACCATTCAGTGAGCAGTTCCTAAAAGTACCACTTTTTATTACCGTGAAGAACATTTAATAATCTGAAGAAACTTTACACTATAAAGAACTTTCTGTGCAATGAAAATGTTCTATGCATGTCAAAGGTTCTTCATGGAACCACAGATGCCAATAAAGAATCCAAGCCACAATCCATGATAAAGAGCGATGTTTTTGGTTTATTGCTTGGTGATCATTCAAGAACATACCAGTGTCAATATTTGCCCAGTGTTTATGTGAGAATCCCTTGACCTGGATAAATGAGAACATTCACTGTCATTTGTCCAGGGTTTATTGCTCTGCCGTTGTCATGTGATCATCCACCTGGCTTTAATAAGGAAGAGCTGCCTGCAATGCTAATTTCTACCCTGAGAATGTGACAAAGAGAAACTATCCTTTCAGGAAAAGCAGTAATAATGACTTTTAAACAGGCATAGCATCAGACTGGGCAGAACAACGTGCATTCCTTCAGTAATCTGCCATAACTGCAAACTATCCATTCAGGCACATGCTGCACTTTAGACAAGACTGCAGCAGAGCTACTGACGCCAAGCAATTTTTATCAGTTTCACGCTGAGGAAGCCTGAATTAGACAGCAGCGCAGGAGGTGTAATCACAAGCCATTATAAATCCATTTCACTTAACAACTAAAATTGCCTCTTACAATGAAAGGTTTCCTTGGCTGGCCGTGATTTGGGAATGTGGGGTAAGACAGCATCAGTAGCCCTAATGAGTCTCTCTCTGTGGTCAGTTGTATCCGGAGGCCCATTCAGAGAGACTTGGGATGATTTTAAATGTGGCCAGAACTAAACCCAGCTTTCATTCGGGTCTCTGATTCTCACCACATCTTCAGATGAGATGGTCAGGTTTGGACACAGCGAGACTCAGAAACGGTTCCAGATTTGAACTGAGTCACACAAGCCCTTCCGGCTTGAGCTCATGTGTAAACCAGAGCATTTTTGTTGATCATTTCTAATGTGTCTGCTCATTATTGCCCTTCCTGAGCTTCATTTCGTCTCCAAGTTACTAAGAATATTTCTTGAAACAATTTGATTTGAGGAAGGCTTGAGGCCCGACATGTGCGCTTAGCCTTTAAGAATTGTCTTGCAATGAGAGTTTATTTAAATATATTTACATAATTACCACGTCCCCGAGGCAGATTCATCAAAGAATCCTGAAAATACAAAGAATCACGGTTTTCACAAAAATATTAAGCAGCACAAGAGTTATCAACATTGGTAATAATTTCTGAAATGCTTCTTCAGCAACAAATCATCAAATTAGACTGATTTCTGAAGGATCGTGTGACACTGAAGACTGGAGTAATGATGCTGAAAATTCAGCTTTGTATCGAAGGAATATATATTCGAATAGAAAAGTTATTTAAAATTTTAGAAATATTTCAGAATATTATTGTTTTTACTGTATTTTTCATTAGCCTTGGTGAGTATGACACCTTTTCCAAAGACACTTCGTCTTACTGACCCCAAACTTGTGGAAATAGATCATGTAAATTTAAAAATAACATTTGTAAATAAATGTACTCTTTTTTTAGCACTCATTTGCCATTATAATTTTTTTCAGAAGTAGCCTACTCCCACACACAGGTTTTGGGATATCCTAGCCAATGAAGGAGAAGGACACATCCAAGTTGCCTTCTAATATTCACCAGATGAAGGCATCTCAGTAGACGGGACTTTCACACAAATAATTGGATACGGATATCTCTTGATTCTTTACCGGCATAAATTTTCAGCCTCAGCTGCAGCCCATATGAAATCATAGTCAAATAGTCTGGTCAAGATATTAAAAGACTTTCTTCTGGATGTTATTAGTACATCAGCTGTCATTGCGACACTTTAAGACAATCTGATGCTAACTTCACTAACAGTCATTTGGAAAACAGTTTGTGCTAGTAAAGAAAATGTAGTAGAATCAACTTTATCATCACAACTGTTCAGCAGTGATGATGCAAATGTTCAAGTTTAGTTGAAAGGTGATGGTTTGACTTGTGGACCTTACACAGCTGAACCCAGTGTTAAGGACTGAACTCTCAGTCAGGAATGAATTATTGACGTTCTTATTGTGAATGCATGACTCTCGGCTCAGTCGTGCGTCTGCCCTCCACTCTCCCTGCAGGGGGTCCGTGGCCTGAATGCTCCTAAGAGCAGATCCTCGTGCAGACCTCTCAGACTAATTCACACACCTCACACGCAGCTTCATGTCACAGGGCAGATGACCTTTGCTTATGTTCTTAAGTGTTGAAAAAGACATCTAAACTGGCTTTTTATAAAGCAAAATTATGTTTTTATTCCACGTTCATCAATTGACATTTTACACCTCAGACATCTTAGAGCTGACTATGTGACACTTATGTGTCTGCATGTTTTTATGATACAATTTTGAAGGACTTTTCTCCTATTCCCTGTAAAAGTTTTAAAATATGTTTGAATAAATAAATATTATGACTTATAGTATTCATGTTACAGTGTAATTTATGTTACTTATATATAATTATTGTGTGCTGTTTTTAGCTGCTGTAAATACACATTATTATAATAATTAGTATAGTAATTACATATAATGACATATAATTAGTAAAGTGTCCTGATAGAAGCTAATATGAGTAACACCCTTTAACCATGGTAATTTACACTTCACATTTTACATTTAATCACACTGGTAACAAATAAATGGTCTACTTTTGGTTTGAAGGGTCTAAACAGCTATAAATGAATGTGCAGAATGGCTTCATCTCAACATTTTTACATGGCTGGTGCAAAAAGTCACATGAGGAGAGCTGTCTAATTCCAGTTTGATTCCAGATATGATGTTCGTGACAGAACTCTATTGGGTCTGCTTGGGTCTATTATTAATATAATATGGCTCATAAATCATGACATAAACAATTCTAGTTTTAAAAGTAGGCTATTATTACATCAAAGTTAAATACACAAATATTCCTTAATCTCTTTTCACTGACAACTGCTTGGTAGGTAAAAAATATATACATTTTTAAAACGTTTTCAACTTTCTGTTGGGTCTTGCTGGGCAAAATAACTTTTTTTTCCAACTCTTTTGAAACTTTTTTACATTGGACTATACGAGAATAAAATAGGCTGCATATAGGAAAATTGTAATAAATGGGTTAATTTATAGGGTTCAGAAACGTGTAGATTGCCACAAGCTTTGAACATAATTTTGAATTTACTCAAGTAGCCTAAAATCTCGGTTCTCTCGTTTAGACTGATGATTGTAAATCTCAGGCTGGACAGATTCAGTCCACTCACTCACTCACCCAGATAAATGCCGTCCATATGAGCACATTTCTTCTTGGTTGTGTTGAAGTCCACATAGAACAGGACCACCGGGTGTCCGAAGCTCTCGCCGGGGCTGGGGTCCAGCAGCAGCGCGGCGTCATGCGCACTCGCGCCGGGGTACAGCTCTTCGTTCGCCCTGCGCTCATCTTCCGCGCTCGCGTCCGCAGAGAAGCCGCTCTGTTTGGACTGCAGCGCGACGCTCGAGTATGAGTCCGGCAGGATCGCCAGCACTTTCCCCGAGCCGGACTCGGTCACGTACACGACCACCCCGCTCAGGTGCAGGTGGGACAGCTTCTTGCACTCGCTCTCCGGTAGAGAGACCCTCCGGCACAGGTTGAGCTTCAGGTACTGAAGTCCAGTTCGGACCCAGCGGTCCAGACGAGACCCGCAGCACTCGCCCATGAGTAAAGCACAAATGAGAAGAGAAACGCACTGGAGCTTCATGTTTTGGCTGTGTAAAGATCTGTTGGGTGTCCTGGCTTGTGTAGCTATTTTCGGGAAAGTTACTTTTAAAACAGCTTTGTTCCGCTGGAGGTGTGTGTTGGACAGTCAGGGGTCTTGTGAAGTTTGGAGAGATGCGGCTGTCTTCATTAAAGGTGCTCAGAGCAGCATCCAGATGGAAAGTAATGTGCTGTAACTCCATCCCACAGGCTCTGACATGCTGTTGAACAGAGGAAGGAGGGAGGAGGGAGAGAGAGAAAGAGAGAGAGAGGATGGAGCTGCCTGTCAGGTAATTCCCATTAACAAAATGACTCTTGGACTTATAATTTTATGATCAATGATTACATCAAAGATAGGCTATTCTAAAGGAAAACAACTGCTGCCACTCTATACATCTGTCTGGATGCATTGACTTGTTTTTTTCTGGAGCAAAGTGACCCCAAAGCACAAATAATGTTGCAGGGCTGTTTGCAGTTTTATGTGATTTATTCATTCAGTTATTTGAGATATTTTATCAACTCTTATTCAGTCTTTTTTAACATTATCAGTCAAATTATGTGGTTATAAATTGCATTTATTAAAGTGATAAATTGTGTTTATCACAATTATTCATCTCAAACTGAATAATTTAGAACATGATGAAATACAGTTAGGTCTATATCTTATGGAAACAGTGTTGGCAGTTTAATTTGATATTATAAGCCTCATGCACAAGGTTATGAAACTAAAAGATGTTTCTTAGAAAATGTAAGTTTTATAGAGAATTTTCCACTTTTCAGTTGCTTAACATACAAATAATTTAAGACTTTTTATACAGTAAAGTGCTTATAAATAAGAGAAATATTTGGTGGAATACTTAACTCATCAGGAGAGAGAGACTATTTTTATTTCCACATGAAAATGCCTGAAAAAGTCTTGTCCTTTTTCAATGTGTTGACACTGCTGTAGTTTTTTTCTTCTCTCACTTGGATAGGCCTAGTGTTAACAGATGATAGTGATATAATTTTGCAAATAACAATAAACATTTGACTTTAAAATATTTCAATTCGGGGTTTTTGGTCTGCTTCAATAAATAGAAGCCTGCGAGAGACTGAGGCAAAAGAATCCTCAGGGCAGCCTAATGATTTGAAATAAAAATTGATATAAAATATAAATAAATATCCATTATAAGTATACATATAAATAGTAGAAGCCACGTATATGCAAAAACACCATAACATTTTCGTCAAATGAAAACAATTTAACCTGAAAAACCTTAGTCTGAAATTCAGCAGAACTCCTTGATTGCACACAGTTTTTTATTTTTATTTTTTTCGAATGAAGTTATTGCATCTGACCAGAGAGTGGCGCTGTTTTCTCATTTATTGTAAATTAGGGCACCTCCACATGGTCATATTTAACCTAACAACCTGTCCAACCAAGCAAGAACCTAATTTTTTAATAACAGACCTATATATTGATGATGATGAGTAATTACATATAGTTTATAACAGTATTATTTCACCACAGTCTTTCTGATATTTCAAAGCAGATTAAAGATATCTTTTATGACTGCATATTGTTAGTCACATCTTTCATGACTGTGCAGTTTCTCAGATTGTCTGAGAGTTTCTTCTTGACATGATTATACACCTCTGTGCCATTAATTACACTTAATTAGAAACATGATCTGCATACATAATTTCTAGACTTTTAGTACCTGACATAAAAGCTCAATTATAATAAACCAGATTTACAGGCATACATTTATTTTGTCATTTATTCTCAGACATGTTTTCCCCTGTACTTCAACCATGGCCTAGTTAGTAGGTGTGGATTGTCTTTCCATGGTAATGTAACCACAAGCTTCAGTTCTGTACATGTAACCCTATCCAGTGTCATGTCAGTCTAGGGCTCATTGAAGAAAAGATCTGATCGAGCCCTCTCTCTCCTGAGAATCTTACATGACAGCACAGCATTGTGATTTCATGAGAGTCACTGAACAGGTACAGTCTCATCCTTGATTCAGACTAAAAGGTTAATGTAAAGCCACCAGATATGTTTTTTAGCAACTGTGTTTGCTTAGTTCACTAAGTGTGTGTGTGTGTGTGTGTGTGTGTGTGTGTGTGTGTGTGTGTGTGTGTGTGTGTGTGTGTGTGTGTGTGTGTGTGTGTGTGTGTGTGTGTGTGTCTAAGGGCAGAGTATCATGATGACCTGCTGAGAGTTTGAATTGCAGGTGGTTTGTCACAATGCATATTTAATTTTAAGTGCATGTGAGATGGCGATACTGGGTTACTTGATTCTGTAAAGGAGTTTTCAATAACTCGAGAGGATACTGGATAAGTTTAGTCAGTTGCCTCAAGATTTACCACAGAAAACCTCCCTTGGATCTGTTTTATTGGTGAGATTATTTAGTATATCCTATATAGAACTTATCATAAAAGATGTGAATTTGTACAAGGTAGGTTAAATTGTTTTGTTGTTGTTTTCATATCTATCTGGTGTCACATTGTTCCTGTTTTTTAGAGTTGTATAATTGGTCAGAGCTTCAAAACATTTATTATATTGAAAATGTTCTGTTGGTTTTCCTATGTATGTACATGTATTTTGTATATAAGTATGTAGGGAAGACCAGAACTTGTTGTCACAAGAGATACATAAATATCAGGTTTTTAGAATTTTATCATAATATTTTTTGCTATAGCTCTTTGGGTAACAAGTGAACACAATAAAACCACAGTTTAAATGTTATAAACCTTTTAGTTTATTAACTACAATAGGCCTATTTGATGATCAAAACCACAAAAAGACTTGCATGTGCCTACATAAAATTATGTTCAAAAATAAACCTCTGAGAAGTATTAACTATAGCCATTGGTGTGACAACTAGCCCCGACCTTCCCTATAAATATATTGTGTATCAGTTTATGCATTTACAAAATAGTGTGTCCTTATTCAAGTTATTCCTTTAAACTAACTTTTATTAGAAACGTCTATTATGGTTCAGACCAGTGTTATTATAGTATTATTTATACACTGGTTATGGTATTTTTATAGTATATACACTGTATAGAATTTTTTTTATATTTTCAATTTTCATTATAATTTTAGTTTTAGTCATTTTATTATGAGCTTTTTTATAATGTGAAATTTATATTTTGTTCAATATTTAGATATAGCTTTTTTTAGTTTTAGTAAGCTTGGTAATTGATTTCAGTTCGTTGCCAAGGCAACATTTCTAATTTTAGATTTTTCGTTATTTTCTCATGTAATGTTAATCTATACCCGCTTTGTTTCAGTTACTGAACGCGAGTTTTAATAGTTTAGCAGCAGTAACAGACAGTCAGCCTGTATATATTGTGTGTGTGTGTGTGTGTGTGTGTGTGTGTGTGTCAGGCAGCACGAGGGAAAACAGCACGAGGCGGGTTTCTCGAGCGCGATACTCTCTTTGAGGCAACACTACAAACTACCCTGTCTGTCATCCCGAGCCGGTAAGACGCGTTTATCACTTGCTGAGATAGACAGAAGTCTTTGTGTAGTAATAAACGTTAATGGTACACAAAACTTGTTCGTCCCGTACACGAGGACGCTGGTGATGTACGGCATGAGAAAGAGTTGTTAACCCTACTAAGCGACGAGTGTTGTGTGGTAAGCTAACGCGCTAACGGTTAGCCTCGTTGTGGCCGCGTCTCAAAATCTAGTGCGCTGCCTGCGTAGGCAGTATTTAACGTGGGTATGATTTCCAGAAATACCGTCTAGCTAGGCAGCTGACTGGGTTTTGAGTCACAGCCTTTGTGTCTCCTTTGAC
Organism: Schizothorax lantsangensis; assembly: GCA_027422415.1. Classification (NCBI taxonomy): domain Eukaryota; kingdom Metazoa; phylum Chordata; class Actinopteri; order Cypriniformes; family Cyprinidae; genus Schizothorax; species Schizothorax lantsangensis. The sequence continues at coordinate 4,387,276 of CM049848.1, read as the reverse complement.
TTTATTCACAACAATAAAGCCTCCTTCATGTGCTTTGGCTTGATGAAAGCTCAACGCCAGACCGATGGAAGCCCAAAATATTGATTAATAATTATAATAACATGGTGTTTGTGTCTGCAGAGAGGGGAGATGTAGGTTTTTGCTAATTTTGTGGAATTCAGACTAAGGAATCTGAAAAGATCGAGCCTTTGATCAAACACTGTGTTGGAGTGTCTCAAATCTTATGAGCTGCATTATTCAATATTCGGAGAATATTGATAGGTCTCACAATCCTAGGTTTTCTTTTAGTTCACTGTCATACTAAACAGAGAATCAAATATATGCATATACTTTTATCTTATTCCTGTATTCAAGAATACTATAGTACGTCTACATTTTTTTTAATTTGTTTTTCTAGATCTGGAAATATTCTAAAGTATTTTTTAAATGTATTTACAATATATGTATGTATGTATTTATTTATTTTCTGGGTTTGTTCTACTCTGAAATATTTTATTGGGTAGATTTTGCTTTTTGTGCTTGTGTAGATATCACTGTCTGCATGTAGGCTTTTACTCCGGGCCGGTTCTAGACATTAGGAGGCCCTAGGCAAAATTCATGTTGGAGGCCCCCCACCCCCAATAAAAAGCACTTGAAACAAATGTGATTCCTAACCTTTTTATTTATACAATATTTCATTTTAAATTGGTATATTTTTACTTGGTAACAAAGTTTGGACACATTACTATTTTTAATGTTTTTGAAAGAAGTCACTTATGATCATCAAGTCTGCATTTATTTGATCAGAAATACAGAAAGAACTATACTATTGTGAATAGTGAAAGTGATTATAGAGAAAGTGAAAGTAAAAAAAACCTGACGGAGCTTTCTAACGCTGCATTAATGGCGCATATTCTCTGAGACAACGAGAGACGAAACTACTTAAACATTTGCTGATAACGGTATATAACTGTCTTAAATTATTCCCTTAATATTTCTCTTGTGGCCCGTATAGTGAAAAACATGAGAAGACACTTATGTTAAACAGATTGTTTTTGAAAACCGGTGCACGAAATAAAGCTGCTCTTTTGCATTGATGACTGCAGTGTTAATGATTTTAATTATTGGCCTATAATTCATTGTATAAATTAATACACGTTTAAAAAAAACTTTAAAAAAACATTTTCAATGAGTAAGCTAAATAGCCTAAACTTTAATTATTCTCACAGCGCGTCATGTGGAGATGTGCTATGAAATTATTGCGGGGCAGTAATGTCATGTAGCTAATTTAATAATAAAAGTAACCTAATAATAATAATAGGCCTAATAAGAAGAATGTAACAGGCCTACATTAATTGGAAATGCTAAATCCTCTTAATATTGCCCATTTTTGATGCTTTTGACAATATCTCTGGCTATCTTCGACACATGATACGATGCAAATCAGCACGAGGAGGTTATCGCAGGGCCCCCCAACACGCGGGGCCCCACCACAGTGCGTCACCGTTCGCTATACCACTGTGTGGAAATAGTTGTATGAATTGTCGGCACTTTATTTATTGTAAAAAATGGTTAGAATTTACCATGTTTTCCTGCCAGTTGGAATTGAAAATGATTGTCACTGGATGGTCAGAAAAAAATACTAAATAGATGTGTAAAAAAAAAAATGAAAAAAGAAAAAAAATCCCTACTGTCTCTCTTTTCTATGTGCGTTCATAAATTGTATTCATTTGTAAGTGTCATATTTGGCAGTTGGCATTAGAAGTTATATTACTAATAACAGTGGCATATGAGAAGTTTACTACCACAGACAAAAAATTAAAATATGCCTTTTTCGAAGCTGCTGTATATAAAAAAACACAAGGTGGCTGAATTTGCATGCCATTTAGATAGCTGAAGCTTATAGGCGTTCATTACTCTCACTCAATTTAATTAGTTTTTTTTAGCACCCCCTCTGAACTGTTAAGCCCCCCCCCCTTAGCACCCCCAACAAAAAACATCCTGGAGCCGCCACTGCACACCTGCATTAGGAGCTGTGCTTCTTTGTGTGCCTATTTAGCCTTTTGCTTCAGCACCTGAAGGGATGTGTTCGTTACGCAAACATTCAGAAGGCGGGACCCGCTTTGAAACGGCAACATTAACTGGTTTAATTAGCAGGTGAGTGACAATTCAACAATATCCAATGAACAATGAGGCTAGTATTTTGCTGTCCATGGACTGCCGTATAGGGGATACGGAAATTTCTGTAAAATGATTTCTGAAAGGGAAAAAGTGTTTTGAACACTTTAATACTCAGATATGGCTTTTTGTTTTTTTGTTTGTTTGTTTTTTGGGAGGGGGGTTGTAATTATGGTCTTTTTTGTTTTAAGGGATTAAGTAATTACAATTTTAAAGAATAAAGAAGAAACTAAAACTTGCTACTTTTAAACTAATAAACCAAAATTTGTAATTGATTTAAAAAAAAAAATTTTTTTTTTAAATGTGCACACATAACTTAAATATAATAGCCTATATTTTCAATTACAGTGAAATTGATTTTTTTAAATAGTGAAATTCTTCAAAAAAGTCAAGTAGTTGAATATTATTGTTGGCCATTAGGGCTAACATTAATTGCATTTGCGATGATATCGCAATATGAAAAAACGCGATTTGTCAACCGCAGAGGCTGCGATTACACTGTCACGTGACACGTGAGAGTAAACGGGTGTGTTCGACTTGAAGATCGATCGTATGACATAAAAGTACGGAGAGAGAAAGCATAAGGAGACGTCCACTCTCTTACAGCTCTCGCAGTACTTTGATGACACACACACACAACGATCGGTCCAGCAGCGCTGCTTCAAGTCAAACACATCTAAGCAGTCTTCAGAGGAAGCATCAAGTTGGCACGCTGTGTTGCCAAGTCCGCAGTTTGCCGTGGGTTGTTTTCGTGTCCGCGGGTCTTTCATAACATGCAGAATTGACGCGCTACATGTAAATTATATCCTTTGTTGTATTTTCCTGTCAAAATAACGGAGTTCCTTTGAAATTCTTCAGCTTTTAAGAACTGCCGGTTTCTCTGCTAGTGGGCGGAGCTAATGCGTAAACGGCAATCTCATTGGCTGGCGTTCACCTATTATCCTCCCTGTTTCGATTTCAGCAAATCAATTCGAGCCAACGCAGACAACCTGATTAATATTCATGAACCCAGCAGCTCAATAATCCAATAATATTATTAGTAGTAGAATTCGTAGTTTTGTTATCTTATCAGTATTATTTGTAGTTTTCTTTTTCCTTTTTTTTTTATAGAAACACTAAATGACAAACAATATCTTAAGCACCACCACCAGTCCTAAGTTCAGTCAACATGACAAATATGCATTCATACATGGTTATTCTAATTACTAAAGTTCTATCATCATATAATGCTAAAATGTAATGCTAAATTATCATATTATAATGTTTGACTGACTGATGCTTAGTGAGATATTAAAAAAAAACTGCCATTTTACAAACATAAGCTATATATATATATATATATATATTAGTGCTGTCAAAGTTAACGCGTTAACGCAAATTCATTTTAACGGCACTCATTTTTTTTAACACGCGATTAACGCAGCGTGTATTTTCTGTTTGACCCGTGGCCCAACCCGTAGTTGGAGGAATGGAGATGCACAGTGTTGCCAACTTAGCAACATTGCAGACCCCTTTAGCTACCTTTTTCCATTCAAAAGTTTCTGAGACTCTCCGGTACTGCCGCGTGAGCGTGAGGTCTTGCTCTCCCAGCGCGCGCACACACTCTCTCTCTCTCTCTCTCTCTCTCTCTCTCTCTCTCTCTCTCTCTCTCTCTCTGTGTCTGCTCAGTTTCTCTCCCAGCGCGCGCACACACCTCTCTCTCTCTCTGTCTCTGTCTCTGTCTCTGTCTCTGTCTCTGCTCTCTCTCTCTCTCTCTCTCTCTCTCTCTCTCTCTCTCTCTCTCTCTCTCTGTGTCTGCTCAGTTTCTCTCCCAGCGCGCGCACACACCTCTCGTTCTCTCTCTCTCTCTCTCTCTGTGTCTGCTCAGTTTCTCTCCCAGCGCGCGCACACCCCTCTCTCTCTCTCTCTCTCTCTCTCTGCATCTGCTCAGTTTCTCTTCAGCGATCGGCAGAGAGGAGCAGCGCTTTAATTCAGTGAAACACAGATATTATGTTGCTTCTCTAATTTTGCATGCAAGTTATCATTTTACAGCTATTGCACTGAATTGAGAATGTCTAACGTTACTGAAAAACCACAAACATACCGTTTTCCTCATAAAACAAACATACTCTTTGGATATTGTTGTAAATTATTTATTCCCCCTCCTCTTTCCACCGTGAATTATTTTCATTTAAATTTAAATAAACAAAACACAATTACAGTATGCTCGTCTTATAAGGCTTCATGTCTAATACCAGTGATGAACATGGCCAAGTTTCTGGTTACCTGGCAAAAGTTATAGTGGGATAGGCTACGTATCTTTTCAGATTTTGGACCTGCCAAAATCGGTACCCCCCCCCCCCATCCAAAATGTATTAGTAAATGATTTTGAAAATACGAAAAATAATAATTTACAACAATATCCAAAGAGTAGGCTATGTTTGTTTTTTCATTGTTCTTGTTTTTTCAGTAATGTTAGACATTCTCAATTCAGTGCAATGAATTTCGATCGTTAGCCTACAGAAGAATAAAGGCATTTATTTTGATAGATGGACCACGTGCTGTAAAACGATAACTTAAAGAATTCACGTGTTATAGCGTTATTAACCTTGGCGATATCATCAATGGTCCGCCTGTACAACTGCATGCATGCGACTGGGGGATACACTCTTACCTTGGCACGACACCGGTAATTTACTAGTAAAGACTGTATGTGTGAAAGGGGCTAAACTCTTCCTCTCCATGATTTTTAATTGCTTAAAGTTCACCTGGGAAACAATGTTCATTATCTCACTAGATTTGTAACGTAAATCATTTATAAACCTTTGCCAACACAGGAGAATACATCAACCTATTTCTAAATATGCCATTTATTGTACATCGTGATTTCAAAATAAAAGTTTCTGGGTTGCATGTGACCAAATATTAAAATGTAAAGGATTTAAACATCGTTTAAACGCGCTGTAAAGTGAAACGTCACCAGGCAGTTGGCGCCCTCTGCAGGTATTTGTTATAATACATAATGTATAATATATAATTGGTAATGTTCATATTACGTATAGGCATATTGCATTATGTATTTTAACAGTGTTGTTCAATAAAACCATGTAATTACTTGGTTTTGATATTTTATTTGAGCCAATTATTATTGCCTCATCGTTAGTTTATATATAAATAGTCATACTAAAGCCTGGTTTTCACTTGGGTCTATTTGTGGTACTAAAAAATATCAGATTACTCAATTGTCAAAATAATCAGTAGATTACTTGATTACCAAAATAATCATTAGTTACAGCCCTAGATTAGTTAAAATATTTCAAAATGCAACTGCATTGTTTTAATTTTTGTAATTAAAAGACAAATAATTTGTCATTGAAAATTTCTTAAAAATAGAATTAAAATATTGTCTCGTTCTAGTGAACCAAGTATCTGTATTTTGACTCGTCTCATGAGCTAAGTGTATTGTGACAACCCTAGTTTTGATAAGCGGTGATATAGCTCATCATTTTCCAAGTGTATGATACAGCTTCTATTCTTCAGGTCAACCATATATTCATGAAAAAAAATCAGTTTGAATAAAGAAAGCAATAACTTTTCCATAGTATCCTTTCAAATTTTAAAGCTGCCATATATATATATATATATATATATATATATTAGTATATCAGATCATTAATATTAGTCTGGTGAGTAAACTAAAAACTATGACAAGCCAATGGAGATTATATTGCCAAGTTGTCCATAGAGGGTTGATAATATTTACAATAATCAATTGAATTTGATAGGTGTCTCTCAGATTGTCCCACAGAAACATTAAAATAGTGTAGATTAGTGTGCAATGTTTTATATTAATAATGTATTCTATTTAGTGTCCATTTCATTCATTTAACATTTAATATTGGGACATCCAAGTTATTTGACATTTGATTTTTTTTTTTTAAAGTAACAATAGTTACTAGTAACTCAGTTACTATTTGTGAGAAGTAACTAATATAACTAATTACTTTTTTAAAGTAACGTGCCGAACACTGCATACTATACAATGATTTATTACTTGTCTTTGTTGAATAATACAGAATATAAAGAGATTTAAAAAATAATCGCATATTAAATCGCAATCGCAATATTGGTTAAAAAAAATCGCAATTAGATTATTTTCCAAAATCGTTCAGCCCTATTGGCCATTTAACATTTCTATCATAAACAGTGGTCAAATTTAAATGTTAGCTACTTAAATTCCACATTCTTTCACTTCTGTGAACAGTAAAGCAAACAGGACCGTGTGTAATGAAGCCCAGCAGAGCAGCATCAAGAATATCAAATGCTTGGCCATATCTGATTGTTAAATAATGGTGATTACAAAATGGTGTTAAAATGCCACAGTGAGGTATTTAATCAATAACTGGTGTTATTTCTCTTTGTTTTCCAGTTGTTGCCCCCTCTATCCTTCGGTTCCTCACTTATGTGTTTGCCTGAGCCCATTCCAGGGGGGTGTGAGATGGCAATTAATGGCCTCCAGTGGAGCTGAAGACGTAAGGAATGGGGCATCTCGGCCAGCCCTCGTCATCCAAGCCAAGTCTGCAGTAGTGCATTCACCCAATGCACGAGGCTCCCTCAATGCTGAAAGAAAGAGATTGCAGGGAGGTGCAGGTGATTCGTTGCCTCAGCCGAATGTGAGAGTGCTGTATGATCAGCCTTTCTGTGTCTCAGGGATCCCCACACAACGTGCCTATCCACACGTGCCTACAGTAAGAGTCAGCCGCGCACGGAGCACAAGTGCGACTTCTTTGAATGGTGCTAGTAATGGTTTAAGGACACACAGTGTTTTATCTAAGAGCTTGCCACATATTAACACTGCTCCCGCTGCATGCCATAGTCACCAGTCAATCCCACTGGAACCTTGATTCATTTCAGTTCAAGTCAAGGCTGTTAGGAAAAAGGGCCTTTTCGCCTCAGCTGTCTGTTTGTCCTGCCTGTCCCTCCCCACCTAAGTCGTCTTCTCAAAGGGTCGTAATTGAGAAAATCATGCCTACTAATCAGTCTTTGCCTTGGACGAGCAACAAGCTCAGGGATAACAGCAATGGAGTTGTGTGGCCCCCAAATGCCAAAATGCCCACGTACTCCAAAAGAGAGACCGTTGACCTGAACAGTCCTGCCAATATCGTATCCGGCTGCAATGGAACACATTCACGAGGCCTCAAAACCAATGCAACAAAACCTCCCCAACCAAGCGTGCCTTTGAAAGACATATGCACGGATGTGCTTTTGAACCACAGCAAGGCAGCCAAGGATTTAAAGCAGTTTGAGAAGATCGTAACGGAAGACACTAGAGCAATTGAGCTGGATTGCTGTGTGGGACACGGTGTCGGTGAAGCTCCTCAGAGAGTGACTAAAATCAGCTCTGAGGCAGAGTTCGCTGCCGCCGTTGTGCAAAAACTCACTAAAAATAATGTACATGCAAGATGCTGGACACTCAATGGTGTGAGCAACGTAAAACATCTCACAGGTGGTACTGTACCCATCTGCCTTATTCATGAAGATAAGGAGTCTTGTTTTGCACCTATGGAAACCAACAATGCCCTCAGTTTTGATATAACGGATGAGAAGTGCCCCTCTGCTGTTGTATGTGATGGTAAAACACAGGGAGGTGATCGTGCCATTCCAGAGGTGACTAGCCATGATATGGCCTCTCCTCAATCGCCGTCTGTTTACACCGTGACAAACCAGATATCTGCCATTCAACTCACAACAGAGGAATGCTGTCAGGCCTCTCAGGTGGACACAAGCCCCATGTCACTTGAAGAAGAGGAGGATAGTCATATGAATCAGAGGTGTGTGCAATTACTCAATTAACTGGTTTTGTATATTTACTACTGTTCAAAAGTTTGGCGTTGATGAGTTTTTTTTTTTTTTATGTATATGAAAGAAGTCACTTATACTCACCAAGGCTGTGTTTATTTGATTAGTTTAAAAGTACAGCATTTATTTGAAATAGTTTAATTGTCTTTATTACTTTTAATCAGTTTAATGGGTCCTTTTTGAATAAGTGTTCATTTCTTTCAAAAAAAAAAAATATATATATATATATTTTTGATTCTGATTCCAGTACTGTATGTCTATAAATAATGTGCTGATGGGAAGTCTTAATTCATTTTAGTAAATCAGATCATTCAAATTGGTTTGAATCATTAAGAAACTCCAAAAAAGATTTTCATGCATTTTGGACATAACTTCAAATATTGTCAAATAGTGTGCATCTTACACTGTAAAAGTCACATGTCTGTCTGAGGTAATTTCTCAAGTTTTTTCCCTCTTGTAATTCACTTTTCAGAAAGGGAATGTTTCTAGATGATGAGGAGGAGGAGCTTCCAGATAAGCTGGAGAATGACTTCAGTGATGATGGTAACAGAACTGCTTTTATCTGTTGCTTTAACCTTAGCATATATGAACCTGTGTAGCCAGAACTCTTTTATCAATATGTGTTTGTATAAGGTTACTTTTTCTTTCTTTTTTTTCATTGTCTGATTGTTTTCATAAAATCTAATGTTACTTTTTTGCTTTTCAGTTGATTCAGATGATTGTGATGTCTCCTCAACAACGTCCATGGCAGCCTCGTCCAGGTAAATAGACTTTTATCTTTGAGAAATTCAGTACTCCAGGAAGAATCTCACTGTTTTACGTTGTGCTTATTAACTAATCTCTCTTAAAAATGTGGTCGAAGTCCACCTGTAAAATGAAGTCAGGGCAAGAGTTAAAATGAAGCAAGGTTTTATCTCAAGCCTTGGTAGCCTCTCCTGTTACGAGGGTTACTTTTAAAATACCAGTATTCATTTTCAATACAATCATTCATACTGCTTGATCATAGAACAAAACTCTTATAACTGATTGGATTAGCAAATGTATAAAATTATTTTAACTCCTGGTGACATGGATACTTTAGTGTCATCTTCCTCTCTATTTTCCATAAGTCGTGCACTCTCGCCATAATTATTAATGTGTCCTCTAATAAAATGGTTCTCTACCTCATTGGTGTCTTCAAAAACATGACCTTGACTGCAGAAAGAAACATTGTTTTCTTGGTTCAACCTTGTGTCATACGTTGCAGAAAGCAAATTACAACATATAGGAAATTCCACCAACAATTCACTCACACGCCCATATATGTGGCCCTGGACCACAAAACCAGTCATATGGGTCATTCATCTGAATAAATAAGCTTTCCTTAGATGTATGGTTTGTTGGGATAGGACAATATTTGGCCGAGATATAGCTATTTGAAAATCTGGAATCTGAGGGTGCAAAAAAAATCGAAATATTGAGAAAATCGCCTTTAAAATTGTCCAAATTATGTCCTTTACAATGCATATTACTAATAAAAAGATCAACTTTTGATATATTTATGGTAGGAAATTTACAAAATATCTTCATGGAACATGATCTTTACTTGATATCCTAATGATTTTTGGCATAAAAGAAAAATCAATAATTTTGACCCATACAATGTATTGTTGACTATTGCTTCAAATATACACGTGCTAACTGGTTTTGTGCTCCAGGGTCATGTATGCATGTATGCATGTACGCACGTACATACATACATACATATACGTTACCGTTAAAAAAAAGTTTGGGATCTGTAATTTTTTTTTTCTTTTTTGTATCAAAAATACATTGAAAAGGGTAATGTGAAATAATTACAATTTAAAATGGGTGTTTTGTTTTAATTTATATTGTTTTATTTTAATTTATATTTGTTTTAGTATTTTTTTTTTCTGTGATGGCAAAGCTAAATTTTCAGTAGTCATTACTCCAGTCTTCAGTATCGCATAATCCTTCAGAAATAATTCTAATATGCTGATTTGGCATACATTTCTTATTATTATAATTATTAATGCTGAAAACAGTATTGCTGCTTAAAATGTTTTTGTGAAAACATTTTTTTCTTTTCAAAGTTTTTTTTGATGAATAGAAAGAAAATCTTTGATAACATTAAATGTCTTTATTGTCCCTTTTGATCAATTTAATGTGCCCTTGCTAAATAAAATTAATTTCTTTAAAAAAAAACTTACACTACCCTATAAATGTTTGGGGTCGGTATGTTAGCAGTATAATCTATATAAAATCAATGAGATGATTTTTAACACAAAATTGAAAATTTCCCCAAAACATTTTCTATACACACAGGTTTACCTCAGAATTTAAGTTCAGCTGCAGTATTTAGCAAATCCCCATTTTTATCTTTTTGCTGATTCAAAGTTCTCTTTCTGTTAGCTAATCCTGGCTTTGTGCTGGTTGCTGGTGATCTGCCAAAGGCGTACTTTTGACACACAGATTTAAAGTGCAAATAAGGCTGACTATGGAAGCTAGATTACGGTAGAAGAGGGTCTTATAACTTTGCATGTTTCTCCTCTAGTCACCTGACATTACTATGGTGATGACCAACACACAGAGGAGGACCTGACAGTTTTTTAGTTTGTTCTAGTGGTTGCTGTCAGAGAAAAGCTTTAAAGCCAGAGGCCTGTAGAAAGGTCCCACGATTGTTCTTGTGTGATAGAAGTAGAACTATCCCTCTATAACAGGAAAATGAGTCTCTAGTGAATTGTCAGGCCTGTGGAGGCATTGTCATGAAGTGACGTCCAGCTGATGGGTTTGTTTGTAGTAGGCGTTTTCTGGTTTAGTTTTCCCACTCAAAGTGAAGGCCCATGTTGAGTGTAACCTCAAACTCAGTGCAGTTCAGTGTGATTTACCACTTTGAATCAACCTCAGCAGTTCTACATGACTGTCACGTGAGTTATTTTGTTTTTCTGTTTTCTGTCTGAGTGTCAGATTTAAATATAATTTTAAATAGTTTTAAAATGTTCTTATTAGTTTCTCTATCTGAAGTGGTTTATTTTTATTTGAGGAAGCTGGCTATTGACATACTTAAAACACACTACAAGAATCTTTATAAGACTATTTTGCATAAAGAATTTAAAAATGGTTTGATTCTTCTTGCCCACTTTGTAAACGTATTTCACTTAAGGTAAAGTGTCAGATAGAGTTGCTATTTCTGTGCTGATTTTTTTGAATCCTGTTAGTTTAACAGAGCTGAGAGTACTATTACTGGCAGCTGAAATCATCTTCAAATTATCCAGAAAGTGTAATAAACGAACATACATGTGTCAAGGAATTGTAGTACTTCATAATTAGTGGTTCTTCTGAATATGTTCTGAGATGTTTTTTGGGGGGTCCTGCTAATGTTTCTTGTGTTTTTTTTTAAGTGTCGAGGAACCCATTAGTCCTGATGTGGAGGGGGATCTAGTGGAGAAACCTGCTCTTGTTCACAGTCTCTTCCCCCACATGCCCTCCACGCTGTACTTCAGCACTGCCAATGAAAGAGGTTGGCATATACAGTACACTCACAAAAGCACTGACTTTCTGGGATTCTTTATTACCAATGTCAGTCACAATATGAACAGATCGTTAAATACACATTTTTCTCTTTTAAATATCAGCTCTTGTGTTTTCGAGACTGTATGTTGTTACAATTTCTCCTGACTTCACAGTGGAGCTGTTGCCTGCTGAACAGAGGAAGCTGCTCAAATGGAAGATAACCACAGTCACCCCCAATGTTGTGAAAAACACCATCTCCAGATCACACTTCAAAGCCACTAAAAGTTAGTGTACAGCTTCTTTTTTGTAATGTTGTGTTTTTAGTAGTGCTGTCAAAGTTAACGCGTTAACGCAAATTCATTTTAACGGCACTAATTTTATTAACGCAGCGCATATTTTCTGTTTGACCCGTGGCCCAACCCGTAGTTGGAGAAATGGAGATGCACAATGTTGCCAACTTATCAACATTGCAGACCCCTTTAGTGACTTTTTTCCCTTCAAAATGCGCCCAAACCTTTAGTTTCTGAGAATTGCCAGTAGCCTACTGCCGCGCGAGGTCTTGCTCTCCCAGCGCGCGCACACCTCTCTCTCTCTCTCTCTCTCTCTCTCTCTCTCTCTCTCTGTGTCTGCTCTGTTCAGTGCGTGGCAGAGAGGACCAGCGCTTTCAGTTAAACACAGATATTATGTTGCTTCTCTAATTTTACATGCAAGTATAGCCAAAATCACAGCACAACTATTGTCATTATCGTATGTGTATTTGATTTCATCAGACGACGGCTCGATTATCAGGAGTTTTGTGCAGATTATCATCTTGGAAAGGAGAGATTTTTATGCAATCTTAATGGGTCGCGTTTCAGTCACTATTTCATATTCATCCTGTTGTCTGACAACAGAAACAGAAAAAAAATATAAATGAAAACAGTTTTATTGAGAATTTAGCTGCATCAAAATACAGTATGTGGGCACAGAGAGGCAAACACATGCAATAATAAATAATATAGGCTATTAACATTTTGCATGTTCAGAAGAAGTGAGCTGTCCTGCGCAAAAAATGTAAACAGGTTTGTGTAAGTAAATTGCTCAGTGCAAAGAAAGAGAAGTAATGGGAACCTGGAATTTCTATTTTCATGTGTCTAATAGACATGAACAAGTTATTTGATAATGAAACATGTCTACTCTTCATGCTCTGTTGACTATGGTTAAAATGCGTACATTTGCATAAAGCATCCATATTTGTCCATGCCCATGTTGATTAGAGTATTAAAAACTTGAAAAGTATAAATTTAAGGTACGTTTAGAACAAATAAAAATGTGTGATTAATTGCGATTAATCGCGAGTTAACTCATGATTATCATGCGATTAATCGCGATTAAATATTTTAATCGATTGACAGCCCTAGTTTTTAGTGATGTTCAGTGTTAAAACTGCTTGTAGCATAGTTTTCTATTCTTGTGTTATTGTTAAGCACCCACTGAAGATTGAAAGATTTAATATTACAATTAAAAGTCACAAATGCATATATCAATTTTAATGACTATTACATACACAATGTGTTGTAAAATCAATAGTAATATATAAAGTTGAAACCCACTTTTAAGTCCTTTAGAAGTATAGTGAATGCACTGAAGCCGACTTTCATAAATATGTTCTGTATTTTTAAGTGTGAGGCATAAAAACGTTACTTTTAAAATGAAATATTTAAAAGTCGTTAAATTCACTTGTGTGTGCGCGTACGTTTCGTGTGTGTGTGCGTGTTCTTAAAAATAATTTGGGTACCACAATAACTACATTCTCTGTTTACACTAGCTGCGGCTGTCCAGTTGCTCTCATATTTTATGGGTTCCATAGCTTTAGATTTCTTTTGAAGTGTAAGCTATATCTCAATTTCATGTATGCATTTCATGAAACTAAGCTTAGTGTCTGTGTTCGTTCGTACTACCGCAAGCCTCGTGCGCGCTTCTGTATCAAAACCGCGCGTCTGCGCCATACATAACACACAGACAGGCAAAGTCAAATAATCGTTTTGTGCTTAATATTTACAAATACGACCCACGGTACGTTTCGTGTGTGTGTGCGTGCGCATTTGGGTCAGCCGGGGGGGGCTTTGGGGCGTGTCTATAACTGCGCAGATATCAAAAGCATCACTGGGTTGTAAAGCAGGGGACAAATGGCAGTAGCCGATTATGTGAGAAAGTTTCATATTCGAAGACCCCGTTTCTACGGAATTCCTTCCCGAACAGGTCAAATTAAACATTTGTCTGGTTATATTTTAAAACACGCAGTTATATATTTGCAATTATTCTTAGTTAAGTGTAAATTGTTGTAATATGCTTTTCCACCCGCTCGCCAATGTAAATCATTGTTTTTATTATGAGTATCCACAGCGCCCTCATAACCGCCATACGGAGGATTTGCGCAGATTTCATTGACGTGATTATTCAAGTTAAATGGGTTATTTGTCACATACAGCAACACCCATATTTGACAGGACATTTAGGCTGCAACACCTTATTTTAGTAAATATTAACAGTTATATATTTGACCATTACATTGTTTTATGCAGAGAATGTAATGCTACGTTAGAGACAGAAATATAAAAAGAAAAACATGTAAATATCGTAACATTTGTGTCCATATAAGAGGTTTGGGTTACGGGATTTAACGGAGGTGAATGTAGACCGCTAAAAATTGCGGGATGATAGCAATGGTACGGGAGAATTTATATATATATATATAATATATATATATATAAATTATTTTTTTTTTTTTTAAAAGAACAATTAGACCTGTTCTTGGCGCTTTTAAGAGTGTGCACCAATTATGGCAGGGGAAACACTATTAGGCATTTGTCTGTAAAATTCTGTCAGAGTTTGCAGACTGGCTCTGAATTTCAGTGCTTGATGTTGTGTTCTGCCGTGAGGACCATCTCTTTTAGTCTGCAGTTTGTCATGTGTTGGTCTTTTTTCTAGAGAGTCATGATTGGCTTGGTTGTTGGGGTCACCATATGAAGTCACCAGGGTTCAAGGCCATTAGAGAGTTTCAGAAGGTAAGATTGGGATTGGAAACTTGAAGTGTTTTGCCATCTGTGTATTACCGTAGTGTAATAAAAATCCATCAAGTTTGTTTCTCATATTTAATGACCTGGTGATTGTCATTAAATGACCTGTCAAGTTGTTGGTTGGCTGCCAATTACCTTTCGTAATTGCTTAATACTTCCTGTCAGCTGAGCATTAACAAGCATGCATTTCTGTTTGGCAGCTCAACCACTTTCCAGGCTCCTTTCAGATCGGCCGGAAGGACCGACTTTGGAGGAACCTGTCCAAGATGCAGGCACGCTTTGGCAAAAGAGAGTTTGGCTTCTTCCCACGCTCCTTCATTCTCCCACAGGATATCAAGCTGCTAAGGAAGGCCTGGGAGGATGGAGGCAGCAAGCAGAAATGGATCATCAAACCGGTACCATTACATTACTAAAGTTTTGAAATTGCTCTCTGACATTCTTGTCATTGACGTGCTGCCATTTCTCGCTCTTAGCCTGCATCTGCTCGTGGAATTGGCATTCAGGTCATTCACAAGTGGAGCCAAATGCCACGCAAGAGACCACTCCTCGTGCAGAAGTTAGTTGGAAGACCTTGGATCATATTTGATTCCTTATTGAGACAGGGTTCTGATCTATTAAGTAATGTGGTATGTATTTCTGCAGGTATCTTCACAAGCCCTACCTCATCAGTGGGAATAAGTTTGATCTACGCATCTATGTGTATGTGACCTCTTATGACCCACTCCGTGTTTACATCTTTAATGATGGACTAGTCCGTTTTGCAAGCTGCAAGTGAGTAGATCATTTAACTAAAAGTGTTTAAAATGTGCAAATCTTAAGACTTTGCTCATTTAAATGGGTGTTTTCTGATTTTTATTCAACACAGATACTCTCCTTCTATGAAGACCCTCAACAACAAGTTTATGCACCTTACAAACTACAGTGTAAATAAGAAGAACTCTGAGTATCAGAGTAACAGCGACGATAAGGCTTGTCAGGGCCATAAATGGTAAGAATAAAGAGATATTACTTATGAATTCAGGGTGAGTCTGTCCTGCACTGGTAAGATAAGAGATTTTGTGATTTAATCAGCAGGCAACTCATGGCCTTAAAATATTCTAACTGGTCTCAGAATTGTAATACAGTCTAATGATTGAGGTTTTATTTAATGCAGGGCCTTGAAGGCGCTGTGGCAGTACTTGGGCTCTCAAGGTATCAACACCACTCTCATTTGGGAGAAGATCAAAGATATGGTCATCAAAACCATCATTGCGTGAGTGTCCTGTATTCGAAGCCTTGTTCTGTATTTGTAGACTGTTCGTGTGGATGTGCACACATTCATGTTCCTCCAAACTGAACTTGAGTGTGTTGTCTCTTCCCATGGCAGGTCTGACCCATATGTGAACTCGCTGGTGAAGATGCATGTACGTTCTTCCTACAGCTGTCATGAGCTGTTTGGCTTTGACATCATGTTGGATGAGAATCTGAAGCCATGGGTGCTGGAGGTGAACATCTCACCCAGGTACAGCATGCAGGAAGTCTTGGAGCTTAAGCTGTTCAGAATGTACAGTAGTCAGGCAAGTTTAAGTCAAGCTACCTTTTAAAAGGAGTAGTCTCTGTTACTAATTACTGAGTGAGTAATGACACTGACATTAGGAATAATATTATAAATTGGGTTATATCATGTATTGAATTAATCAGAGCAGTATTTATTTGGCACAAAAAGGAGGGTGACTCTAATACAGGTGCATCTCAATAAATTAGAATGTCGTGGAAAAGTTCATTTATTTCAGTAATTCAACTCAAATTGTGAAACTCGTGTATTAAATAAATTCAATGCACACAGACTGAAATAGTTTAAGTCTTTGGTTCTTTTAATTGTGATGATTTAAGCTCACATTTAACAAAAACCCACCAATTCACTATCTCAACAAATTAGAATACTTCATAAGACCAATAAAAAAAACATTTTTAGTGAATTGTTGGCCTTCTGGAAAGTATGTTCATTTACTGTATATGTACTCAATACTTGGTAGGGGCTCCTTTTGCTTTGATTACTGCCTCAATTCGGTGTGGCATGGAGGTGATCAGTTTGTGGCACTGCTGAGGTGGTATGGGAGCCCGGGTTTCTTTGACAGTGGCCTTCTGCTCATCTGCACTGTTGGGTCTGGTGTCTCTCATCTTCCTCTTGACAATACCCGATAGATTCTCTATGGGGTTCAGGTCAGGCGAGTTTGCTGGCCAATCAAGCACAGTAACACCATAGTCATTGAACCAGCTTTTGGTACCTTTGGCAGTGTGGGCAGGTGCCAAGTCCTGCTGGAAAATGAAATCAGCATCTCCATAAAGCTTGTCAGCAGAAGGAAGCATGAAGTGCTCTAAAATTTCCTGGTAGATGGCTGCGTTGACTGTGGACTTCAGAAAACACAGTGGACCAACACCAGCAGATGACATGGCAGCCCAAATCATCACTGACTGTGGAAACTTCACACTGGACTTCAAGCAACATTGATTCTGTGCCTCTCCACTCTTCCTCCAGACTCTGGGACCTTGATTTCCAAATGAAATGCAAAATTTACTTTCATCTGAAAAGAGGACTTTGGACCACTGAGCAACAGTCCAGTTCTTTTTCTCCACAGCCCAGGTAAGATGCTTCTGACATTGTCTCTGGTTCAGAAGTGGCTTGGTAGCCCTTTTCCTGAAGACGTCTGAGCGTGGTGACTCTTGATGCACTGACTCCAGCTTCAGTCCACTCCTTGTGAAGCTCTCCCAAGTGTTTGAATCAGCTTTGCTTGACTGTATTCTCAAGCTTGCGGTCATTCCTGTTGCTTGTGCACCTTTTCCTACCCAAATTCTTCCTTCCAGTCAACTTTGCATTTAATATGCTTTGATACAGCACTCTGTAAACAGCCACACCTTTCAGTAATGACCTTCTGTGACTCACCCTCTTTGTGGAGGGTGTCAATGTTCGTCTTCTGGACCATTGCCAAGTCAGCAGTCTTCCCCATTATTGTGGTTTCAAAGAACAAGAGATACCCAGAATTTATACTGTATGGATGGTCATTTATTGAAACTCAAATGTAAATATTCTAATATTTTGAGATACTGATTTTTGACTTTCATGAGCTGTAAGCTCTAATCATCAAAATTAAAACAAAAACAACTTTTTCATGACATTCTAATTTATTGAGATGCACCTGTACATAAATTTAACACCAAGTAAGAATTTGTAAAGCAGTGTCACTAGTACTGCTTTAAATTAGTCCCCAACACTGTCAATTACCTATAAGCTCAAAATATGCCCTCATTAAAGGGATAGTTCACTTTGAAATTAAAATTTGGTATCTATCAGCTTACCCCAAGGGCATCCAAGATGTAGGTGTCTTTTTTTCTTCAGTAGATCCAATTTTGATATTTTTAGGTCAAACCGTTCTAGTCTGTCAGTCATATAATGGCAGGTATAGGTCACTGTCTCTATAAGAGGGAAAAAGAACATGCACAGAGAAATCCAAATTAAACAATTCATGAGGCCCATCGTGCCGCGAGCAGCGCCTGAAGCGACGGACCCACATTCATTCGGCAACGCTTGACGTCACTCCATTCAAAGTCAACGAAGGCGTTGACACGTGTGAAAGTCGCACAAGCGCGGAAGGTTTGCATATACGTCACTCATTGCCAGAGCGAGAAAACGAACAGATCACTTGGACATGGTTGTGTACAAGAGGTAAAAAACGATATATCGTCGTTTTTCACACAAACCTCTTGTACGTGTAGTTACGATGGGGAATTGTTTAATTTGGATTTCTCTGTGCATGTTCTTTTTCCTTATAGAGAAGTGACCTATACCTGCCATTATATGACTGACAGACTGAACGGTTTGACCTAAAAACATCACACTGAAGAAAAAAAGACACCTACATCTTGGATGCCCTTGGGGTAAGCTGATAGATACCAAATTTTAATTTCAAAGTGAACTATCCCTTTAATGCACTGAACCAGAAGATTTTTTGAAGATGTTCATTTACTTTTCATAATTTTTTTTTTCCAAGCTGTTGTGTTCCACAGAATCCTGCCTTGCCCTGTAGGAAATATCATTCTCATAATGTTTCCTCTTCCTCTCTCTGTCCTTCTCTAGCCTCCATTCTAACACACCGCTGGATGTCAGCATCAAGGGTCAGATGATACGGGACCTGCTGAACCTCGCTGGCTTTGTGTTGCCATTGAGCGAAGACATTGCGCCATCCAGTTCCAGTGCCAGCAGCTCCACCAACAGGTCAGTTCTGATATTGCATGTATTTCTAAATGTTTGTATCAGTCAAAGTCAAAGTCAGCTTTATTGTCAATTCTGCCACATGTACCGTACATACATACAGAGAATTGAAATTGCGTTACTCTCTTACTCCCTGGTGCATACAGATATCACTAAACACTAACAGTAGAACGCACAAATATACAAATAAGGACATGTAGAAAAAAAAAAAATAATAATAATAAAAAATAGATAAAGTGGCATAAGGCGCATGGTAGATAGTGCAAACCAGTGAAATGCACAGACAGTGCAGAATATGATGGTGTAGTGCAAAGAGCTTATTAAGTCTATATGTACTTATATTGCTGTATATTTGTGTATATTTGTGCCATTTAAAAGTGTGGGGTCAGCAAGACTTTTTTAAAAGAAAGTGATACTTTTATTCATCAAGGATTCATTGAATAAGAGTTAAGACTTTAATAATGTTCAAAAGATTTCTATTACAAACAAATGCTGTTCTTCTGAAGTTATTTTCATCAAAAAAAATCCTGAAATAGTCGGCAATGATAGCCTTGTGGGCAGCGTGTCAACATGTAGTACCGTTGTGCTTCGGGCGTTCTGTGTTCGAGTCCCAGCTCGTGGACCTTTCCTGATCCCGTCCCCCCTCTCTCTCCCACTTCTCTTCCTGTCTCACTACTGTCCCGTCAAATAAAGGCCAAAAAATGTCTAAAATAAATCTTTAAAACATAAATCCTGAAATAAAAACATTAAGTTTCCACAAAAATATTAAGCAGCACAATTGTTTTTAACATTGATAATAATAAGGATCATGTGGCAATGAAGACAGGAGTAATGGCTGCTAAAAATTCACCTTTGCCATCACAGGAATAAATTACACTTTAAAATGCATTCAAATAGAAAAAGGATATTATAAATTGTGATATTTCACAATATTACTGTTTTACTGTATTCTTTTTAACAAAGAAATGGTTAGCATAAGAAACTTCTTAAACGGCAATGTAAAAGTACGTCATTCATTTATTTCTTGTTATTCTTAAATTATTTCTGAATGCTTCTAACTGAAGTTTTACTCTTATTTTATTCAGTTTATGTGGAGCAGTGCGAGAGAAATGGCGATCAGACATTTCAACTGATGAGAAAGTAAAGAGAGCCTTTTATCTGAGCCAGCGCTTTGGAGACCAGGTACTCAAACACACCCCGCCTTCATCACATACTGAGAGATTGATCATTGATGGTCACTTAAAGGGATAGTTCACCTTCAGTTGCTATTCCCCATTGACTTCCATAGTATGGAGCAAAGAAAAGAAGGTCCCACTTTATATTAAGTGGCCCACCTATGTGGGGTTTAGTTAATGTTATTGTGTACATACATGTATTTGTGTACATTTAAAAATACCTGCATGTAATTACATCTGAAATTAATTTCTGTAATTATAATTTATAAATTTATAATTACACTGTTGACCTATCCCTTACACCTTAACCTACCCATACCACCAACCCTGTCCCTAACCTTACCCATATCCCACCTCAATAGCAGCAAAAGTGTTTTGCAATACAATATGAACACAGTAAGTACATTGTACTTATTTTTTGATGTCGAACACTATGCAAGTCAATGGAGACCAGCAACTGTAGGTGAATTATCCCTTTAAGCTAAAAAGAAAGCATTGTCCAGTTATCCAAGTTGGTAGTTACTGATAATACTAATGACTGCCTTACCCCAGGTCCACATGTATTTGTGTGTGCAGGATTTCTGTGCAACAATCCTGGATGTGCTGACACCTGATGATGTGCGTGTGCTGGCAGAGAGTGAGGACGAGTTGAGTCGTAAAGGAGAGTTTGAGCGAGTTTTTCCCTCTCATGCTTCCTCCCGGTACCTCCGTTTCTTTGAGCAACCACGCTACCTCAACATCCTCCTCAACCAATGGGAACAGAAATACTGGCTCACCAGGAGCAAAGGTGTGTGTTTGCATTGCACAGTGCTATGACCTGTAACTCTGACCCGGTTTGCTTAGCTATCCATTTTGACTCTTTTCATACTTTTAGGTATCAATCTGCTGAGGGATTTGTGTGAGAAGAGGGTGCACCTGGGCAACCTGGCAGATTCTGTTCATCACGTAAGTACTGATGTTTGTGCAACCGTACTGCTATAGCTGTTTTGTAACAGACTCTTGTATTATATGGCTGCCTTGTTGGAATTAGAGGTTTTAGAGCCCAAAGTGCGGATCTTCATTTTTCTATCTTTGAACTGATGTTGTATCTATACACCCAGTGGCGTAATTATTATTATTATTATTATTATTATTGTACTTTGTTTTGTTTTGTGTTTTTTGGTGGCCATTGTATAATCAATTGATGTAAGCTATTTGGCCTGTATCTTGATGTGCTGATCTTCATTTTTCTATTCAACATTTGAAATAAAATACGTTACATGAAATAAAGTATTACATTTTTTAACATTTTCATTTGGTATAACTATATAGATAGATAGATATAATATTAATAAACAATTAAAAATGGCAAAAATGCACATCCAAGTTCAAAATATTAATCAAAACTATTGTAAGGTAGTGGAAATTCATCAGTCATTTATTATGTGAACCTTGTTGAAGATAATTTAATGATTTTATTATTAGTATATGATCTTTATGCTTGTTCTTCTATTCATAGTGGTCTTCCAAGTCGTATCATGGACACAGATCTCAGATGACTAGATCTGGGTATGCACACACACCTACACCCATCCCACATTGACTTATGATGGTCTTATGTACAACTTGCATCTGACTCTCCTCATGTCTCTCTCTGTGTTTTTCTCAGTGTGCTGGTCAGTCAGAGGTCTGATGCTGAAGATGAGGACTCATCTGACCATGAGGTTCAGTCAGTCACTATGAGTCTTCCAGACATGAGTTTGCTGAGCACCATCAGACTGAGCCCCAGTCCCACCTCCAGCCTGGCCAGTGACAGCCTGCCTTCTCATGACGACCTTTGAGCTCCACCCCACAACCCTTGACATTCAGAGCTTCCAAACTGTGTGTATACATGTGACATCTAGTGACGCTCCTAGCAGAGCTCCAAGAGTTGTGCTTTTCTGCTTTTGGAGGGAGATAAGACTGAAAAGCAGACTAAATGAAATAACTGCCCAAATGGATGGGTGTTAACCGCCGTATTTTGAATGAGTATTTTGTTGCTGGACCACACCTTCAGGTGTAAATATAGAGTGCATGTGGGTGGCAGGAGGAATAATCTCTTCCTGTTTGGAGTTTTGATTGTTTCCATACGAGCCTATAGATACTTCTGCATTGTTTACATCACAGGCCTGTGTATAGGACAGGCATCTGTTGAGCTGATCATTTTAAATGTGTGGGATGAAATGTGAAGTTTGGAAAAGAGATACTATTGTAAAATAAAAATCACTGTCATATGTCTTTTAATGACATTTGCATGCCCTGTTCAAGGTAGACGATATGCTCAGGTTAAGGTTTTTAAATTAAAATTGCTATTTGAAATATGACCTTTTCATTCTTTCTTAACCATTTTTATTAGCTCCTCAAAAGTGAGTTGAATATTAAGCGTGATCTCTGGATCTTGATCACACTTGTGCTTGGGATTATTTTGAGAATATCAACTGTTTTATGCAACAACTACTTGGCTGACTGGTATTTCCACTGCATATAGATCGTTTACAGAAATAGCATCTCATAGGGGCAGATTCCCTTTAGTGTGTTTAGTTACTATTGGGTACTGACAGTCTGTGTACTTCTGTAATCAGTGATATTTTTGCTATTGCTCATAGCAAACACAAACAGTGTACAGCAGTTGTTGTCAACCAGGGCTCTGTGGGCATCAGCAAACTTCCTAAGGAGCCTCAAGATGACTTAATTTGAATTAAAATAAGACAAAACAAGCTTTAACATGTGAAAACAACTAAAAAACAAGACATTTATTTTTTTTAATTCACCCAACAACTATAAAAGTGTTATATGTAGACCTGGAAAAGTCCTGTAAATCCAATGGTTAAAAAGATTGGGGTGCCTGAAAAATATTTAGGTTTTAAAACGCTTTAAACAATTCTCAATACTCCCCTCAGATACTGCCCCCCCCCCCCCCCGCCCTTTTTTATTGATATTTATTTTGAAGCTTCACTGTGTAATTTTTTTTTTTAATGTTTGGGTTAATGTAAAAACAAAACAAAAAAATCAATTTTCAAAACCATGTGTTTACATTACTCAGCTACACTTTGATAAACCTATAATAATGATTTGTATTTTACAGCCATCGAGACGGATTTCGTGGGAAATTGCATACAATGGTCATTCGCCCGTGTATGTCACATATCCGATAACTTTCCACCCGTGTGTATGGTGTGGAAGTAACGTGAAGCTGTAAGTTTGTTGTAACCGGTAATGGCGAGCGAGTAAATTTGACCACGTAACACGCAAAATGGTGAAACTTTGGGAGTCAAAAAAAAAAGCAGCATCTGTGTGCAAAAAGTTGAAACTACTGAGTCTGTAATAAAAATCTGGGTCAACTACATTGGTTTGGCTGTTGACGAGATAGATAATATAGCTATAATAACATAATATAAAAATATAATTTAATAACATGGTTCTCAAACAGTAGCGTGAGTTCATTGTAATGTTTGACCATAGAAACGAGACTAGAAATCTTTGTCTAATGTTAACTTGCAAGGCAAAGTCGTTTTTTTAAAAAACATCAATGTTTCCAATAACTCGATACAACAGAAATGACTCTTGCTCACATGCATATCATATCTATTTTTTTTAATTTTCGCGTGTTACGAAACATTCATCTGCACAGCCGATGCACAACCTACACAGCTTTTCTTCAGCAACCGCAAGACGCATACTTTTTTATTTAACCGCTAGAGGGCCAACATTTTTTAAAATCTTTAATTAAAATTATTTTATAACTTTATTCTACTTTTTACTGTCAACACATGTATCCAGTGACAATTAAACCCACTTTGTGGCCTAATCCAGTCTCAGAGTGAAATAACAAGAGGTCCAAACAGTACTCGTCAGGTAACAGGAGACAAAAATAGACAAGTCTTTTTTAGACTTGACAAGACATTTTTATCATCATCTTGCAGGTCGTGGTTTTGCAGTGGTCTTTAATGTCAGTAGTATGCTTTTCAGCTGACTGGTCTTACATTAAACATGAATTAATAATTAAAGTCATAAATGTCTTAAATTCCTGTGTAATTTTGTTATGGATCAAGATTGAGGTCCTGATTATGCTGTGCAGGTCTCTTACAGGGGTGTTGTGTACACAGCCACAACATCTGTGATTCTCCTCCCCCCGTCCCACGTCCAGCCCTCTGCGTGCCTGGGCCGGTTTTCTCTCCTGATTTAGACCGTGCTCTGCACACAGGGACGGGAGCACAGCTGAAATATGCTCCGGGCAGGCCAGCTCTGAATGCACTGAATGCGTTTGTCTCACAGTGGGACCCCTGAACATGGACCCTCTGACGGAGGTAAGACCCAGAGAGCAACCTGTATGAGTTCTCGCATACTCTTCAGATGAAGGGAATCATATTCCAGGAACAGTTGTGCCAGTTTGGTGTCTACTGCTTATGAAAATGTTATCATATCAACTTGATATGTTTGCTGTAGTTTAAAGAACTAATGTCAATAAGCAAACTGCACCCCCAGGCTTGTTTCAGTGTTGATAATCCACAATTAGTGGATTCAACAGATAACATATGAATAACTAGTTATTCTGGTTGCTTTGTACATTGTGTTTATGTTTGAGGTTATTTTTGGAGATCTGAACAGTGCATGGAGACAAGGACCTCTGTGGAAATCAAGTTCATTGTGAGGTAGAGATATGTAGCTGAAAAACATCATTATTTCTAATAATAATTAACTACATGTGCATTTCCTGAAATACCAGTGATTGCAAGGTAGCAAACAACTAGTGTTCAAGTTTTAGGTAAGTTAAGGTTTTAGGCTTTGATTCAGTGTAAATAATATACAGAATCTGAGCTACTGTAGTGAGTCTGTACGTTAATTATTTTGGGTTGAATTATATCCATCTAATCATTTGTGGTTAGTATGTGAGGAATGTTATATGTAACCTAATTTATCTCTCTAGTCATACTGTAAATATAATATACCTGTCTCTACAGGGTTCTGTGGCAGGATTTGACTTCTAGATAGAAAATGAAGGACAGTGCTGCAATTAAGCAATATCACAATACCAATCAATCTATGTAATAATTCAGTCCAACAGCATGATTGCATGAGTTTAGGCAATATTTCGTGTTACTTTATCTTTTATTTATCTTCCAATAAACAAGGTTTCAAGTGAAGCCCCAGCAGAATGGTGGTACTGAATGAATCAATGTGTTTGAACTAATCGGTTAAATGAGTGATTCAATGACTCACTTTTAAAGACACTTGTCGCCATCTACTGGCGCAATCTTGTAACGTGCAGAAAGAGTCACTGAAAAATCAGCATAACTACTGCTGGAACAAACAGACAAGTGGAGTGATACAAACAGTGAAACTGTTGGACTGTCTTAATCGGTTAATCAAATTTAACGACCGGAAATAACTGTTGTATAATCAGTAACTGTTCAGTTAGTTAGGTATGAGGCAGTAAATATCTGGGAGAGCAAATACTCAGCAACCTGTTGCTTAAAGTTTCTCTTTTTATTTTTGAACAGGTAAGCTATAAGGTGATGCTATGTCCTCATTACTTCTTTTGACTGCTTTTACATTTATTCTCTGCTGTGTTTGTAGTTCCCCTTTATGGAGGATGAGGGGCTGACCATGAAGAGGACAGGTATCTATCAGTATCTTTTGTACACTCTGGGCATTTCTTAATGTAAACATGAACTATTTCTTTGCTATAGTCTCTGAAATTCTGCTTTCAAGTGCTAAATTATTTGTTTATTTATTTTGTTGTTAAGTTGATATAATCATATTTAAAATGTTGTAGATGTATCTAATGCAACATTTCTGAAACTATAACATACTGTAAGACTTTTTGTTTATAATTTCCATTTTAATTATTAGAGCGATTATTAAAGGTAATTAATAAATAATTGTTTTTTTAGTGACAAGAAGCTAAAAATTTGAAAGGAGTTTTGTGTGTAAAAGAATCAGTACTTCTCTTAAAATGTATCTTGCTATATCAGAAATGTATAATTTACTAATTTTTCCAAATGGACCATTTTCACAGGTCGTAATGATGCATTTCCACAGTTATTAACATCATAAATCTAGCTATTTTATTTATTTACTTGTGTATATATAAATATATATATATTTCCGTTGCCGTTGGAGCAAATGGGAAAACAACAAATATATTCGTTGTAGTTCCTGTTACAACAACTACAATAGAAGTTTTCCCAACTATGATGACTTCTGAGAATCCAAAGTGTGAAGTATAAGGCCCTGAGTATAAGGAATATCTTGTACCATTTCTTTTCTCACAAATTAGGTCGCTCCATTAGTGTTCGAGAGAGAGAGAGAGAACTTACCAGGGACTTTAAGACCTGTTTTACCTTTTTTATGCCATAATAAGTGTGATTATTGAATCTGCAAACAAAGTGGAGCTGGACTGCAGAAGTGATGTTTGACCAGTAGGGTACATACGATTATATGAGTGTAGCACAGCTACAGACTGACCGACCTGCAGCAGGGGTCTCCCTCTCTGTGTCCCTCTCAAGAGCCTCTCCAGGACCCTGACTCAGACGTGTATGCCAAGTTCTTCATGAGTCACTGCTGCTACGATGCCATTCCAACGAGCTCCAAACTGGTCATCTTTGACACAACACTGCAGGTGTGCTTATGTGCTGACTACAGTGTTTTAGTAGACTGACTTAAATTAAAAACATCCTTATTTAAGATGTTCAACACATAAACACTGAAATATGTGAGTGATGTGTACAGGTGAAAAAAGCATTCTTTGCACTGGTTGCAAACGGGGTCAGAGCGGCACCTTTATGGGATAACAAGCTGCAGTGTTTTGTAGGTAAGCAAACGTTGGGGATCTGCTGAGTCTGTTGAAGTGTGGTTGTTCAGCTGTGAGCCTGCATCAGATTACTGAAATCTTATAATGTCACAACATCTTCACCCATAAACCCATAATAGGAAAAGCAAGCATGATTCACATATGCTAAGATGCTTAGCACATGCAACCGATAACCAAGTGTGCCATCCATTTTGAGTTTTGATATATAGGGGATACAAAAAAGCTTTCGTAATGGATGACATTTGATATTAAATTTCTGCTCCCAGAGGGATTTTCTTGAATCTGTTTTTTTAAATAGTTATTTATAAATACCACATAAACTGCTCTTGACTGATGTTTTGCTGCTTTTGAGTAAATTGCAGCATCAACACAGAACAATTCACATAAACTACTGTTTAAAAGTGTGTTTTTGGAAATAAATTAATACTTTTATTCAGCAAGGATGCTTTAAACATTAGAGACATTTATGTTTCAAAATATTTCTGTTTCAAATAAATGCTGTTCCTTTTGAACTTTCTATTCATCAAAGAATCCAGAAAAGTATCTCAGGGCACAGTAAAAAATAAATAAATAAATAATAATAACACTTTTATTCACCAAGGATGAGTTGACCAAGGATGATCAAATTGACAGTAAAAAAATGTCATTGTTGCAAAGGATTGCTATTTTATATAAATGCTGTTCTTTTGAACTTTCTATTCATCAACTAATACTTAACAAATGTATCAGTTTCCATGGAAAATATTAAGCATCACAACTGTTCAGCATGGATTATGAGAAATGTTTCTTGAGCAGCAAATCAGCATATTCAAATGATTTCTGAAGGAGCATGTAACAGTGAAGACTGGAGTACTGACTGCTGACAATTCAGCTATTCTTGCCATCACATGAACAAATTAAATATTAAAATATGTGTTAAATAGTTATTTCCGATTGTAATAATTTTTACTGTGTTTGTGATCAGATAAATGCAGCCTTGGTGAACATAAGAGACTTCTTTCAGAAACATTTAAAGATGTCACCGACCCCAAACTTTTGAACAGTAGCGCACGAGCGAGGACGCACCATGTATACATACTGTCCGTGTGTCCGCTGACACAGCTTTGATTTGTAGCAGTCTCAGTGTCAGTGTCTGGGACTGTTCTCAGCACCCGTCCCCTCCATCAGTGCCAGCTTCTAAGTTTAGTGTGGCTTCTGGGCCGTGGTATCTGGTGGGAAATGGCAGGGTAGAGTTCTAATCCCCTGAACCTTCTCTGGGAGTAATAATAGCCATGCTAATGAGAAAGCATATCCTCTTACTGAAAGGAAGCTCGGGCGCAGGAGTGTGTTCCTGTGTCAGTGCATAGTGAGAGTTAGTATGTTTATGTTTATATTAATGTAGGCCTCTTGATACTTTAATTTCAAACTATAATGCTTAGTAACTTTATTTGCATTACTGTCAAGTCCGTTTCAGATCAGATTGTATGAATTAATTGCTAAATCTAAATTTAAAGTTGAATTCAATTTAACTTCCATGTGCTATTTCTGTCTTTGCAGGGATGCTCACCATTACAGACTTTATCAACATTCTCCATCGTTACTACAGATCTCCCATGGTAATCCTGAAAAATGTATCATGGTTTCCATACAAAATATTAAGCAGCACAACTGTTTTATAACATTGATGATAATAGGAAATGTTTCTTGAGCCGCATATCATCATATTAGAATAATTTCTGAAGGATCATGTGACACTGAAGACTAGAGTAACAATGCTGAAAATTCAGCTTTGCCATCACAGGAATAAATTAAAATAGATCAGAATAGAAGACAGCTATTTCAAATTGTAATACATGTTCACAATATTGCTGTTATACTGCATATTTGATTAAATAATTCAGCCTTGGTGAGCATAAGAGAATTCTTTCAAGAGCATTTAAAAAAAAAAAAAAAAAAACAACCACAAACATTTGAAAGGTAGTGTATCCAGAATTAGATATCAGATGTAAACAAAGATCATGTTCATTCTCTGTTTTAGGTTCAGATCTATGAGCTGGAGGAACACAAGATTGAAACATGGAGAGGTGATTGTGTATAGTTTTGAGGATAAATGTGTAATTCCACACACATGGTAATGTGTTAAAGTAGTAGCTGTATTTGTTCCCTCTTTCAGAGGTCTATCTACAGTATTCTCTCAACTCCCTGATCAGCATCACACCTGACTCCAGGTAAAGCAGGACCTCTACAGCACTTTGTTTGTCCTTTCTTTTTCTTTTATCTTTCCAGTGACACAGAGTTGTGTTTCCTGTTGGCAGCCTCTTCGAAGCCATTTATTCCTTACTGAAGAACAAGATTCACCGGCTACCCGTCATAGATCCCGAATCAGGGAACGTCCTCCACATACTCACCCATAAACGCATCCTCAAGTTCTTACACATCTTTGTAAGAGCTTTTATGTTGTACTTTTGATATCACCATTCATTAACGGTGCACTCAGTCATTTTAACTCATTAAAAAAGTTAAACTACTGTCGGCGCCAATAACTTCGTGGGCAGTTGCCCAAGGTGTCCCAAGTTCGAATCCCGCCTCATGGACCTTTCCCGATCCCGTTCCCCTCTCTCTCTCCCGCTCGCTTCCTGTCAGATCTCCACTGTCCTATCAGGAAAAGAGCAGAAAAAAAAGGTTAAACTACTGTTTAAAATGATAAACACTTCAGTTAGACAACAAAAAGCTGTATTAAAATAAAGTCGCATTTACTATCATTCTGCAAACTTGAATGGGCGAAAGTCCAGTCATTTTAATATGAATCCACTTGACTGGGAATTTTGCGCGAGGGTGAAAGATTTCTGATTGGTTTGACTTTGGCATCATTACAATAGACCTTTTTCGCCATAACATTTTTGTAATGTATATGCACCTTTATTCTACATTGAGGTGGTTGCCTCATTGGAGCTGATATACACTGCTCAAAAAAAAATTAAGAAACACTTTTTAATCAGAGTAACTCCTTCGATATTGGTCTGGTCAGTTAAGTAGCAGAGGGGGTTGTTAATCAGTTTCAGCTGCTTTGGTGTTAATGAAATTAACAACAGGTGCACTAGATGGGCAACAATGAGATGACCCCCAAAACAGGAATGGTTTTACAGGTGGACGCCCCTGCAATTTTTTTCCCTACTCATCTTTTCTGACTGTTTTTCACTAGTTTTGCATTTGGCTAGGGTCAGTGTCACTACTGGTAGCATGAGGCGATACCTTGACCCTACAGAGGTTGCACAGGCAGTCCAATTTCTCCAGTATGGCACATCAATGCGTGCCATTGCCAGAAGGTTTGCTGTGTCTCCCAGCACAGTCTCAAGAGCATGGAGGAGCTTCCAGGAGACTGGCAGTTACTCTAGGAGAGCTGGACAGGGCCGCAGAAGGTCCTTAACCCATCAGCAGGACCGGTATCTGCTCCTTTGTGCAAGGAGGAACGGGATGAGCACTGCCAGAGCCCTACAAAATGACCTCCAGCAGGCCGCTGGTGTGAATGTCTCTGACCAAACAATCAGAAACAGACTACATGAGGGTGGCCTGAGGGACCGATGTCCTCTAGTGGGCCCTGTGATCACTGCCCAGCCTTGTGGAGCTCGATTGGCATTTGCCATTGAATTGGCAGGTTCGCCACTTGCACCCTGTGCTTTTCACAGATGAGAGCAGGTTCACCCTGAGCACATGTGACAGACGTGAAAGGGTCTGGAGAAGCCGTGGAGAACGTTATGCTGCCTGTAACATCGTTCAGCATGACCGGTTTGGTGGTGGGACAGTGATGGTCTGGGGAGGCATATCCATGGAGGGAAAGACCTCTACAGGCTAGACAATGACACCCATTAGGTGCCATTAGGTATCGGGATGAAATCCTTGGACCCAATGTCAGACCCTATGCTGGTGCAGTGGGTCCTGGGTTCCTCCTGGTGCATGACAATGCCCAGCCTCATGTGGCCAATTGATACCATTGAATGGCCCCCACACTCGCCTGACAATAAATCAAATAGAATACCTCTGGGACATGATGTTTCGGTCCATCCGACGCCTCCAGGTTGCACCTCAGACTGTCCAGAAGCTCAGTGATGCCCTGCCCGACGTTATCAGGCATGCATACAAACACGTGGGGACCATACAAACTACTGAGTACTATTTTGAGTTGCTGCAATGAAATTTCAGCAAGATGGACTAGCCTGCTGCATCATTTTTTCACTTTGATTTTCAGGGTGTCTTTGAATTCAGCCCTCTGTAGGTTGATCATTTTCATTTCCATCAAACGATGTGGCATCCTTTCATTCCTAACACATTACCCAGTCCATATCAGTATAGATATCCAGCATGATACCTTTCCTCATTGAGATCTGATGTGTTTTCAAAATGTTCCTTTTATTTTTTTGAGCAGTGTATTAAGGTGACATAAGTTAATGGCTTTCTGCAATTTGTGTAATGCTGCATATTCACCAATAGGTGTCAGTATACTTTTAAAACAACTGTCATATCAGCTAGCAAAACATAACAACTGAGTGCACATTCAACTCGATCTCATGAAAAAACGTAGCTATTTCACAATTGGCGAGTCACATAATTCGTACCACATTATTCATACGGAAAAGTATGATTTTTAGAAAAAAAGCATGAGGGTAAACCTGAACCCCATCTCAAACCAAATCACCAGTGGGGCATAAAAAGATTGTATGAAAGTATTCAAATTGAGATTGTATGATTTCAAATGAATTAGACATCAATTTGCCAAAACATTTATGATTTGCCATGAGATTGTTGGCATGAAATGCTTATGTTGACTGTCCCCATAGCTCTGTACTGAATGATGAGAATTTGCTTTATGTATCTCAGGGCTCTATGATCCCAAAGCCACGGTTCTTACAGAAGCGGATTGAGGAAGTGAAAATTGGAACATTCAAGAGCATTGCAACTATCAGGGAGACAGAAACAGTTTTTGATGCTTTATCAATATTTGTAGAGCGACGGGTCTCAGCCCTGCCTGTCGTCAACGAACAAGGTACTGTGTACAGCTGTTTGCTTTTGTTTTTCTGCTTACTTAATACATATCTTTAACTTCTGAAGGTCTTCTGTGTGGTTTCTGACATTTTTCATTCTCTTTAGGCAAAGTGGTGGCACTATACTCCAGATTTGATGTCATTGTATGTAGACTCACATCCTCACCTCTTTTTTCCATGATTATGTTACAGCAAATCACTTTCATATGTACCAAGCGTAGCTTAAAGTTGGTATCATCTGCGTTTACATGAACAGAATTTGGCTGCACAGAAAAGCTACAACAACCTGAACATGACGATGCAGGAGGTCATTCAGAGCCGCTGGTGCTGCATTGAGGGGGTGCTGAAGTGTTACCCTCACGAGACCCTCGAAACCATCATTGATCGGATCGCTGAGGCTGAGGTAGTAGTTTCTATATTATAGCCTTCAAGAACTGATGGCTTGTTTTCATTTGCATCATTTGAAATACGCCGTCCACTCTGACCAAAGGTCCTTATGCTGTTTCTGTCAGGTTCACCGTCTAGTGCTGGTGGACACAGAGGATGTGGTGATGGGAATCGTCTCGCTCTCTGATTTGCTGCAGGCACTGGTCTTGACTCCTGCAGGCGTTGAAGCACTTGTCTCTTAACACCAGTGGAGGGCTCCCTCTCCACCATCATCCTCATTTCATATCATACCAGGTAGGCAGACTGCTGTTTTTCTCTTTATTAACTCTCAGATAAACCATCCCTCCAGTTCTGCAAACATCTCAGGAAAAAAAAGGTACACAAGCTGGCAGTGTACATTTAAGGGTGCATACTAATGCCTAAAGATATACATATTTAGTACCTATATTAGTACCTTTTGAAAGGGTGACAGCTTGGGATTTTTTTTTTCTGAGAGTCTACCTGTAGTGTCATCGAACAGAAAGTACATTATAATGTTTGCTCTGGAGTACATGGGCTGTTTAAATCTTTGGAGACATCTTCCATACAAATATTTGTTTGAGAGAAAGATTGTTTCTATAATTGTGACCAAAAATATACATGACATTAGTGCAGATCGAGTGTTACGGCGAGTCCAGGAATATTTGTTAAAGAAAATGAAAGGAATGATGCTTTTTTTTCTTACATAATTTTGTTTTCCAGAATTTTGTCCTAAAGCAAACCATGAGCCAACCTTGAGCAAACCATGAAGATGAATGTCTGAAGACAGAACGTGTAAATATTTTTAATGTTGCTGGCTCTTTGGGATTTTATGTATAAGTTTAAACATGTCTAATCTTATTTTGCAATTTAACTTGTATATTTGTATAATTTATTAAAGAATTAGCACAGTCATTTGAATTGTGATAGTTCTATGTCAGATAAAACTACAGATATTTTGACACATAATGGCCCGGTTTCACAGACAGGGCTTAGACTTAGATTAGGCCGTAGTTCAATTAGGACATTTAAGTCATTTTTATAAACATGCTTAGAAAAAAACATTACTGGTGTGCATCTTGAGACAAAACAAAGGCACTGATATATTTTAAGATCAGTCAGTGCAAGTTTATTTCAGTTGAAACAGCTCAGACTTACATTTTAGTCTGGGACTAGTCTTAAGCCTTGTCTGTGAAACCGGAGGTATTTGTAATAATGCTAACCCTCCTGGCAAAAATCTCCTTTTTTTAATAACATTTTTGTTATAATACTTCTTGACCCCTGATCTTTTCATTGTAAATAAACAGATAATCATGTTATTTAATTCACTGAAGGTGTTCCTACAGATTTTTCATACTCACAGTAGATTTACAATGTTATATTGCACAAATGTTCTTTTTTCCTACCACATACAACATATATTCAATGATTGTACGGTGTTATTATTTTGGTAAAGAAAAAGTTGTCTGGGTGAAAAACTGCTTTACAGAATAAAACTTACAAAATTATATGCATCAAACTATGGTTGGTTTTGAATTACATCAAAGTCTTCTATAAATATAATAAGCATATATATATATATATATATATATATATATATATTAAATATTATTTGTAAAATTATTTTTTTTACAATGTTTCAATACAAGAAAATAAATAATTCAGCCTGGCGATGGTAAATACAGAGTTCAATGTTTGAGTTGTTGGTGCATATATTTACCAGAGGTGTATCCTTGTACATCCTGCCATTCACTGTTAGCACACAGTGTCATGCTGAGTACTTATGACTTTCTAAGTAGGAGTTTAACAACCTAATTTGCATCATTTGCACTTCGTACCAGTTTGAACACTTACATTAATTTCAGTATATAGCTAGCACCTTTGACATTAAATATCTCAAACACTGACTAATGTTTTGAAGCACTTAATCCACAAAACTACTGTATGTCAATGACTAATGTCTTAAGACACTGTGAGCAAGTTAATGCTGTTCAAATAAAATTAAACGAAACACTTTACAATAAGCCTGCACAAGTTAGCAGTATCCAAGGCAAACGTTAACAAGAACTAATCATAGGCAGTGTTGGGAGTAACTAGTTACATGTAACAGAGTTACATAATTTGATTACACAAACAAATGTAACTGTAATCAGTTACAGTTACTGAGAAAAAAATTGGTAATTCAATTAGTTACTTATGAAAATGTTAATTATTACAAAGGTGATTACATCTGAATATTTTCACAAACATACAGATTTGATTGATTTCTTTCCCAAATTGCAGTGACTGCTCGGAAATATGAAACACCAATAATTCAGGAGTTTAGGACAGAATAGGACATGCTTATTCTATAACTGTTTTACTTCCTATTTGGGTTTGTGTATATGCTTTAATTTTCAGATTGACTGTTTTTTCCAAGGCATTGTTAGATGCACGTGTTTCCTGTCATTTGATTTCAAATTTGCTATTAAACTATTTCTTGTTATGATTTTAAATCTGTATTTAACGAAGGTGCTAAAGTCTGATTTTGTGGTGGCTGTGCTTTAAAATTAAATTCTTATAATCTTAATTCAAGTGATTAAGGCTTTTGAAAGTCTGGCAGTAATCAGTGTTCAGTTCTACTGTAAGGTTAACCCTGCGGCTTTAAATGTTTCACAATGATTAACAGTTGAAAACATTAGAACTTTAGAAAAGTAATCAAATGTAATCCGTTACATTACATTAATAGGGTAACTTGTAATCTGTAACCGATTACATTTCCAAAGTAACCTTCCCAACACTGCATATAGGCTACTAATAAAACACTTTTACAGCATTAATCTTTGTTCATTTCTTGTACTAATACGTTTAACATTAAGCTACTATAATATACGCACAATAGAATGTGTATACATTAACATTAACCGAGATTAATAAACGCTGCAATTGTTTTTACGTTTAGCTCATGATACACATTAATAAATGTGTAGAAGGTTACTGTAAAGTGGTACCACTAAAGTACAGATGGAGAAGCTGGAATGCCATGTGTTAAATGTCGTTTTATGGCCTCAGTCATACTTTCATTCTGATAAGAGGGAATATTTGAGTGCACACTTAAAAACGACAGACTCCGTGCACAATTCTAGCCAACTTAAAATGTATTATTTACTGCAGGACTATAAAGTTACAATATTAAACAATACAACACAAGATTCCTATCGGTATTTTGGCAGTGGAGTGTTTGGTGTATTGATCATTTTAAATGTTGTATATGGCCTCTGTTGAGTTTCACACACATGCCACAGTCTTCCACCCTTGTTTGTAATGCAATCGTTCGGCAACAGAAAGTCAAACAGACGTTTGGGGAGGAAGTGCACTCAGTGTCTCGCTTGATGGAGTGAGTTACAGTCACAGGATATTTTCTCTTGAATCAATTCCTCCTGAAAGAATGGACCGAGATAAAGACAGCACTGCGCCACATGGGTGAGCTCTCCTGGGCTTTGACTTGTTTATTGGTTCTCTGAATAGCACAGATTGCATTAATGGTTGATATCTAATAAACAGTCATTTAGCAGATGCTTTTATCCAAAACAACATGTATATATATATATATTAGTGCTATCAAATGATTAATCGCGAATAATCGCATCCAAAATAAAAGTTTTTGTTTACATAATATATGAGTGTACTGTGTATATTTATTATGTATATATAAATACAAACACATGCATGTATATATTTAAGAATTTCTTTATATATTAAATATATTTATATATAATATAAATATATAAATGTATATACAGGTACATGTAAATATACACAGTACAATTCACAGTACACTCATATATTATGTAAACAAAAACTTTTATTTTGGATGCGATTATTCGCGATTAATCATTTGACAGCACTAATATATATACAGTATATATACTGTATATGCAGTGTTGGGAAGGTTACTTTGGAAATGTAATAGGTTACAGATTACAAGTTCCCCTACTTAAAATGTAATAAGTAGTGTAACTTTTCAATTACTTTATTAAAGTAATGTAACTGATTACATTTGATTACTTTTTGATTACTTTTCTAAATTTCTAATGTTTTCAACTGTTAATCATTTTCAAACATGTAAAGCAGGCAGGGTTAACCTTACAGTAGAACTCAACACTGATTACTGTAAGACTTTCAAAATCCTTCATCACTTGAATTAAGATTATAATATTTTAATTGGATGAGACATTGGATGCCAAATATCTTTATTTGCATATAAGTCTTGGCAGTGTGTGGACACAACCACCCTACAATGATAAAAATTCACTCCTTTTTTTAATCCCCCAAAAACCTAAACAGTCTCAATTATCAAGCCGTTTTGATTTTGGAGTGAATGTCCAGCGCTCTCTTCCACCTTCAATACCATGACTGAGGTGAGACCCTTGAGCAAGGCACCAAACCCCCAACTGCTCCCCAGGCACCGTAGCAATATGGCTGCCCACTGCTCCGGGTGTATGTTTATGGTGGGCAGGGGCGTCGCTAGTGGGGGGAAAAGGGTGACAGAGTGCATAGGGCCCAGAGGTCTGGGGGGCCCGCGACCGCCTACTGGCCATCGGGAGCACCGGGACATTCTATTTGAGTAGTGGGCCGATCGCCGAAACGAGGGAGAC
Source organism: Schizothorax lantsangensis (assembly GCA_027422415.1). Classification (NCBI taxonomy): domain Eukaryota; kingdom Metazoa; phylum Chordata; class Actinopteri; order Cypriniformes; family Cyprinidae; genus Schizothorax; species Schizothorax lantsangensis. The sequence continues at coordinate 4,350,393 of CM049848.1, read as the reverse complement.
CTCCTCGATATTAGGCGCTGTTTTTAAATTACAGCGCTTCGGCCACGATTTATAAGAGATAAACAGCGCAAGTCGCTTGATCCATTCAGATGTGACACAGAATTGTTATACAGTCCTGTGATATGAGAACATTAAAGGTTCTGTAGTGATGCTGTCTGAAAAAAGACACGACAATGAGATATATTGGAAAACGGCACTAGGCTTGTCAATTCAACACCATAGTAATTTAACTTCAAGTTATTAACCATGTTTACAATTGACAATAATACAAATAAAACTATTTATTATAAATGTTACTGTTATTACATATTGGGGAATATTTTAATTTTATAGGTGTTTTGTAGTTTCTTGATGTTTAGTTTTTTAACTACAAATTTTATAGTTTATTATTATTTATTATTTATTTTAAAAACCATATAACCATGGTTTTACTTGTGACCACCATCCTACTAATACTAGTCAGCTAAACTCTGGATTCTAAGCAAGAACTTCTTTCTTTTTAGATGTTTAGCTCTAATTAATTTTAATTGAAGTAAAATGTTAATTCAATAAGGGCCTGATTAAAGATAAATATCAGTGTCTAATATAAATTAGGTGTTTATTATTTACAAATAATAAAATTCTTAAAGGGAAATTCACTCAAAAATGAAGTTGATTTTGAGGGGGCCCCATAGCAAATTTAGTGCACAGGGCCCAGAATTCCCAGCTACAGCCCTGATGGTGGGTGTGTGTGTGTGTGTATGCACGCACTTGGATGGGTTAAATGCTGAGCAAAAATTCTGAGTATGGGTCACCATACTTGGCCACACGTCACTTCACTTCCACTAAATTCGTTTATGTCTGGCTGCGCAAATCATTTTACTCCAGACTCCAGGCAGGTTTTGATAAAAAGTTAAAATTCAAGGATGGATCAGTACCCATTGTTCATGATCCAGCTGCACCTCCAGAAGAAGTAAGTCTCACACTTTATATTTGTTATAATTATTTGCGAAGCGCCTTTGCTCTTCCACAGAAGAGAGGGGCGGGGTGAGCAGAGCTCATTAGCATGTAAAGAGATATGCACCGAAACGAGTCTCTGTGAACAGAGCTGTTTTTGACAAGGTAAAAAGGGTGTTGTTTTACACGACGACTGAGACCATTTCAAGAATACCCTAAAGAACCATACCAACTTGTGGAAAATGGGCATCCAATGTCCCCTTTGAAGCACAGCCACCACAAAATCAGACTTACTTTAAAATCATTCTGAGGTTAAATACAGGTTTAAAATCATAACAAGAAATAGTTTAATAGCTATGATACTGTTTTTGAAATCAAATATTTGCATATGACAGGAAACACTGGAATCTAACAATGCCTTAGAAAAAAAAAACAGTTAATCTTAAAAAAAATAAAGCATATACATAAACCCATATAGGAAATATAAGAGTTATCAGATAAGCATGTTATAAACTTCTGAAACATTGGTGATTCATATTTTAGAGCAGCCACTGTAATTCATGAAAGAAATCAATTAAATCTGTATGTGGGAGTGTGTGTGAAAAAAAAGATGTAACCCCCTTTGTAATCCTTAACATTTTCATAAGTAACTGTAATTTAATTACACATTTTTTTCTTAGTAACTGTAACTAATTACAATTACTTTTATTTTGTAATTAAATTACGTAATTCCGTTACATGTAACTAGTTACTCCCCAACACTGTGTATATGTATAGAAAAGCCCAACAGGTTAACTTGCTCAATATTAACATTGCTATAGTAACATTTACTATAGGGCTCATTATTAAAAGTAAAATATGTGAAAGAGACAAAACAAAAGGGAAAAAACTACTGAGAGGAGTTATTATTTACAATGATTGATATTCCAATGTGTTTCTGCAGTAAAAAGTTTGGAATAAAAGTCAAGAAGAAACACAGGAAAGGACACAAGGGTGTTGTAATCGCAAACAAAAATGCTCTAGGTAAGACCATGAAAGCAAACACTATGTTACATAAGTAAAGATGTAGAGCATTTCATGAGGATTAACTGCATGGTTTTGTTGACAGAGATATTCAAATCCATAAATTCAGACTTACAGAGGTTTAAAATACTTGTAAACCAATTCTGACTGAGCTGGTTTAATCTTTACGTTTTAGAGGCTGAGCCTGAAACGAATCCTGATGATCCAGACGTGGTAGACGTACCCCAGCCTGGACTCGCTGAAGCGTCCACCTCTGCACCCGCTTCCTTCAGACAGACGCTTTATACTAAGAGGCACTTTTTGTTTTTCTCTCCAAACTTTACACAGTGCAATGTGTCATTTCTTGTAGCTTATATACAACATGTTCATTTTTTTCCTTTTTCTGACTTAAAAGGTGTAAACCTGTGGCCAAGATCTTGGAAGGTGAAAGCAAACCACAACATTTCCAGGTAGAATTCAATATAATCTGAGTAAAAGTTGCAGTTATTTCTTGTTTAGAGATGATAAAGTTGATATTCTTAATATTGAAAGTCAAAATCTGTTCTTCCTAAGATCTCCATCAACATAACAGAGGCTAGGCAGCTAGTCGGGGACAATATAGACCCTAGTGTCGTGATTGAAATTGGAGATGAGAAAAAACAGACGTCTGTGAAAGAAGGAACCAACTCTCCCTTTTACAATGAGGTGATCGTGCTTTCTTTGATGGACACTTTCTGATAATGGCAAAAATTTAACAACCATGTTCTTCTCGTCCCAACAGTATTTTGTGTTTGACTTCTTTTGCAATCAAGACATCTTTTTTGACAAAGTCATCAAACTATCCGTAAGTATTAGGCTAAACAAAATGCTTTTCTTGATGTAACCTGCAATGCTTATACTTTTGTGCACTTCTCCCAAAGGTCATGCACTCCAAGATCATGAAGAGCTACTGTGTGGGAACCTTCAAGATTGATGTTGGGACAGTTTACTCCCAGCCTGGTAAACACTTGCTTTGCAGTTGGTCACATCTTTTCTTTAACTAGAGAGAGAAAAGTTCAGAATCTGGTCTGAGATTTGGATTATTGTTTTTTCTACTTGTAAAGCAACATTAAATCTTGACTTGCTCTGCCAGGCCGTCAGTTCATCAATAAATGGGCCACGCTCACAGACCCCGCTGACATCCGCACAGGGGTGAAAGGTCACCTGAAGTGTGATATCAGTGTGTCAGGAAAGGGAGATGTTGCAGCACCGTCCCAGAAGTTCAGTGATGCTGAAGAACAGATAGAAAAGTAAGAACTCAGTTTGTTTTATGGCATACTAAAGACTGAATATAATAAAAATACAAATCTTACTGCATTAGGCTAACTGAGACTTGTTATAGCACTTGCTTATCATTGCTCTTTTGTTGATTTTGATTGCTTCCATTGTCCTCATTTGTAAGTCGCTTTGGATGAATGCGTCTGCTAAATAACTAAATGTAAATGTAAATCTCATCTCCTACTTTTTAAGATTGTTATTCTGGACAGCCATGGTGGCAGATATCTAAGAAACTCTTTGTTGCTTTACCAATCAGACAATAAAGATTCATTCAGTGACTTTCCTTTCTGATAAACTGCCTCTACATCAGTTGAAAATGATATTGAAAACTTTTGTCCTCCTCCAGACACCTCCTGCTTCCCGAGGGCTTAAACCCTGAACGGCCGTGGGCTCGGTTTTATGTGATAGTGTACCGTGCAGAAGGTCTTCCCAGAATAAACTCCAGTATTATGGCCAATGTGACCAAAGCCTTTGTTGGAGACGCGACAGCCCTCATAGATCCTTATGTAGAGGTGTCATTCTTCGGTCAAGTTGTAAGCTCACAATTCAGTGCTTATTACAAAACAAACACACTTAAAGGGATAGTTAACCAAAAATGAAAACGTCCTGTCATTATTACTTACCCTCAATGAGTGTCATTTTAGTATTTTCATTTTAATTTAGGTTTTAGCAGTTTTGTTATGTGTTTTTGTAATTTGATTAGTTTTATTTTAAATATGTCTATGCAGTTGCATCAGGTTTAGTAATATAATCCTTCAGGATTTTTTTAACTGATTCAGCAATTCTCTCTTTATTATTTTTTTTTTTTAGTTTAGGTTTTTCATCTAATAGTTATTTTTAACTTTATTTTATTATAATATTACCAAACATTTCAATTTTAAGTAATATTTCAGTCACAAAAAATAATAAATAAATAAAATTATTTTAATAGTTTTCCCTTAAAAATACCTACACTGCCCTCATGTCATTACAAACTATATGACGTTTTTAATGTTGTTACAAACAAACTAAGTTACAAAATGAGGTCTCGTTGCATTACGTACCTCCAGCTATACAACAGTTTATTGTGAGCAGGACATGTTAAGATAAAAAAAGAACAATAAACAGGAAGAATTTGACATAAATGATGCTTACAACTATATAAATAATCCTTAGTCAAAGTCGCTGATTTTTATTTTTATTTTTTTGCCGTCTTTTATTGTATTGCATTTGCATTGTTTTTGGCGGTTTGTTTGTTTGTAGCATGTTATTTTAGTGTTATGGTTAGTATTAGGGTATACTGGTTAGTGACTGTGGTTGTATAGCAATGTATATGTGATACTTGCGTTCTTTATTTTCTGCTTGACAGGGCAGGACATCTACTCAGAAGAGCACAGCAGATCCAGTGTGGAACGAGCAGGTGGTGTTTAAGGAGATGTTTCCTCCACTGTGTCAAAGACTGAAGATTCGGGTTCTGGATGAGGGAAGCATGAATGATGTGGCCATTGGGACTCATTACATTGATCTACACACCATCTCAAATGACAATGATGGAGACAACGGTTCGCCATTTCATTACATTGTTAAAAAAATATGATGCTTTGAATTATAGTGGCCACAAAAAGTATTTGGACACCATAGAAATGTCTGAAAATGACTCCGAGTACCATCTTCAAACAAATGGCAGTAGCATACTATAATTGAATATTTCATTGCTCTTCTCAAGGTTTCCTGCCCACATTCGGACCGGCATGGATCAACCTCTATGGTTCACTTCGTAATTCCACTTTGGTGGACGACAGCCAGGAGCTGAACGAGGGTGTTGGAGAGGGGGTGTCCTACAGAGGCAGGGTTTACATAGAGCTGAGTGTGGAGATCCTGTCTGGAGGTGCTCCTGACTCTAAATCCCTGCTCTCAAAAATCAGTCTGAAAGATACCAAGGGAGGAAAAGCAGGGGCGAAAGATCCCAAAACTGGGACTGGAGCCGGAGGAGAGGAAGAGAAGTCCAAGACTGTAGGGCCTGAGGTGATGCCAGTGGAGCCCCCACAGAAGGTGAAGGTTTTGCAGCAGTCTTTCTTCTTTTTACTCTACTCTTTAGTCTGTCCATCTTTTTACACTTTTTTCCCTTTTTCTTTCCGTTACACTAACATTTCCATTATATTGTAAAGCCACCCAAGTCATTGTTTAACTTTAATTTAGATAAATGATGAAGACACGGAAACCTTCCTGCTCTTTGGCTGTGTGTTTGAGGCCTCCATGATTGACAGAAGAATCGGTGATAGACCTGTCAGCCTTGAGTTCACCATTGGTAAACATAACAGGATTTACATTCAGCAACATACATGGCACTTATAGGCTCAAAATAGGGTCTGAAACTCATAAGTTTAATTAGTTTTTTCCGGTCATGGTGGAGTTAATGATTTAATGATTAATGTTCATAGTCAGCCTTTATGAGGATAAACTAAATATTAAATCTTTTATTTTTGTGAAGTTTGTCATTTTTTTCAACCATGTTTCCAAGTGTTGTACATGTCTAAATGTACAGCATTGATAAAAAAAATTGTAACTAAATTAAAAAAATATAGAATGGATCAATAAAAGAAAGGCATATTTATCCAACTAAGTTGTCACTCAGTAGAGACCAAGTATTGGTTTAATCTCTCATAAAATAAAATTAAATAAAATATAATTTTTTAATTGTTCATGGCCATTTTTTCCACAAAATATATTTGTAACAGGGCTGAAAGGTTGAGCTAAATGAATACATTTAACACTCAATTTGTCAAGCTTTTTTTTGAGTGTCACAATTGTTAGAAATGTTCAGTTCTTTGTAATAGAAAAACATTGTGGTAACAAGGTTGCACGCAATTTGTGGAGCACAGATCATTTTTGTAGTTAAAATTACTTAAACGTTTTACTGTAACATTCTAAATGTCTTTGAACAGATAATGTCAATATTATGAAATTGAGATGATTTTAGGAGTGGGGGTGTGAAAATATTTAAGATCTTTAGGAAGGCATAATACATGTGATTTTTCTTAAACACCCGAAGAACTAACAATAAATGATATGACCCCCTTTAAATGTGTACTTGTTTATTCAGGTAACTTTGGGAACTTAATTGATGGTATACCGCCTCCTTCAAAGAAAAAGCTTGAAGATGTGTCAGTGACCACTCCTCTATTGGACACTGCAGCAACAATGCCGTGCAAATCTACTACAACACCAGAAAAACCTCTTTTTGGAGATGCACAGAGGTGCTTACATTTATATTTTTTATATTTTCATTAAAATAATGGAAAATACCTTAGTCATGACTGGACCCATAATCTTGTTTGTGCAGGCACTACATGCACTTGCCCATTGGAGCACAGAAGCCCTGTGTGTATATTTATAGCAGCTGGGAGGATCGAGCGTACCGACTCCATCACGCCAACATGCTGGACACAATTGCCCTGATGTTTGTATGTGATGTGAACCCTCAACCCAGTAGTGTTTTATTACATTACCATGAAATCAGCTAGTAGTTCATGTGATTCTTTTCATTTAATGTTTATCAGGAGGAGGGAGTCACTAAGGTGGCAGAATTGGATAAAATGTTGTCTCCAGAAGCCGGGACTCTCATGCATCATGTTCTTAGGGAATTTAGAAGAGATGCCAGGTACAGTAAGTCTATTGACCATAGCGAGTTAATGGAGATATTCAGTGATACCAGAACAACAGCTCTTTACCATTAATAGGGTCATAACATCCATTTTTTTAAATGTTAGTCAAGTTTCATGTTCAAATACCTTACAATGTGACAGGGTGAAACTAATTTCTGAACACCCAGTAGGTGTCACTGTTGTGTTAGTTTTCACTTTTGTGTCATGGTTCTGCATTCTGAAAGTTACAATGTTTTTATAGCGAAACCAGGTGTTTTATTTCACAGGATTAAAGAAAATGTATTATTCATGAACTGTATAAAAAGTCTGTTCACCCAAAAATGAAAATTCTGTCATAATTTACTCACCTTTATGTTTCATCTTTCTTTTGTCCGTGGTTCATTTTTTATTTTTTTCATACAATAAAAGTCTTTAGGGTCCAGTGTTGTTTTGGACCCCATTGACTTTCATTGTATGGACAAAAACAATTGGGACATTCTTCTTTTGTGTTCCACAGAAGAAAGTGACAGTTATGAAAAAACATGAGAACATAATGATAGAATTTTAATTTGTGGGTGACCTATGCCTTTAATGTGCTCTCTTTTAATGAAATTCTAAAACTGTGTCCTAATTATGTTTCTGCCGGATGTAATGGTATGTTTTCTGCAGCGGGTTTATAGCTTTTGCTGAAAAGAAGGTGAAGGGAAGCAACTTGACCTTACTGGACAAAAAGAGGCTCACTCTGTGCAAACAGGAGCTGGTGGGTCTCTTCTGTGCATGACCTCTATCTGTAAAACTTCACACTTAACCCTCTGTCTTTTACTCTTCCTGTATGACTGTGAATTATTGCCTCCACAGTCTAGTCCAATTCATTCTTTTCATAACCAATATATAACATTTGTAAAGAAATGAATTTGTAGGTTCAATTTAAAGAAGTGTTTAGGATCACGAGAATATAAATTATGTGAGGTGTATTTGAACATTTGTATATTTGACTAGTCTTTGGTTTTCTTTGCTGCTCTTCAGGAGAGTATGACAGAAGTAGCAGGAGGACTCCTGGAGCCCAAGAGGAGATCTTTGACTGTAAAAGAGATGATACTCAAAGCCCAGAAAATTAAAAAGAAACTGAGATTCCTCGTGGAAGAGGTTGTTATTTTGTGTCATTGTTATATGCACATCCTTGAACTCTTATACGTATAATGTAAGTCTCCATCATTACTAATATTTATCTTCATCTCATGCCTTTCTCAGCCTCAACACACTTTACCAGATGTGTTTGTGTGTCTGGTCAGTAATAACAAGCGTCTGGCATATGCCAAAATCCCTGCTCGTCATCTGCTCTTCTCACAAAACCCAGAGCAGAGAGGCCGAGACTGTGGGAAGATCAAGACCCTGTTCCTCAAGGTCTGAACTCTGAAATCAAACAGAAAATTGACAAATGCTAAATACCTTTTGTTGGCACTTCTCCTGTAACGTTAAAAGGAAACGTGTATTTCAGCCTCCAGGGAAGCGTGGACCAGGGTGGACAGTCCAGGCTAAACTTGATGTGTATTTATGGCTGGGAACTAGCAGAGATTCTTCCCACATTTTGGACAATCTCCCATCAGGCTTTGAACTGGAAGGCATCTCATCTGAGGACAGGACTGGCCCTCCTCCTGATTATTTACTTTACACAGGCAAGACTGCTCAGCCCTCTGTGTTGTGGTGTTTTTGCATGATTTGCACGTTGTCTTGCTGTTTGACCCTGTTTGTTGTTGGTTTGCAGAGCAGCACTTGTTCCAGCTGAGGGCTCATATGTACCAGGCTCGTGGTCTCATTGCAGCAGACAACACTGGCCTCTCAGACCCCTTTGCCTGGGTGTCTTTTCTGTCCAGTAGCCAAAGCACTGGTGTAAGCACGAGTTTCTGTGATGATATTCTAGACAAAAATCCAATGGATGATGCTGCTAACTGCACTAGTGTATTCTGTATTAGAATATTCTTTCACTAGTTGAGTTTAAATTAGACTTAACCTTTAACAAGTACAGATCCAGAAGTGCAAATACCGTAGCTATATATATATATATATATATATATATATATATATATATATACAGTAATATAATATATAGGCCTAATGGTATTATTATGGTTCAATGAACAAGTGCAAGGTTTTGAAGTCTAGGAAGTTCAATCAGTGAATCAGTTGTCAAAATACATTTTAGAAAATGCATGGAGAAGTAAGAGCATATACATACATACATATACATACTTGGTTTTGGATAATTAGCCACAAAGGATATAATTACCACAAAGCAAATGATCTTATTATGTGAAAAGGTAATTGATATTTGTTCATATTGTATTTTTTTAGATCATCAATCAAACATTGACTCCCACATGGAATCAGCTGATTCTGATAAATAATGTGTGTCTGTGTGGAGGGCTTTATGAAATAGTCCAGGAGCCACCGCTTGTTGTGATTGAAGTGTATGATGATGATGCAGTGGTGAGGAAATACATTCACTTATACAGTATGTAGACTACAAATGTTGCTCTTGTCCTAGTGTGGATTGTCCTGTCATTTAATTAACCATTGTATGCAGCAGAAAAAAAGTTGTATTGTTTCTCTTCAATATCTGTTTTAAATATTTTGAGCTGAAGCGATGGTTTGCTTTCTCCAGGGTACAGAGTACCTGGGGTCGACTGTGGCTGTTCCTGTCGTCAGACTGTCAGATGAGCGATACTCTCCTCCTCAGCTGCAGTACAGTCCTCTGTTCTGTGGCAGTCTGTCAGGAGGAGACATACTGGGAGCGTTTGAACTCATTCAGGTCCAGTCTTACAAACACAACACATCACAGTACAGATGTGCTTGAATCTGCTATTTATTAATATTACTATTACGTCTACTACTACTGCTATAAATAATAATCAGTTATTTTTATGTTCTACTAACATTTATAGTATAATTGTCTTGTCCCATGATCCTGTAGATCTCGACGTCAGGAGAACACACACTTCCTGATTTAGATGAGCCGGATGGAGGGGTTATCCCAGTACCCTCGTACATTCGACCTGTGCTCTGCAAGTACAGAATTGAGGTGAACAATCTGTGACTTATGGTCTATATGTTAAATACAAAAAACTGGTAACCACTTCATTACCATTCTTATGAAGGCACATTGCATTGCTCTCTATTTTAGCTGACAGTTGTAAAAATCTTTGCACAGCGGGAGGCAGATTTTGAGATTTGTGTGTTTGCAGCCATTTCATTTCATACATTGACAGTAAAGACTTTATTTATGTTTTCTTTTAGATTCATGGTCGTTAGTCATTTGAATCCCAAGGCCATTATTATTCTTGAGAATCATTTATGAACCATTGATTTCATAAGTTCATGAACAATTTCTAAGCTCCCACATACACAAAATTATTATATATTTATTTATTGTATTTTTTAAATTAAAACTGTATAAGGATTTTTTTAAACATACATACAGTGCCAATCAAAATTTGGGATCAGTAAGATTTTTAATGCTTTTAAAAGAAGTTTCTTATGCTTATCAAGGCTGCATTTAATTGATCAAGAATACAGAAAAAAAAAAGTGAAATATTGTTGCAATTTAAGATAAGTTTTCTATTTTTAATACACTTTAAAATATAATTTATTCCTGTGAAGCAGCGCTGAATTTTCATCAACCATTACCCCAGTCTTGTCACATGATCCTTCAGAAATCATTCTAATATGCTGATTTATAATCAATGTTGGAAACAGTTGTGCTGCTTAATATTTTTTGGAACATGTGATACTTTTTTCGGGATTCTTTGATAAATAAAAGTTAAAAAGAACAGCATTTATTCAAATTTATTAGAACTTGTTAGAAAAGATTTCTATTTTGAATGAATGCTTTTAAACTTTTTATTCATCAAAGAAACAAAGAAAAAAGTATCACAGGTTCCAAAAAAAATATTAAGCAGCACAACAGTTTCAACTATTGATAATAAATAGTTATCAATTTAAATAGAAATTTAAATTTTAGTTATCTCTCAAGCCTTAATGTGCATGAGAGACTCCATTAAAAAACATTAAAGATCTTACTGATCCCAAACTTTTGAACAGCAGTGTACATACATACATACAATACAGATCATTTAGGTTCAACCGCATCATTGCATTCTATAAACCTATTCAGGGCAATTCCTATAAATGCAACACATTTTTGCTTTTGAAGTTTGGCATTTGAATTTGCTTTCTGCTAGATGTATTTACATATTTCATGTGTCAACTTGTCACATCTTGTTCTGAAACCTGTGTTACTCAGAGCTTTTTCGTTTGGTGCCAAACCACTATATCTCTAATCAAAGATCTTTTCCCAAAAGTGTTGTGAATCTCTCAAATGCCATTCATTATCTGATCAGCGTTTACACATATAGACAAAACTGTTTGGAAGTAGTTGGAAATAGTCTTGTGGTCTACAGTGTGTACCAGGTCTCACTATTTTTAGGTGTTACTACATTTGTGCTCAAAATTGATTTAAAAATGTTAGTGAGATGTGTAATGAAGTGTTATGTCTATTGCAGAATTGTAATATGGATCTACCATTTTGACTCTTTTTAAATAAATGTATCTTTTTTCAGTGTACACTGTTAGTGTTTTGTCTGTAATATGAATACAAGTATTGTTGAGTTTGTGTTTCTGTGCACTGCAGGTTTTGTTCTGGGGCCTCAGAGAACTGAAGAAGGTTCAGCTTTTATCTGTCGATCGGCCCCAAGTTTTTATCAAGTGTGCAGGAGGAGGCGTCAACTCTTCAGTGATACAGAGTTACAAGAAAAACCCGAACTTCACAATACTTGTGGATGCTTTTGATGTGGTTAGTCAACTGCTGCAATAACAGAGTATAGGGTGCCATGTACATATGTGTATATACGCTCTGTTGGTGTGATTCGCTTAGCGTTCAGCTGATCTCAGCATGTCTGTGGCTGCTGTTATCTGTCTGTAGGAGCTGCCTGAAGACGAACACCTCCTCCCTCCTCTCACTATCACTGTGGTGGACTGGAGGGCCTTTGGACGGAGCACACTTGTGGGTAGTCATATGATCAACAATCTGGCCTTATTCAAACACATCCCCTCGCCCATCCAACAGCCCCAACCAGAACCCAGAAATATAGCAGGTAACGCACGACGCAGTTACAGTCCCAGTAACAAAATTTACTACACCGTCACATTTTTTCATGAAAAATCTAACTCTATCTAACCTATTCCTCTAGCATGAGCAGTGCTGGGGACTAACTAGTTACATGTAACTAAATTATGTAATTTACTAAATTATATACGTCCTGTATACATCGTAATACAATTACTAAATAAATGTAATTGAAATCAGTTACAGTTACTGAGAAAAAAATGTGTAAATAAATTAGTTACTTATGAAAATGTTAATGATTACAAAGGGGGTTACATCTGAATTTTTTTGCACACACCCACACATACAGATTTAATTGATTTCTTTCATAAATCGCAGTGACTGCTCTTAAAATATGAGACACAAATGTTTTAGGAGTTTAGGACACCGAATAGGACACATGCTTATTCAATAACTGTTTTATTTCCTATTTGGGTTTATGTATATGCTTTATTTATTTATTTTAAGATTAACTGTTTTTTTCCAAGCCATTGATAGATGCCAGTGTTTCCCAAATATGCAAAGATTTGATTTCAAAAACAGTACCATAGCTATTAAACAATTTCTTATCAAATGTAATCAGTTACATTAATAAAGTAATTGAAATAGTTACACTACTTATTACATTTTAGGTAGGGTAACTGATTACATTTTCAAAGTAACCTTCCCAAGACTGAGCATGAAATAATTAATGTCTTAGGAAAATATTATGGGCTCAGCCCTCAATTATATACAACCCCAAATCAGAAAAAGTTGGGACAGTATGGAAAATGCAAATAAAAAAAGAAAGTAGTGATTTCTAAATTTACTTTGACTTATATTTCATTGCAGACAATATGAACACAAAATATTTCATGTTTTGTCTGGTCAACTTCATGTCATTTGTAAATATACATCCTTTCCTGTCATTCAGACCTGCAACACATTCCAAAAAAAGTTGGGACAGTAAAGCATTTACCACTTTGTAATGTTGCCATTCCTTTTCACAACACTTAAAAGATGTTTAGGGACTGAAGACACCAAGTGATGAAGTGTTTCAGGTGTAATTTTGTCCCATTCTTCCTGCAAACAAGTCTTAAGGTGGCAACAGTACAGGGTCTTCGTTGTAGCATTTTGCGCTTCAAAATGCGCCACACATTCTCTATTGGAGACAGGTCGGGACTGCAGGCAGGCCAGTCAAGTACCCGTACCCTCTTCCTCCGCAGCCAGGACTTTGTAATGTGTGCAGAATGTGGTTTTGCATTGTCTTGTTGAAATATGCATGGACGTCCCTGGAAAAGATGTCTTCTTGAAGGCAGCATATTGTGCTCCAAAATCTCTATGTACTTTTCAGCATTAATGGTGCCATCACAGAAGTGCAAGTTACCTTTGCCAAGGGCACTGACACAACCCCATACCATGACAGACCCTGGCTTTTGGACTTGTTGCTGGTAACAGTCTGGATGATCCTTTTCTTCTTTGGTCCGGAGCACACGGCGTCCATTCCTCCCAAAAAATACCTGAAATACTGATTCATCTGACCACAGTACACGTTTCCACTGTGTGATGGTCCATCCCAGATGCCTCCGAGCCCAGAGAAGTCGACGGCGCTTCTGGACACTGTTAACATAGGGCTTCCTTTTGGCACAGTACAGTTTTAACTGGCATTTGTGGATGTAACTACGTATTGTGGTACTTGACAAAGGTTTGCCAAAGTAGTCCTGAGCCCATGTGGTGATATCGCTTATAGATGAATGACGATTCTTGATGCAGTGCCGCCTGAGGGATCGGAGATCACGGTTGTTCAGCTTAGGCTTGCGCCCTTGTCCTTTACGCACTGAAATTCCTCCAGATTCCTTGAATCTTTTAATTATGTTATGCACTGTTGAAGGTGAAATATCCAAATCTCTTCCTATCTTTCTTTGAGGAACATTGTTTTTAAACATTTCAATAATTTTCTCACGTATTTGTTGGCAAACTGGCGATCCTCGGCCCATCTTTGCTCCTAAAGGACTAGACCTTTCTTGGATGCTGCTTTTGTACCAAATCATAATTACAATCACCTGTTGACATCAACTGTTTCAAAACACATCATTATTTAACCAATTTACCTCATTACTAGCCCTAAATTGCTCCTGTCCCAACTTTTTTTGGAATGTGTTGCAGGTCTGAATGACAGGAAAGGATGTATATTTACAAATGACATGAAGTTGACCAGACAAAACATGAAATATTTTGTGTTCATATTGTCTGCAATGAAATACAAGTCAAAGTAAATTTAGAAATCACTACTTTCTTTTTTTATTTGCGTTTTCCATACTGTCCCAACTTTTTCTGATTTGGGGTTGTATAACTCCAGATGGCCTCGGGCAGGGATGCTTAATCTTGCATCTGCAAAATTTAGTTCGAACCCTGCTCAAACACATCTATACATTTTTATAAATCCCTAAACCTACTGAGCAATTAATAAAAATGATTGTCTACTCTAAAAGAATGGTTTGTTTTTGGCCTGTAGTGGCCCAGCTGTCTCTGCAGCAGAGTGTTGTGCCACCGCCCAAGGAGGAGATCGCCATTGAAATAGAGCAGGAGGAAATAATCACCCCTGGCCCTAAAACTGAGCCAGACTTCCAAGACAAGACGGTTTGTTTTTTGAATTGGATAAGCTAAACATTTTTGAGAAAACATCATATTAACACCAGTATTACCAAATATGTATCCTGCTTTCCCCCCCAATTTAATCTATGTCTCTGATTCCTGAAAGCACATGTGTGCAAGACAAGTAGAAGCATATAAACACATGCACACATTACCAATCTACTATGACTATAAAACTCAATACCAGGTGTCAAAGAAGAGCAAACGAAGGTCTACGAAAAGGAAGAAACGCACCGCAGCTGATGAGTCTGCTGATAATGTCATTGATTGGTGGTCGAAATACTATGCATCAATGGAGAAGATCCAAGCGGTAAGCTTCCCAACTAGTTTGTTAGCAGGAGTTGGTCTTATTTGTCCTTATTCCTAACTAGTTGTTTTGTACCACAACTTCTTTCTTAGGCAAAGCTAAGCGAAAACAATCCATTTCCGCTGCTCTTTGAAAACAGTAAGTGATAGGATATTCCAGAATCAGTCTTGTCCTCTAGATCATGTAGACAAATCATGCTCCAGCTTTAGTCAAACATGATCACGTTATGATGTATTTCAGTAACTCCTCTGGAGAACATTATTTCTGAAGGATTGATCAGTCTGGGTAAGAATGACTGGGTGACTGTCCATTGCATGGCCCTCTTTCTTTGTTGCGGCGGTCAACAGGATTGCAGAATGTTTTGTTCACTATGCAAACTCTGTGCATTTGAATGGAATTAAATTGTCTATATATTCATTTAAAACTTTTAATTAAAGTAAATGGTGCTTACACAAGAGATCATATACAACATTTTGCAATCCCAGTGAACCCAGATCTGCACCTCTATTTCTGAGTTTTGTGCTCAAAAGTTTAGGGTCTGTAAGATTTTTTGATGTTTTTGAAAGAAGTTTGTTATGCTCACCAAAGCTGCATTTATTTGATCAGCAATACAGTAAAACCGTAATAATGTGAAATATTATTATAATTTACAACATTGGTTACTTTTAATGTAATTAAAAATGTATTTATTTCTATGATGGCAGAGCTGAATTTTCATCAGCCATTACTCCTTCTTCAGTGTCACATAATCCTTTGAAATGATTTTAATATGCTGACTTGGTGCTTAAGAAATATTTATCAAAATATGTTTATCAAAAGTATAGAAAAATATATTTATCAAATAAATTAAGCATTTGTTTCCTGATTCTAATTAAATTGTGGCCTCGAATAAAGAACATGTTCCCAGGGCTTATTGATTAGTCCCCTTAATTATATATATACATATATATTTTTTTTGCATGTCATGTGCTGGCTCTATACAAAAGAAGAGCATTTAACATTATAAATGTCTCTACTGTCAATTTAATGTGTCTTTGCTAAATACAAGTGTTAATTTCTTTCAAAAACGAATCTTACTGACCCCAGATATTTGAGCATTTAGGATATAAGAGTTTACTCATTTGCAGTGTATAAATGCATTAACTGTGTTGTGTCTGGTGAGGGTTAGCATGTCAAAAAACTAAAACAAGTGGTTTCATGTTAATGGCAGTATGTTGGGAAGTTGTCAGCTGGTTGTTTTGTGTTGGCTGTGTAAGACACTAAAACTGCTGGTGGAAGTGATAAAAGCATATTTATGTGATTCTTTGGTGAAATAAATCTCTTAAAAGCAGTTTACCATTAAAGCAATGTTTTTTGTTTCTTTAGCTTCAAACGTTAAGGACAAGAAAAAGGAGGTGAATTACAAGAGTGTGATAGAACATCCCAGGCTTTCAACACTACAGGTAAAATGTGTCATTACAATGCTTAGTTTACCTACATATATTTTCTATACATTAATTGAAGATGTATCCATTAAATGGATGTGCAGTCTCACTTGTCAATCACTCTAGGTGTATGACAAAGAGCTGGAGGCTGAGTTTGGGCCTTTTGACGACTGGGTTAAAACCTTCGAACTCTTTCGAGGAAAGGCTAATGAGGAAGAAGGTTCTTCTGATGACAGATGTGTTGGGAAGTTTAAGGTAAAGTGGTTTCACATGAAGTACCATTACATACATGGAGGCTTTTTAAGACCCAGGTCACAGAATTCCCATCACTGATTGTGCCATCAGGGCAGGTTTTGTCTGTACAAGCTGCCTGAAACAGATGATGAGGAGGAGGATGGATATTTGGATTCTGGGCAGTATAAAATAAACCAGGGTATTCCTCCAAACACCGCAGTGGACGTCCTTATCCGTGTGTACATAGTTGCAGTAAGTGCCTTTCGTATTTTTGATTCTAGAATACTGATGCTAATTAAAGCACTCATTGGTTCATTTTTGATAATTGTTACTTAACTCGGCTGGTAAAGCAAGAACACATTAAATTGATCAGAAGTCAAGTCAAGTCAAGTCACCTTTATTTATATAGCGCTTTTAACAATACAGATTGTGTCAAAGCACTTAACAGTATCAAGTTGGAGGATAGAGTGTCAGTAATGTATAATAATAAGATTAAACACTCAATTTTCAGTTAAGGGCATGTCATCATTGAATTCGGAGATGTCATTGTCTAGCTCAGTATAGTTTAAATAGTATCTGTGAAATCCAATTGACGATAATCGCTAGAAATTAAGTGTCCCCAACTGAGCAAGCCAGAGGCGACAGCGGCAAGGAACCAAAACTCCCTCTGAGACAGAATGGAGAAAAAAACCTTGGGAGAAACCAGGCTCAGTCGGGGGGGCAGTTCTCCTCTGGCCAGGATATTATTGTTTATTTATTGTATACTTATTGTTTTAATAAAAATTTTAAATGTATAAATGTATTCTATTTCTATTTTTATATTGTTGCAATTTCCAACAATAATAGTATTATGTAGTTAGGTATTTTATTATTATATTTTTAGTTATTTGTTTTATTTTTAATTTTATTGTATTTTAATCGAGGTCTTCACTGGGGATATGTCTCTGGGGCTCATCGCTGACTATCAGGGCCGCAGACATCATCTCCCGGCGCTGATCTACCATCTGATCCAGACACGGACTGAGAAACAGAATAAGAAAGAAACAACTATTAGCGTAGATGCCAATCTTCTTACGATGTAACGAGTACATCGTGTGTTATGGGAAGTGTTCCCGGTTCCGGTTGATCTAATTAATGCAGCCTAACAATCCTTTAATGGATTTGAATAATAGAAGTGTAGTAGTGTGTTATGTGTACGCCAGGTTAAAGAGATGGGTCTTTAATCTAGATTTAAACTGACAGAGTGTGTCTGCCTCCCGAACAGTGTTTGGTAGATTGTTCCAGAGTTTGGGCGCTAAATAGGAAAAGGATCTGCCGCCCGCAGTCGATTTTGATATTCTAGGTATTATCAAATGGCCAGAGTTTTGAGAACGCAGCAGACGTGAAGGAATATAGTGTGATAGGAGCTCGCTCAAGTACTGAGGAGCTAAGCCATTCAGGGCTTTATAAGTCATTAACAAGATTTTAAAATCTATACGATGTTTGATAGGGAGCCAGAGCAGTGTTGACAGAACCGGGCTAATATGGTCATAAGTCAAAAGTGACAGTTAAGATTTTTACAGGTTTCTTATTTCAAACAAATGCTATGCTTTTGAGCTTTTTATTCATCAATATTCTTTCCCGTGCTCAACTGGGCTCACCACCACAGGATACAGTCAAGTCACTCTCTTGTGCATTTTAGGCCTTCAACCTGCACCCTGCAGACCCAGATGGCAAAGCTGACCCTTACATAGTCCTGAAACTTGGGAAAACTGAGATCAAAGACAGATGCAATTACATCCCAAAGCAGCTCAACCCAGTGTTTGGAAGGTAAACGAGCACAATGATTGAAAAATTCACTTTGAAATACTAAATCCATGTTTCTTTGAGGTCAATTCTCTCTTCATCTTCCTCTGCTGTTCAGATCCTTTGAATTTCAAGCCACTTTCCCCAAGGAATCCCTGCTAACTATTCTCATCTATGACTATGACACTGTTGGCGGTGATGATTTGATTGGAGAAACACAGATTGATTTGGAGAACCGTTTTTACAGCAGACATCGGGCTACCTGCGGCCTGCCTACTGAATATGCCATGTGAGTATTTACTGTATATCATAACATTTTCATCTTCTCAAGTTAGTTTCATGCCCACCTTTGATGCATCAACTGATGTTATGTGACCTAGTGAGGGTTATAATGCATGGAGGGACTGCATCAAGCCAACAGAACTGTTGATTAAGCTTTGCAAAGAAAACAGACTGGACAACCCTCACTTTTCTCCAGGACGTATTACCATTGGCAGCAAAGTTTTTACGGGGAAAACTGTATTTGCTGATGAAGGTAGGTCATTCTTTTGGCGTACATCATGACATTGTTAATAATTAGAGGAGCAATGTACCACAAGTGTTTGCTGCTGTTTCACAGATCAGATGGTGGAGTCGTATGAGCACCTGGCTCTGAAGGTGCTGCACAGGTGGCCTGAGATGACCAATGGGGGTTGTAAACTCGTGCCAGAGCATATTGAAACTCGCGCACTCTACCTCAAGGACAAACCAGGAATAGACCAGGTAATGTGTGTTGTTTAGAGGTTTATGTTACTTTGTTACTGCATTGCATATACAGTATGGGTGGTGGAGTGAATGTAATTTTAATAAATGTGCATTTGCATGTTTCTCAGGGTCATCTGCAGATGTGGGTGGACATTTTTCCAATGGATATGCCTCATCCTGGCCCTCCTGTGGACATTTCCCCTCGCAAACCCAAAGGGTAAGGTGAAGATTCACAAAACCATCTTACTAGGTTGTTCTGTAAATTTAGTACTTGTTTGCACCATCTTATGTTATGTTTTTTATAAAGGTATGAGCTGAGAATCATTATCTGGAACGCTGAAGATGTAATACTGGAGGACACCAACTTCATAACTGGACAGCAGTCAAGTGACATTTATGTCAAAGGGTAAGTGGATCACTGTAAACATAGACAATCTTTAATTATTTATAATAATTTTAATTATGTAATTATTTAGGAAAAAGTCTCCCAATATGTACTACCGTTCAAAAGTTTGGGGTCAGTAAGATTTTTTTTTTTTGCAAGAAATTAATACTTTTATTCAGCAAGAATGCATTGAATTGATCAAAGAATCCTGAAAAAAAGTTATGGTTTCCACAAAAATATTAAAGGGATAGTTCACCCAAAAATGAAAATTGTCATAAATTACTCACCCTTTTGTCGTTCCAAACCTATAAGATCTTCATTCATCTTTGGAACACAAATTAAGATATTTTTGATGAAATTTGAGAGCTTCCTGACACTTTTTCTCGGATTTCATCAAAAATATTTTAATTTGTGTTCCAAAGATGAACAAAGGTCTTACGAGTTTGGAACAACATGAGGGTAATTAATAGGGCTGCCCCCTAATAGTCGACTAATCGTTAGCCGAACAGAAGAGGCTTGGTCGACCAAAATTGTATTAGTCGCAGATTTTTTTTTAAAATTAAATAAATTAAAAAAAGCAACGGGCGAAGTCACGCAGATCGTTAACGGCTGGTCTTTGTGTACATCAGTACATTGTGTACATCAGGCAGGACATCCAAACGCTCGCATATCATTCATCCACCACAAATATGGCTTATCATCTAAAATATGTAAGTATTAGCAACTTTACATGGCCGCTCAATCTAATGTTAACCTTGAGAAATGTCCACTATTCAAGTGTTTGTGCTGAAGCTGAACAGTAGCTCACCGCAGGACAGATGGAGGTGCCGATGCGCTCACTTGCTCTTAAAATACTCCCTCATATTTGGTCATACAGATAAGAGTAATACATCTTTCAAATCTGTAAAGACTCTACGTTTATTTGTGTGCACTCACAATAACAACAAAACGTGCTTTTGTAAAATAATGAAAGCAAACAGGATGCGCTTTCTGCCGTCTCGGTCTGTGAACTTGAGCGTGAAACTCCGTGTATATCTTTGCCTTACAGACATTAAAAATATATCTATAGAGAGTGAAATGTCTACTTTCAAATGAACCAATTCAAATAGAAAACAAATATTCTCAGATTATGTATGAAACCTGCATACAGGCGCATCACTACTGCGGAGATGACGAGTCAGTGTCACCGAATTAATCTCTTAAACTGAGAACAAAGAAAGCACTTGTTTATCAGTGAATTATTAAAACGTTAATGCAGCCTCCTTAGTGTTTTTCCCTGACACATTTATAATCATTACTTTTGCCGGTGTTGTGGCAAGCTTTATGCATGCGCTTGATCGCTTATTAGGTTATGTAGGCAATTACAGGCTCATTATAAAGATTTAAATGATTTATAAATAAACGTGCTATTAGTTGACTAATGCTTAAAATGAATGACTACTAGTCGACCAGCAAAATCTTTAGTCGAGGGCAGCCCCATTATTAATGAAATATTTTTTTATTTTTTGGGGGGTGAACTATCCCTTTAAGCAACATGTGACACCGAAGACTGGAGTAATGACTGCTGAAAATTCAGATTTGCATTTACATAAAAATAAAAAAAACAACTGAAAACTGTTTTTTTTTTTTATTTGTAATAATGTTTCACAATATTACTGTTTAGTCTATTTTTGACCAAATAAATGCAGTCTTGGTGAACATAAGAGATTCTTTCAAAAACATAAAAAAATCTTATCGACCCCAAACTCTTGAATTGTGGTACAGATATTGCAAAAGGAGAAGTTTTATGAAAATGAGCTGTTTAATATTCTTAACAGAGAACATCAGAGTTAACTGTAAATTCTGGTAAATTTCATGTTTTTTTTTCAGGTGGTTAAAGGGGCTTGAAGATGACAGCCAGGAAACTGATGTCCATTACAATTCTCTGACTGGAGAGGGTAACTTCAACTGGCGCTTTGTGTTCCCCTTTAACTACCTGCCGGCTGAGAAAGTGGTGGTGGTACAAAAGCGAGAAAGCATCCTCTCTCTGGACAAAACTGAACAGAAGATCCCTGCAGTCCTTGTTATGCAGGTGTGGGACTTTGAGAGGCTTTCTTCTGATGACTTCCTGGGTAAGAATCTCTTTTGCTTAACATGCTTACATTTACACCTGTTTTATATGTATCACGTCCTAGAACTGCTCTGTTGTCACTCCTGATGGGATTTGTGCTATATATACTTGTGCTATATAGAGCTCACAGTCCCTCAGTAGCAGAAAAATACAATTATTCCTAAGAAACTCGGCTCAAAATATTTGATGTTAATACTTCATGAAGGTCATTTTTATGTCCATAGGCTCAGTGGAGTTGGACCTGCATGGGTTTCCACGTGGAGCTAAATCAGCAAAAGTTTGTAAGATGGAAATGCTGACAGAAACCACGGAGAACATCTCTATCTTCCAGCAGAAACGCTCCAAAGGCTGGTGGCCCTTCATTAAAGCTGGAGAAATCACAGTGTGTGAATTGAATTATTTCACAGAAAGAAAAATTGTGAATTAATCACTCGGTAGCATCATGTTAGCAAACATGGACAATCAAAACCTAACCTTTGAATAATTTATACTAAATGTAATTATCCATTTTCATTTGTTCTATACAAAACAATAGTAGGTATTTACAAGACTGTATTCACATAAACCTGATCTAACAGAAGTAGTATTTTAAGTAAACCGTTTTCTTTCTGCAGGGGAAGGTAGAAGCAGAGTTTCATCTGGTAACAACTGAAGAGGCAGAGAAAAATCCAGTGGGACGTGCACGCAAGGAGCCAGAGCCTCTAGAGAAACCAAAGTAATGAGACTGATACACTTACACCTATATTCAGATGTGAATATATACTGTATGTGAATTATTTCTAATATCAAACTTAACTTTTCTCTAGTCGTCCAGACACTTCCTTCTCCTGGTTTATGAATCCTTTCAAGTGCTTCTTTCACCTGATCTGGGGGAACTACAAGAAATACATCATTGCCGGACTGGTGCTGCTGATTGTGACCTTGTTCTTGGTTCTTATCTTCTACACCCTACCAGGGGCGATCAGTAGTAAGATAGTCAATGGGTAATCAAACACCCTGATTAAGTAACTGGACACAAATGAGCAGCACATATTTAGCTTGTTATTGTTGTTGCTTTAATGATGCACATATTTCAATGCTTGCTCTGCAGGTAGAACATAAAAGATTGTTCCTAAAATCAACAGTTAGTTATTTAATGTGCACAAATGTAACAAATGTAATACACACAACATTACATATTTATTCATCTTTAAACAGCATAAAACACTGAACATAGCACATGAAAACTGTAGAAAGCATGTTTATTAATCACATCCCACCTACTGTAAACAGTTGGACTTTGTTCTACTGTAGAGCTTTGGAACTAGATAAATTATGAAGTGACTTTCAAAATGACAGCAATAACTCAAAAATGATCATTTGTGTAAATGCAGTGACATAAAACAAGCCACCACAACCCCAATGAGTCCATGTAATGTAAATTTGTGATTGTTGCAAAGGGTTTAAATAACATTTATTCATAGTCTTTGTGAAACATATTCTGATATAAAGTGTTTTATTCTCAGCTGATTGCAATTTCATGTAATTTCTCAGAATACTAATTCAACTGAATTTAACTGTAGCACTGGTAGTATTTTATGAAGTAAGAAATGTACTGTAGGTGTATGAAGTTCTGATTGAAAGACAATAATAAATCTGAAATGTTAATGTAGTATTTCAGTTATTGAGTGTGCCTTTTGATCCTTAAAACGCCGGCTCCTGAATTATGGAAAAAACAGTCTGTCACAATACCGTATGTGCACTTTTGCAAGTCACTGTGGTTTAAAAACAAAACTAATATCTGTAAGTGAATCAACAACCAAAACTGATACAGCACTTGGTTTACAGTTTTCCCCATTACTGAGACAGTAACGCGTGAGCAGTTTATCAGAAAAATATTCCATACCTTTTCATACCAAAACATACCATTACATCAGCCACAAAACAGAGACTAATTTCCAGAAACTATAAACAGCATTCACCGCTTTTTCTGTTAAACCACATTTGCCTGCTCAAAATCGAACACACATCTCAGCTTACACAGCAATTTTGCAACATGTGCTCATTCAGAAAGCACTGGCATACACATTTTTTTGGTCAACGAATGTCAGCATGGTTATTACTAGAAAAGATGTAGGCTACAAAAATGAACCAAATTAGTATTTCAAACCACCCTGAACACTGCAGTCAAACATAGAGATGAAAAAGATTTCAAGCACATGAGCCAGCAGAACCAGGGCAGTCATGCTAACTGTTTTCTAGGACAAATATCAGTTTCCGCTGTGTGCAGAGCACTTTCTTCATCGATGACCACATATTTTTGTACCTTTTAGTTTACATGTTATTCAGCTCAGTTGACTTTAGAATGTATTTTATAGTGCGATTTCAGTTGTTTAATCTTACTAAATAACCAAACAGTTTAATTTGACTCAATCTGGATTCAGTTTGCTAAGGTAAAAGTAGGGCTGGGCGATACACAAAAAAAATACAATTCGATTTTTTCAGAACGTTTGACCGATTCTCGATTTTTGCCATTTTTAACTAGTCAACTTGATTCAAGTAACTTGTTCTTTATTAACCCTCTAGTTAAAGAAAATTCTATTCCAAGTGCACCACACACGTGAAGTTGTCAACATGATGTAAATGTTCAACAAAAGTTTTAAATATCTTTGCAGAAAAGATGCATGAACTATATCTTGTACAAACTTGTCTTATACATATTATATGTTCAGAAATTTTTATGTTAAGAAAAATGCTTAAAAATTCTCGAAAGTCAAGGTTATTCAAAAAATGACTGAAGGTATAACACCAGTAGACTATTATTAACTAGAAATGTTTTGTAAAAACAATGAACAGTAGTTTTCAGCCTGTCACCATGATGCAAACATGAAATATCAGACATACAGTAGTAGTTCTTCACAGGTTTTTAATTTGATTGTGCTGCTTTTCCATGTTTTTTTGTATGTGAACATGGACGCGTTTGACTGTTGTGAGATCTTGACTGTTTGACTTACGGTCCTTCACAGAGTGTCACATGTGAGCGGTTCTAATGTTTGCTAATATTTCTATTCAAAATCGAGATTTGTTTTAAAAAAAAAAAATCGTAACAAAACATTAAAGTCAAATTAATCGCCCAGCCTATAGGTCAAAGTAAACATTGCATTTGATTTTGAATAGCACAATTTTTCTTGTATACGAGGTTTGCACAGATTAGTGTAAGTTTATAGTAAAAGTACCTCACTTCTCAAAATATCACTTTAACCATTAAGATGACAACAGCCCAGCGTGAGTTTCCTCCAGTAAGTAAACGCTGCATCATTGATAAGTTGATCTCGGTGCAGTGGTTCTATGCTGTGATATTGCTGAGGGTCCAGACGGCATCAGACCCTCATTCATGCCACGTGTCGCAGCTGATTGAGTAGGACCGGGCCCCAGCTGCAGCAGCAGGTTATATGTGCCAGTCTCTGACAGCCCCCTTCTCATTCCAAGCCCACCGCGCTGTGCCATCGCTCCGCCTCGCCTGCGGGTGGAGATCAGGCCACCACGCTGGGCAGGTGAACTCTGTACAGGAGCTCCGCTAAACTGTGCAGCCTGCGAGGCCATCAGACAGGCTTGTAATTTACGTTTGGCACGCCAGCGGGCCACTCGAAGACGAGTCTTTTCCCTTCGTTCTCTTACCAAGTCTGCAAGTAGAGCCTGCGGTAGAGTCTGCTCCAGCTCACGCCGTCGGTTTGTACTATGGCCTCGGTTCGTGTTGCGGCCTCTCAGAGTCCGGCTGCGTTTGTATTCTTCATACAGGTTCAGGTCCTTACGTCTCGGACGCACCTGCTTTTGGACCCCTGCCACTGACAGCTGAGAGTCGTCATCTAAATGTGTCCGGGGAAGAGAGAGATTACATATATTAATTAAAGTATTTAATATTTTAACCAAATATTGAGCCATTTCACAGAAGTAGAAAGTAATGGTTTAAAACACCTTTACTGTTTTATATGATGCATTTGTGAATTTACACCAACATTATTGTCGTTAAATAAAACTATTACTAAAACCATAAAAAAATTATATATTTTAAAAACATTTTATTTCAGCTAGTTGCCAAAGCAATATTTACAATTTTCTTTTATTTATTTTCCAAGTTTCATTTATTATTTTTTTACTACAATAACTAACATTGAAATACAAATTTATTTAAAAAAAACTATACAGAAATATAAAAAATTAGTTCAAAAAAAAAAAAAATGTAACCTTTAAATTAAAATCAGAAAATATAAAAAACTATAATTGTATATCACTGATACTTAAAATAACTTGGCACATAAGTTCTCAAATATTTGACCGAGTCCAACCAAAGCCCATCTCAAAACTACTCTGATTGCAAGAAAGACCCAAAAAGGCAAACTAGACTGAAACACCCCTAAACATTGTGATATATACACACACAGAGAAATATTACAAGCCTTCATTTATTTTAACACATTAATAAACAGGCAGTTTTTACTCTTAATGCAGTGCCACATAAGTCACAGGGTGGCACAAAAGATCACTCTAAAGCGTTTTGTATGAAACTCATGAACCGGCAGATCGGTTGTGATTCCGTGCATGACGCAGCTTCGACGTGTGGTGAAAACATGGTTTCTAATGTTACACACGTCAGCTTTTTCCTCTCCTCAAAACGCTTTTGGCTGCTTACTGCAACATCACATCCTGTCAGTTTCCTGATAATCTTGAGTATCTTATCAATGTTTGCTGAGTAAGTTTCGTTTACACTATAGCAAAGATATCTAGATTTTTAGAATGCATTTGGTTTTACACTGTAACCTGACATCATGTAATTTATAACTTTTTTCATATTTTCTGACATATTAATTTAAGGATTACATGTAATATTTGTACTTTTCACACTGCAGGACAATTTAAAAGTAGTTAAAGTAAAAGGGCGCTTAAAACGGTTCCAAAAACAATCGCAAATCTATGAACATTTTTACTTAAAATCCTGATTCTGATTCCAAAAAATGGAACTGGTGATGCACTGAGAAACAAAAGTTGTCACTGTAAAATGCACACTAAAATGTACAATTTAGGTACTTATATGTACACTTTATGTATTAATATGTACTTTTAAGGTACTATTATGCACAAAAACAATATAAACAAAAACTCTCAGGAATGGATGTCCTGCGTGCCTGCGGTGGGATTTTTTTTTTTTTCTTGAATGTTCTTTATTTTATGAAAATTGTATTGCTTTTTCCACCTCAGGCCCAGAGTACCAACAGTTATTTTATATTGTAAATTGAAAAAAATAAATATAAATAGTTCAACATTATACATGATTCTGTATTTCATTAGTGCCAAGAGGAATAAATACTGGAATTTGCTGATTAATTCAGATTCCGACAATTTTTACAATAGTTAAAGCAAAATTAATAAACAAATCTTAAAGATTTTTTTTTTTTTAAATAAACTCTTAAAATCCTTGTTGATTTAAAAAAAAATAAACTGACACTGTTAATACATGTTATGTACATACATGTTATAACCCTAATCCCAACTACTCTAAATCATTTCGACTTCTGAACAACAGATCAAGTAATTATTAAATATTTATTTAACAGTATGTAATACAGTCATTCTTTGTACAAGCATAAAATGTATAAAACAAAACAGACATTTTTACAACAGGTTAGGAGGATGTCCTCCCTGGAGCCAAACGCAGGTAATCTTTGATACACTTTTCTGCCTCTGCTTCTGTGGGACTCAGGAGGACACTGTTCCTCATAGCTGCAGCTGTGTGTTGAAAAGAGAAAATTACTAGTTTACCAAGAAAACAACCTGACTTTCATTTATTACTGAACTAGAACAGACAGGCCTGACTCTGCATATGTGTGCAATTGTCAAATTTTAGTGAGAACAAGTTTTTGAGCAAATTCCTTGAATATTTTTAAATTAAAAAACATACACATGCGATTTGAGTGAGTTATGCAATTACAACAAACAAAACATTTTTCACTATGATATCACAATCATACTTTTATCCATAAAAGTATTTGATTAACTTTGGTCATACCTATTATTAGTGCTCCGATATTTGTTTTTCTTATGCCTCGCTTGTCTCCCCGTCCACACCAGTTCAGCTGTTTGGCCACATTGGAAGCAAAAACTTTGGTGCAAATTCTCCATATGGTCTTTTTCATAGTTTGCCCTCCACTAACAGACAATCTGTTCACCTAAAACAGAAATTAAATATAGATTATGAATAAAAGTTCTCCAAAAATTTCAGTCATTTTGGCCACTTCTTTAGTAGCATAATTTCAACAAATCTTACAAATTTTTGCATTGTCCCTCTATCCACAAGTCTTTGCTCCAAGCGGTCAAGATCCTCCATAGACATTAGAGGAAAGACACAATCCTCTTCCTCATCCTCTATCTGCAGTGGAGGCACAAAGTGCTTGTTCCCCACCAGACACTGAACCAGTGCAGTCAGGTGATTGATTTTCCAGTCCATTTCTCCCTGTGACTCAAGAATAGCCCTCTCTACAGCTGCAACACCACAGGTGATTTAGCTGGAAACTACCACTTGTAAAATGGTAATCATTAAAAAAAATATATGAGTTTAATTGTCTATGATAAAATTATTAAACTTACCTGTACATTGATCATTTTCAAAACTCCCTGGACTCGCATCTGACATAGCTGTAAAAACAAATGTACAAACATTAAAACTTCAAGTTTGTTAATAGTAATATATTTTTTTTTTAAAAGCATGAAATAAACATGTAGAAATATTACTGTCTGTTGTTAGATTTCTGGTAAAAAGCTATTTCCAACTTAAACCAAAAAAAAAAAAGAAATGGGTCCAATATTTACTTTTTTTCTGTGCAAATAATGACTTTAACACAAAATACTTTCACTATGCATTAATAAAGGCATTTTTTGTAAACAAAGTAAACTAAAACTTTTAATCTGTTCATTTCCCCCCAGTTTAGAAATTACACACGTTCATTTTAAACAAATATAAATAAGTACAAGCTAGAAACATGCCCTTTTTCTTAATGTATTATTAGATTTAGGTTGAAGTTGTGTCCCCAGGTATTTCAACCCTGTTGCCATCATAACTCTCTTTATTTTATTTAAATGTGCTTAAGATCATAGAATTCTGTCTATATTGCAACATCACCTGTTCATGAAGTAAACTCTGCAAGGACATGTCTTTCATATAACTTTGTTTCTCAGTAGGGACCAACTTTTTTATTTCAACCCTGTTATCATTTTGTACAGTAAACAACTGATGATTGAAAACTGAGTATTTGTATAATGTAACTCTCCACATTTAAGTGTCATGACCTTTACCTGTCTAACTCAACTGTGTAACTGTCAACCCTGTTACAGTCAACCCTGTTACCTTTACAACAATTTTCCCAAACCTATATCATTATACCTTGAAACAGTATATTAATGTGAATTTAAAAGTGCTGTTCTCTCTGAAAGAATGTTTAAAATGTACAGAGATTTACTTTGGAAATGAAACAATGCACAGAAAGGAATTGTTTTAAAACCATGACTGTGAGAGCAGTAATCGGAAGTCTTCATATGTCAGAGAGTGACAGTTAAAGTTTAAGTAAAGCAGCTAGACTCACCTGTTCATGTTGATGTATTTCTCTTGTGATCCCCATCATGGAATGGCTTGCGATGTGTAAAAATCATGAACAGCCATGTAGTGGGAAAAAAATGTGTTGTTTCTTCAAATACAGTCATTATATTTAATTAACAAAATGTGTATTTTATGAAAATCAAACATGAACATTCATTAGAAAGGATAACAAATCTCACTGTGTTCAAAAAGGTTTTCAGCCTGTGTTGTAAAAAGTTTAAATTTAATGATGCAACTTATTTTTGATTGTTTGAATGCTCATTATTTCATGAAAATGTTTTTGCTGATCTAAGGAATATTTCCCCACCTCAGGCTAAAGTTACATTTATTTCATGTTATTTATATTATTTTTTTTCTTTTAAATGTTTCAGTTCAACTCGTGATTCAGTATCCTACAGAAATATTCAGTAAAGCCAGGCATAACATATCATAATTTACTGATTACCTCAGATACAGTAAACTAAATACACAGAATATTACAAAAACACAGTGATGGAAAAAAAGTAACAGGGTTGAATGCAATTCAACAGGGTTGAAAATGATAACAGGGTTGAAGTGGCTACTGTTGGTGAAATATACATTAATTGATTCAATCATTCATCCATTCATTTATTTAAATATTAACAATTAATTTACATAGTAACTAGTAGTAGAATACAAAAAATACAGAGTAATATATTCATTAAGAATGGCCCACAAATATTTGTGAATTGAAATCAATCTCAAGCCAGCCCTCTCTCTTTCAGTTACTACTGAAATATTGTTCAGCTCATTGACTTGGTCACAAGTCATCTGGTGGAGCCTCAATGTTGATGAACTCAAGTGCCTCTCAAGTGCTTTGTCGACCACCTCGCTTTTAAGGCTATTCTGGCCTCGATAAGGGCCCTGATGAGTTTCCATGCACCTGGGACGTCCTGACCCTGACTTAACAGTCAGTCTGTCATCCTCTTCAGGGTTGCAGAAACACCATCAGACTGGGTTCGGAATTGTCTGGAGGGGTAGCAATTAATTTGAAAAACCTCCTCTTCTGTCGTTCTTTGGATTCTCTCCACTGCTTGCGCCTCCATCTCTGAGCCTTCTCACACAGGTCACCAATTCTCTTCTTTTTCCCTGTCTCAACATCTCTTCTCCACCTCTCTCGCTCATTCCTGAGGTACTTTTCCCTGCGTGCCGGATCAGCATCCCTTCTCGCCCTGTACTCTCTCTGTTTTTCAGCAGATGTTTTTTCCATTACTGTGTCTGAAAAAAGGAATCCAATATGAAGACTTGCTCAGCCTCTCCATATTCCAAATGAACAGATGCTTTCAAAACTCAGCATCACTTGGTCATATGTATGAATTCATCATTTCTTGGTGTCATTTAATATGACACTTTTGTAAGTACTATTTTACAAAAATATAGATATTATGACATTTTCAACCCTGTAATGACCATAATTCTGAATTACATTTAGAAATGTTTCAGGATCAAATGTTACAGGGTTGAAGTTCAATGTAACAGCATCAGTGTCACTACAATACTTGAAATTATTCAGACCCTAAACTGAGTATTGAGCTTTGAAATGTTGATCAAAAAAGTTGATGAATTTCTCATTGATGCTGGTCTCTGTAGAAAGTGACTTGCACTCTTCACATCTCTTCTGTAACATATCCATGGCAAGCTTTGATAGTAAAACCAAGGTGACAAACCATGAGTACCAGTGAAGATAACCATGCTTTCCATTTCTGGTGCCATCAATTCTTTCTACAGTGGTAAACAGCTGCTGTTAGTGTTCACGGACCTCAGTTCAGTCTCAAATACTATGTGAAAAGAGGTCTGTGTCAAAACAGAAATATGCCTCTAACCACTCTCAGGTTACCTCTAGTTTACCTCTTGGTTAAACAGAAGTGGCAAATACAGTTTTCTCAGAAAATATTGTTATAGAATAGATCTCTGATATTATTTTATGATATTTGTGTCACAAAGAAACATTCATACAGGTTTTCAACAACAGTTTTTTTTTTTAGTGAACTGCTTTTAGAGAACTGCTAGTGAAAAACTTTAAAGTCTTATTTTTGAAAACATTAATACAAACAAAATGTCAAACTGAATAAATCAGCACATTGTCTTAACCCTTCCTTTTCTGAGGTGGAAATCTTTTTTCTAGGTGGATGTACTTTTACTGACGTATTTCCTGTAAGTGGGGTTTGCTTCATGTAAACAGACCCTTTGTGGTGTCCTAGTGTACATTTTGTTGTTTTGTACATTTACACAAAATTTGTATACTTGCAAAATTTCATTGGTTAATTGCACAGTTACACTAGTTTTTACATAAAATTATAAAAGCTTTGTCTTGATTGCCTTTAAGTAAAGCATTCAATCATTTTTAGTCTTGTTTTTTTTTGGTGCACGTCCACTCACTCATGTCCATGATCAGATCAAAACTTAGTTTCCTTTTAATCTAAGGATTTTGAAAAGCAAGCTGTTTAACAAAGCAGCTGCTACAATTGAATCATCTTGCTTTAACACAAACCGGTTTGTTAAAATCAGTTTTATAAAAACTTCACACTGTTATTCCCTTGTCCAAGTATTTTAAAATAAAAATACAGATTTATTCTTTTTGAAGTGTGAAGCTTTTTATGCATTAAAAAAAGTTTGTACACCATAGTTATGTTTTGATGACATAATCGTAATATCAGGGATTTAATAGCCTGAGAAAAGGCATTACTATCTACAGTACGTTCATAATATTTCCAAAATAAAGCAGTGCAGAAATGTTAAATTTATACTTACAGGTAGATGGGTCCACACTGATGAATGCTGGGATTGCAAGGTCTGCTGAAGTGCTTGGACTCTGAAGAGCTTGAAATGATGCGGGTAGATCTAGTGAGACCCCGAGCTCTGGTTCTCCTGCTGGCTGGTGAAGTTCAGCGTTGGAATATTCAAATCTAGGTATGCTGCCAGCTTCTGCGGGTTCATCCTTCACACAGACTATTTCAACCTCCGCCTCCTCCTGTTTGATTTGAAGTGATGGTGCTCCAAAGGTCAATGTACTTGTAGTTTGGGATGACACACTTTCATCTGACATTATGGGTGCAGAGAGGACGCTGCTGTCCGGCATGTCTGTGTGTCCAGTCTCTGCAGAGGTGAGAGGGTTCTGACCCCAGATTGGATCACTGGTCTCAGACAGAAGCGCCAGACTGTCCACCAGATGAGAGCTTGAGTTCTCAACTACAGAAACAACAAAAGTCACTTTCTGTTGAGTTTAGGGAAAACATTGGGAAAGTGACATTATTTTTGGTGCAGTACGAAGTTTAATAAGTATTAGCAGAAAATTGAGGTTACACCTTATTGTTACAGTGTAATTATACATTTAAGTACTGAGTAATATTAATTAACTACATTTACTTAGGGTTAGGGTTAGGTTTAGGGTTTGGCTTAGGGTTACTTGCATGTAATTATGCATAATTTATGCATTGTAGGAACAGGTTTTGTGGGAACAGTTTGTTTGTCTCCCTTTAAAACTATCTGCCGTCCTGCTTGACAATTTTACAGAAATGGTCATGACACTTGAAAATAAGTGTTTATATAAATGTATTAATGTTGTGCATATGGGCCATCATTAGACCACTTTGCTTTAGATGTTATATTGGCCTACCAATAGTTCTAAGTATATATGATCAGCAATTAAAATGTATCCATCTATTGCTGCAATTACTAAAAATTGAATGTTTTGGTCATTCCTGTTATGCAGCGTATTTTGAGCATTGTAACTGTTTAAAAAGGAATATGCTTCTGTAACTATTTATAATACAATTCAAAAATGTAGTTTATAAAAGGGTTTGCTTCATGTAAAGAGCTCTTTAGTGCTCATGTGGTTATTTGTGCGTGTGTCCTTAAAAGTGTCTGTGATATATGTCTTGTGGTATTTGCTTGTATCATTACTGGCAATGGAATTGTTTGGTCAGTCCTGTTATGCAGCTCTTAAAAATTAGTATGCGTGTTATACTTTAAGTAGGTATTACTACAAAAATTGAAGTGTGTAAAAGTGTAGTCCATAGTTTAGAAATTATAATATGATTATTTACACAACAGCAATAACATTAACAGGATGGAACCTAACAGGATTGGTTAGCCACTGCTCAGTGAAGCATTGACAGTTAGCTTACATGACACTGAGCATTTTTGTCTTTTTAAAATTTGACAATCACATAAACAATTTGTGTAATTTATTTAAATATAATTCAATGAGACAAACCAACTAATACAACAAAACATAACCTAAGACATCTAACAGTTGTTGTTAATGCTAATACCTAGCTAGAGATGTTTGTACTGTTGTCTCCAACAAAAATGGTCACATCCTGCTGAATGATAACAGGACTACGATATAAAGACCATAACGAAAAAACAAATATCTGGAATCTTTCTTATTAAGTAATACGTTTTTATCCTAGTGGCAAAAATTACAAGACAATCCCAAAACAAATTAATGAAATGTTTTAAAAAGTATTCTGTTCACTTGGTTGTGATACAGTGGCAAAAGAAAGCTACCTAATGTCATATTTTAAGTAAGACACAGATGATGGGAATATGGAAAAGTGCTAAATAACACGCATTACCCATAACTTACATGTCTCTAATGGACGCGTTTCATACCTTTATGAACTGATGATCCATGGGTCTCTTCAATATGGACCTCAGCAATGTGATTCTCACTTCTTAATGTTTCTTTGGACATGTGCATCTGCTGTCTCACCCATGAGGGTCCAGCTACAGGGGCTGGCTGAGAGACTCTAGGTCTGGGACAGGGGTTTGGGGCAGTGCTCGTCGGCCCTCTTCTGCAGTGCATCCCTGTGGATGTTGCTGCCCTGTCTCCATCTCCCTGATACAGTCTATGGTTGGGGTCTTTAGCAGACAGGACGCTGATGTACTTGCGCATCGTTTTCATCTGACAGCGCGACGTCTCCAACATCCTCCTGATGTTCTCATTCTCCTTCTCTTTAGCTGTCATCTCCCGTTTGATCTCCTCAAATTTGAGCCCGACCACTCGGATCATCTCTCCTAACACGGTCTCCACCGCGACGTTCACGGCTTTCTCAATAACAGCGCCCACCTGGCCCCGCATCAGAGAGATGGTCAAATTCACATCCATGCTGATGGGCCAAAAACACACGTGCGATCTAAAAGCTTCAAATGACCGATGTTCGAGTATATTTGTCAGATAAATGCTCAGGCACCGTCCGCCATTGGCCGTGCAATGACAACAGTGAAACGGAGCAGGAATCACATCCGGTTCAGCGGGAGCGTTAACCCTCTGTAGGAATAAGCACACGGTTATACTGCTTGAATAAAAACATTACAGTGTGTTGTTGTTTGTGTGCATGTAAATCTCCAGGGAAAGATCTGAACAATTGGATTCAGAAGAATAAGGAGGCAGAAACACAAGAGTTTTCAAAGTTTTCTTTTGTCAAAAAAATCATAATACAACCTAAGTTCTCAAAAACAAATCAAAAGATCACTATCGGATGAAAAATATACATGTTTACATGAATAGAGTGAATGTGGTTTGAGGTTGAATTATATTGTAAATCTGTGACAACAAACCTGTTTGGTTCATATGTCAGCTTCTGCATAATGTGCAAATTATGCGCATGTGAGAGATGCGAAAGCGTATATGTTGTTGTCTTTGGGCTGAGTTTGTTCCACAGAGTGTGAAAAGTTTGCTGGTACCATCAAAATGATGTGGGACAGTCTTTGAAGTCTTTCTAGCTAAGCTGGTATAAAATACTGTTAGTTTGTAAGTGTAATGTGATATTCATTGACATTATACATTGAACTTATATATTCAGAGGGATGTTATCTCTCAATATCAAGAATTATGACCAGACATGCTCATATTGTGACCTTGTGTGCATTTGTGGGTAGTTCTGGAAAGAGATATTTCTGTATATCTCTTTCTATCCATGTTTGAAACAAACTGTAAGCAGCACAAATGATTTACAGTATGTTACAGTTTTTATGATACTGTTTTGATCACACTGGTGGTCACTGGTTGTTAATAATTTCCTTCCTAAATCGAAAATATGGCTAAGCCATTCACATCTAGGTATACCACATTAATGAGATCTTATCTTACTGTGTTTTTCTTTATTTACTTCACCATATAATCAGCAAATTTACATCCACATTCAATATAGTCTCTGTTTTATATATTTATTGTTAGAATTTTTTTGGGGGAAAAAGCACTGAAAAAATTGATAATTGGTCCATGGGATCAAAATAATAATAATAAAAATGGCCAAGCTAGATACATTTAGCTTGGCATAGCTACAATTCAGCATTAGGTTGTACAAGCCACCAGATGAAACCATCTGACACAGAGAACATCAAGACTGCGTAATGTGTGCGGTGCAGCTGCAATATGCAGATTCAGGCATTCAGGAAAGTTCTGTTTGGTAGAAAGGCAATAGTTTTATCCTGTGATATTCTTTAGTGTAGCCTAAGTAAAATTCATCCAGCAGTAAGTCTAAGAGCAGTTAAAGCATGAGCTCACTGATGCCACTAGAAATGGGCTCAGGCAATAGCAAGATGAGAGTTGTGGTTCATATCTCTGTGGGATCCTCCCCGTTTCTGCACTTCACGCATGTCCACATATTCGGTGTTGTCTAGATCACGCCGGTTTACATTCCTCTGAAACAGTAAAATCATTTGTATTTGAAGTACTGGTGTACCAGACAGCCACAGACATATTGCATTACTGGCACAAATACAGTGTTGGCACAATAGAGGACAGAACTTACCTGCATTGGGACATAGGTCAGTGTATCAGAAGACTCAGGCTCTGTGACCTGGAGAGGAAAACAAAAAAAAGCAAATATATAAATGCATATCAGCTCAACTGCAGGATATCAATGTAATTGTCTTAGACTTAGAATAATCAAACATATTTGATGCCTACATTACACTGTGATTCCATTCAGCTTTATCTAATAAAAAAAATTAAAAAGTTCAAAAGAAAATAGCTGAAAATGTACTCACCCTCAGGCCAG
The DNA here is from genome assembly GCA_027422415.1 of Schizothorax lantsangensis. Lineage (NCBI taxonomy): Eukaryota > Metazoa > Chordata > Actinopteri > Cypriniformes > Cyprinidae > Schizothorax > Schizothorax lantsangensis. Next base: position 4,314,073 of record CM049848.1, on the reverse strand, counting down.
CCAAGTTGTAGATGAGTTTGTTTTTTCATCAGAACAGATTTGGAGAAATTTGCCTTTACATCGTTTGTTCGCCAATGGATCCTCTGAAGTGAATGGGTTCCGTCAGAATGAGAGTCCAAACAGCTGATAGAAACCCACAAGTAATAACCCACAAATAATCCACACATCTCCAGTCCATCAATTAATGTTTTATGAAGCTGTGTGTTTGTAAGAAACAAATCCATCATTGAGGTGTTTTAACTTTAAACTGTTGCTACTGGACAAAATAATCCATAATAACTTTACATTTCTCTCCTGACTGAGAGAACTAGGGCAAGCAATATTATGGATACAGGACTACTTTAGCTGAAAGCAACTGTTTGAAGTTAAAAATGATGGATTTGTTTTATTCAAGCACACAGCGTCTCACTTCACAAGACATTAACTGATGGACTGGAGTCATGTTGATTACATTTTTGTTTTGTTTTTATCAGCTGTATGGACTTTCATTGTGATGGCACCCATTCACCGCAGAGGATCCATTGGTGAGCATGTGATATAATGCTAAATTTCTCCAAATCTGTTCTGATGTAGAAACAAACTCATTTACATCTTGGGTGGCCTGAGGGTGAACATTTTCATTTTTGGGTTAACTATTACTTAAAAAATGATTTCAAAGATACTAAGTAAAGCTGACAATTTTATTAAACCCCAATAAACAGCAGATGCTCATGCTAAGAAGCAGTGCTTGCACTTAAAAGACAGGAAAAAACAGTACGGAAAGTGCAAAACAGCATTAAGTTATTAAATAAGTTTTACCCTCAATCTGATGTAGACTGCAGTAAGAATAATGCTGTAGATAGACAGCATTACCACCACTATTATCAGACCACAGATTAATATGGTATACATTTCTTCAGGTGTGTGACGTTCTACAGGTGTGTGATGCTGGTTATTTGTTTGGTTAGTGGATGGACAACTGTTCTTCGGTGGAGCCAAAGACTTATTGCAACCTTTAAAAAAAATTGTATAAAGGTTATTGATTTTTAAAAAATGCAAGATTCAAACTAAATTAAATATTCCACATTCCTTGCATGCATTTCTGGGTATATAAAACTGATTAACTGATGCACTGTGTTGTTAACTCTGGGTAAACTTACCTCGGAAAAGCTTAGTTTTCGGTCCTTCTTGAGTTTGGACTGGAAATGGTTTAATTTTGGACATCTCACAGGAAAATGTATTTTTGTGTAAGCCCTCAGGTTTCATTAAGGTGAACGTGAATTTGTTGTCCTTGTGCTCCCATGTACAGTCATGTTTATACGAGTCCTGTTGGTTTTTGTTATAAACCTCACAAACATATTTATCATTCATTTTCAACTTAGCTTCCAATTGAAACTTTTCTTCTCCATTAAACACGCACGTGACACTGACGGAGTCGTTGTCATTGAATGTGTGGTTGAGAGGTTCACTCACGTTCCAACTACAAACTGAGGTGACAAAGAAGAAAACCAGTTTAGTTCATTTATAGATCAAATGTTTTATATTTCAGTTTTACAGTTTGATGTTGACCATGTTTATATGCACACTCCATAAACACAATTGTTTAAGTCTTTATTTTGAAAATACCATTTACATTCTCCACAGTTACATTTACATTTTACATTTATGCATTTAGCAGACGCTTTTATCCAAAGCGACTTACAGTGCATTCAGGCTATACATGTTTTATCACTTTGTGTGTTCCCTGGGAATATGAATATATGAACCAGTTATATGAACCTTCCTGAATATATACATATTCCTGAAATGTATAATCAGCGTAATCTAAATAAACATAAGAGATGCACATTCTGTTCTTTCTTGCTATTTATTATGATGCATTTAGTACTTTTGAACAGTAATTTAATCAGCTTATTCTCATTCACGTCATCAAAATTGGACACAACAATGTAAATAAATGAATATTCAGTTATATTCATGATACTTTACAGGACTCAAAATGAATAGTCATATGACAACTGTCTCCGGAAACCAGAATATTTGTTTAATCTTGTTTTGGCAATCAGGACATTTATATAATTCTGATTAATTCACTGATTTTTACTGCTGACTTAAACATGTCGAGCTAAATTTACCATAAAAATGACCAGTTAAAACCAACTTATTGCTGGTGTAATTTATATTCTGTCTAGTTTCATGCTGGTTTTGGTGATCAAATTTAAGCAGTTAAACTAGACTGTGCCAGTAAGAAACCATTATTGCCAAGAACAAACCATCTAAGAATTTAAGCTGGTCTAAATTAGTGTCATCTGTTTTAATCAGCATGTTTGGTGTGAATGTACACAGACCAGTAACTGACAACAGCATTAAAAAGGTTAGCCTCTTACCATTGTGAAGTATGAAACAAAAGCTGAACGTGAGCAGAGTGAACCTGTCAGGCATGGTAACGTATCCTCGTCAGTTTGACAGTGTGATGCTGGCCGAAGCTCTTCAGTTTGTTTTCGCTGGAGTGAGAAAACACAGGAAGTATGTGGGTTGGATGATTAATATCACATCATATTTGTTGCTCAGTGTGATGTGAGAAATTGATTAAGTGATTAGAGAAGACAGCAATGTTTAACACACTTGTTAAACAATTCAGTATTGTGAAGTGAATCATAATGTGTGATACAATTTGAGTTTTAACCTCTTTTCTTAAGGTGTCCCAACTGAGACATGCGTCTGACGGCGAGGAAGTGAGTGGGTAGCTTTCTTGTAATATGAAGTTGTTGAAAGGAAAATGTTTGATGTACAGCCATGTTAGGAAAAACCCATATCCTACTAAATGAGCAATAAAGTTATTCTGATCAACTTACTTTCATATGCAGTTTAGGTTTATAAGAACAACAAAAGTCATATACAGTATTCTCTTTTTTTTTTGCACCCTCAGATTCCAGATCTTCAAATAGTTGTATCTCGGCCAAATATTGTTCTATCATAACAAACCATACATCAATGGAAAGCTTATTTATTCAGCTTTCAGATGGTGTATAAATCTCAATTTCGAAAAATTGACCCTATGACTGGTTTTGTGGTCCAGGGTCATATATAAGTTTTTATTTTCTTCATTACCAATTAGGCAAATAAATGAAGGAATGCTGATTAAAGTTGAACCTGTCCTAGTTGTGGCAACAGTTGTTTGTGATTCAGACGTATACATTGTAAACCAGGCTCTTTTCGGTTCCACATCCTGTTGAAGCATCACAAATATGAAAGCACAGCAAGTTATCAGGTAGTATCATGTCCTGTTTTTGTGATGGATAGCTGAGGTTCACAAAACAAAAACACTTGTGATGACTTTGTGACTTTTTTCTTCTTCATGTCTTGGTGATAGGAAAGATTGATACTGATGGATGACACAAGTTTGACTTGTTTTTACTGATAAAAAGTCATTACGATCTGTTGCATTATTTGACTGTGTCATATGACTTACTACGGTATGAGAGGAGGGTCATTGCAGGTTTTTGTGATGTAAAAAATGAATCCACTATAAATAATCTCAGATCTCTTTTCCAATACAAATAACAAACAAATAGAAAAAGGGGGAACAATACTTACAAGTGTAACCTAGATGCATGTTCATACCCGTTAACTAACATTTGGTCGAAGCATCTTTTGCTTTTAATACAGTCGTTTTCTATAAGGGTCATATCATGTCATAAAGTGACTTGAGGATTATAATTACTTTTTTAGTAAGAATGTGATTCCAAACAGAGTAACATGCCCCATTATAACAGGGTGCGCAATAGTGCAACCAGATAATTTTAGTTTTTTCTTAAAAGTTTCTGTTTGTTTATTACGTGAATATCACATTAAAGTTGGAAAATATCAATTAAAACATTAGAGGTGTGTGAACTTTTTATAGTCGCTGTATAGAATGAGGTACAGTGTCATATCCTCAAGACATTCAAATTGTAATTTTTTGACAAATTTTTCCTACCTTGTTACACATGTGGTGTTCTCAATCAAAAAATAGCTTATAGATTTCTCATCATGATATATAATGACCAAATACTGGAATCAGTCTATTAGACCTCATTGATCTGAGCTTACCCTTACGGAAAGAAAATATATTTTATTATATATGAACGATCAGTATATTAAAGAATTTTCAGTATATTGGTAATTATATAGAATAATACATTGTGGTAATATATTACAATATACTGAATAATACATCAGGAATTGCCGCTTTCCATATATTGGGAAATATATGTCAACATATATGGTGCTCATAGTTAAATTTATATGGGAATATACATTAGCAATATATGAACACAATTCAAGTTAAATATTTATTTTAATATATTTTCATATATGGAATTATATATTTGTAAATATATAAATATTGGCTACACGTATGATTGAACATATATGCAGTATAATGTCTGTGTGTGTGTGTGTGTGATATATTTTCACATGTAGCTACTATATTAGGGGTGTGCCATACCGTCCACGATAATGCCGGTAAAAATATTTACATTATTAAAAAAGTGTCATATCGCGATATCAATGATATAACGTTAGCGACTTGATGTCGTATTTACTAGGGATGCACCGATTGCTCGGCAGCTGAAATAAGCAAAAAATACCGAATAAATTGTACCAAACAATGACGTGAATCGATCAAATAGAGGCGAGCACTAATGCAGCAAACATGACGACAGTGTGGAAGCATTTAAAACAGAGAGACTGTTTAGCACTGCATCGCATGTCTTCCATGAGAAGAGGAAGAGGTGGTTGTTGCTGGGTACTGTATGATGAGTAAAATCGCGAAATGGCCTTAAACAATTAAATACACTGCAGAACGTTATGTTTTCTGATACACGCATGAATTGCATTCAAACAGCGCTTCATTAGGCAGGGTTCAAAGTCCAAACCGTGAGGGAAATCTGCGCTGAAACTGTTACTCGTCAGCTGCTCAGTAACACTTTTATGATTTTATACAAGGCATGTGGCATGTGCTATGTGCATCTTCCCAAATTAGTAATGAGAATAATTTATAAATCTGCTGCTGTCAACAAAAAGAAGCACTGAGGACTTCCTGCGGGTTTCCGTCAAAATAAAATCTCCATCAACATTCATAAATGTTAGTATTGTAATATTACTGTTGTTCTGTTAAATCAAATGAAAAAGTAAGACAATAATAATGATAATAATTACAACAGCTCTATTAAAAGGCTACATTTATTATAACGTTCACACACAGTGTTCAAATTGGGATCTGTAATATTTTCTAATGTTTTAAAATAATTCCCTTCTGCTCAGCAAGGCTGCATTTATTTGCAAGCCAGATTCAAGAAGCGGTTCTCAGTCTGCTAGAATCTTAAAAAAATGATCAGTGTTAAATAAGTATTTTAAAATTGATGTTTTGTATTAGTGTACAATGTTTAAAAATAATAATTTATTCCATGTAGTGTCCATTTCATTCATTTAACATTTAATATTGGAGGTATCCAAGTTATTTGACATATTTGATTTTTTTTTTTTAAGTAATGCAATAGTTACTTTCCCTGGTTACTTTTATAATGATGTAACTCAGTTACTAACTCAGTTACTATTTGTGAGAAGTAACTTTAAGTAATTACTTTTTTAAAGGAACTTGCCCAACACTGGTCACAACTATTGCACTATAATGCTGCCTCTGCCACCTTATGACAATAGAGTTACACTTCAAATGAGGTAGTCTATCATCAATTACAGAAGCTCATTGGAAAAGGATGGAAAATGCACTAATAAATGGTGCTGCCTGCCAGCTGCAATCACCAATAAAACGTTGTTCCATATTTTTTTGTATATCGTCATAAATATCAACATCGCAAATATTCTTGAAATATTGTGATATAATTTTGAGGATATATCGCCCACCCCTACTATACACACATGGTCAGAATTGTTGGTATTGGTAAATATGATCAAAGAAGGCTGTGAAAATAAATGTGCATTGTTAATCCTTTTGATCTTTTATTTTTAGAATATCACAAAAATCTAAGCTTTCATTGGAGAATAAGAATTTAAATGGGGGGAAATCTCATTATGAAATAAATGTTTTTTTTTTCTCAAATACATGTTGGACACAATTACTGGTACCCCTAGAAATTCTTATCAGTAAAATATATCTGAAATATATTCCCATTCATATTCACAATTTTGTGCACCCCTACGTGATTATGAACATGAAATTATCCAGCCATGGCTTCCTGTTTCACAGAAATATAAATAGGAGAGAAAACAAAGCCCAAATGCTCTTAATCATCCATCACAATGAGAAAAACAAATAATATATTTCTGATGTGCAGCAAAAGATAATTGAGCTTCACAAATTAGTGAAGTGGCTTTAAGAAAAGAGCTAGAGCAGTGACAATTCCCATTTCCACCATCAGGGCAATAATTAAGAAGTTCCAATCAACAGAAAATGTTATGAGTCTGCCTGGAAGAGGACATGTGTCTATATCGTCCTAATGCACGGTGAGAAGGAGAATTTGAGTGGCCAAAGATTCTTCAAGGACCACAGCTGAATTGCAGAAAATAGTTGAGTCTCGGGGTCAGAAAACCTTTCAAACAACAACAAAAAAGATCCAAAACTTACATTGCATTCAAGTTACAGTTTTACTCAGCTCTTGCTTTCCCTGGGAATCATGATCTTGGCATTGCTAGTGCCATGCTCTACCATTTGAGCTACAGGAAAGGCACCCTACATCACCACATGTTGTTTGGGACGGCTTCAAGAAAAAAATCAAGAAAAGAAAATGCTTTCACCAAAAACAATCTCAGCATATTCAGTTATCAGACACGACTGGAACTTCAAATGGGACTGGCTTCTATGGTCAGATGAAACTAAAAAATGAGCTTTTTAGCAGCAAACACTCAAGATGGGTTTGGTGAACACAGGGATAAAAAGTACCCCATGTGTACAATGAAATATACTGCTGTATTTTTTTATGTTGTGGGCCTATATTTCTGCTGGAGGTCCTGGACATCTTGTTTAGACACATGGCATCATGGATTCTATCAAATACCAACAGATAAAAAATCAACAAGTGACTGACTCTGTTAGAAATCTTATAATGGGCCATGTTTGGATCTTCCAACCGTACAATAATCCAAACACAAACCTCAAAAACAACACAAAAATGGGTCACTGAGCACAAAACCAAGCTTCTGCTATGGCCATTCCAGTCCTCTGACCTGAACCCTGTAGAAAATGAGTGAGGTGAACTGAAGAGAAGAAGCTGTGAATCTGAAGGATCTGGAGAGATTCTGGATGAAGGAATGGTCTCTGATCTCTTGTCAGGTGTTCTCTAACCTCATCAGGCATTATAGGAGAACATTTAGAGCTGTTAAACTGGCAAATGGAGGTTTCAAAAAGTATTGAATAAAAGGGTGCCGTTAATTGTGTCCAATGTGTATTAGAGAAAAACATTTATTTCATAATGATATTTCCCCCCATTTTAAATTCTTATTCTTCAATGAAAGGTTAGATTTTTGTGATTTTTTTAAATAAAAGATCAAAAGGATTAACAATGCAGATTTATTTCCACAGCCTTCTTTGATCATATTTACCAAGGGTACCAACAATTCTGACCACGTGTGTATATTAACATTAATATGGGAACATGTATGTTGCATATATATGTAACCAAATCTGACAAATATATTTTGTAATATATATCCATATATGTATGCATATATCCCGTAACGTATGACTATACATGTGTGTGTGTGTATATATTAATATATAGTAAATATAATATTGTTAATATCTACAAAATGTATGTGACAATACATTTGTACTATATATATATATATATATATATATATATATATATATATATATATATACATACTTGCTACATGTACTGCATTAGGCTAACTGAGACTTGTCACAGCACTTACATATTATTGCTCTTTTGTTGATTTGATTGCTATTGTCCTCATTTAAGTCGCTTTGGATAAAAGTGTCTGCTGAATGATTAAATGTGGACGTTAAATTTGCCTGAATCTGTATAGAATTGGGGACCTTTGTAGGCATAATGGGAATGTATGTTAATAAAAAGGAATGAGTGTTTCAATAAAGCTATGTAGTAGGGTACTGTATTGTTTCTGTTTTATTGCTAAATATATATTTTATATGTATCAATATATGGCTATACATGGTTCAAGCATATATTGCAGAATATTGAAAAATATAAGAACTAGAGTCCCATATACAGTATCTCACAAAAGTGAGTACACCCCTCACATATACAGTATATATATATATATATATATATCACATATATATAATATATCACACACATATATATATACAGCAAATATTTTAGTATATCTTCTCAAGGGACAATACTGCACAAATTAAACTTGGATATATTTTAGAGTAGTCAATGTGCAGCTTGTATAGAAGTACACATTTACTGTCCTCTAAATATAACTCAACATATAACCATTATTGTCCAAATAACTGGCAACAAAAATGAGCACACCCTAAGTGAACAAGTCAAAACTGTGTCCAAAGTGTCAATATTTTGTAGGGGCACCATTGTTATCTAGCACTGCCTTAATCCTCCTGGGCATGGAATTCACCAGAGCTGCACAGGTTGTTGCTGGCATCCTCTTCCATAATGACATCACGGAGCTGCTGGATGTTAGACACATGGTGCTTCTCCAACTTCCGCTTGAGGATGCCCCACATGTGCTCAATAGGGTTCAGGTCTGGAGACATACTTGGCCACTCCATCACCTTCACCTTCATCAGCAAGGCAGTTGTCATCTTGGCGGCGTGTTTGGGGTGGTTGTTATGTTGGAAAACATTTTCTGAAGGAAGGGTATCATCTTCTGCTTCAGAATGTCACAGTACATGTTGGAATCCATGTTTCCCTCAATGAACCGCAGCTCCCCAGTACCAGCAGTAGTCATGCAGCCCCAGACCATGATGCTACCACCACCATGCTTGACTGTAGGCAAGGCACAATTTTCTTGGTCCTCCTCACCAGGGCGTCACCACACATGCTGGACACCATCTGAGCCAAACAAGTTTACCTTAGACTCATCAGACCACAGGACATGGTTCCAGTAATTCATGCTCTTGGCCAGGTTGTCTTCAGCAAACTGTTTGCAGGCTTTTTTGTGAGCCAGCTTCAGAAGAGGCTTCCTTCTGGGACGACGGCCATGCAAACCGACTTGTTGCAGTGTGTGGCGTATGGTCTGAGCACTGACAAGCTGACCTTCAACTTCTGCAACCTCTAAAGCAATGCTGGCAGCACTCATGCATCTGTTTTTTGAAGCCAACTTCTGCACCTGACACACAGCACAAGGATTCAACTTCTTTGATCGACCCTTGCGAGGCCTGTTCCGAGTGAAACCCGTCTTGGAAAACCTCTGTATGACCCTGGCCACTGTACTGTAACTCAGTTCCAGGCTGTTACCGAACTTCTTATATCCTCGGTCATCTTTGTGGAGAGCAACAATTCTAATTCTCAAATCCTCAGAGAGTTCTTTGCCATGAGGTGCCATGTTGAACATCCAGTGGTCAGTATGAGAGAATTGTACTTAAAGAACCTAATTTTAACTGCTCTAATACAAGATACACAAATTTGTATGGTCCTGTCAAGCAGACAAAAACATGAACATGATGAATAGGACATGTGGCTTTGCATGATTAAACGACGTATAGCTGTTATCACTTAGGGTGTACTGTTTTGTTGCTAGCTTTTTTGACAATAATGGCTGTATGTTGAGTTATTTTCAAAGGACAGTAAATCTTTACTGCTATACAAGTTGCACATTGACTACTCTAAAATATATCCAAGTTTCATTTCTATAGTATTGTCCCTTGAAAAGATATACTAAATTGATTGCCGAAATGTGAGGGGTGTACTCACTTTTGTGAGATACTGTATCAAAATATATTATTTCATATATCACATTATATCTTCCAATATATTCACATATATTTTTGTTTCATAAGGGTATGCACCCCATTTTTTGACTGAAAAAAAGCATTACTGTAGATAATTCTGGCAATGTTCACTCAAAAACTGAGGTGCATTAACTTAGACCAAGCCTGCGATCATTCAGTTCCAAAAAGAAAACCTTCAAGAAAACCCATGCTAATTGAATTTAATCAAGTTTATAAAAAGATTGAATCCAATATTTGGTGATAATAAAGCATAATGGCAAATTTACAAGCAATTTTTTAAATTAGGTAAATAAAGTTCCAAACGTATGTTCGGGAGGAGCCTAATCATTCAGTCCTGTCAATCATCATTACGAACCCATATAAGCAGAAGTTTTTGCATTTCTCCCTCTATGTAGTACAGCAATGGGGGGTTGAACTCTGAGCTCAACCCGAGCCTCGGGTTTGAGTTTCCGTTGAGGCCAAATTAGTTTACAATTAACCATCAGGACTGGAAGAGCAGGCAAACTCGTGAAAGGTTTTTCAGCACAGCACAAGGGTTAAATGTAAACATGTTTATTTCATTGTAATAAAATGTAAAGAAAACTAAATAACAAAGACAGTGGTCAAATGTTGTGTAAATACATGTGAATACATGCAAGTGAGAATTCATGTGAGTACATGTAATTGAAAAATACAGTGAGTACATGCCAATACATGCAGATTAAAATTACATGAAAATACATGCAGGAGAAAATAACATGTGAGTACATGCAGGTTAGAATACATGTGAGTACATGCAAATGGAGATATTACCCCCAATTAGAATTTCATATAGCTCTCTTTTTGTGAAAGCATAGGCGCCGTGGCTGTAGAGGCCCTCCATTTGCAGGCGATCATCTGTGTAATAGAGACGAGTGACATCTGAGTGACATTTGTTCACATTATTGTCAAAGTCTAAACTTGAGTAAATCTATTCAGAAATTCAGTACAGCTTGTCGACACAAAACTCAACATGACCCGCCATGCTAATCTTTTCAGCAGGGCAGTCTGTTAAGGAAAATCATTAGACATAGAATAGACATGTTTCTCACCTGTAGAATTAAACTGCAGGAAGTGATGAGTAGGACGGCATATAGCAGAGGAAGTGGGCCTACATCATTTTTGACAGCTTCCCGCTCTGAAGTCTGGCTCTGGCTCTGGCTCTGGGTGGATGCAGTGGGGCAGTTTGGAGTTTCTATAAAAGAAGATAGAAGATTTAGTTATTACTAAAGTTACCCACAGGATGGCACCCTACGCCCACCCAGTATTACTTTTACTGAAAACTTAGGCTATGCAGGCCTATGTGAATCATTTTGTCATTTTAATCTTTAACAATGATCAAAATTTAGTGGATGAGGCCTCCACCTTTTTGGCAACAGGAAGCTGGCGAGTCTGTAACGGCTAACCTTCTCTCATCTTTGATGATTGTTTTTTCAGTTCTTTTGTATTTTAAAGCGCTTACGTTAGCACACTTGCGTCATAAAGAAATCTACATTTTCAAAGAAAAACATCATTCTCGTGTAAAGTCAAAGTTTCCACTGGTAATATCAAAATGTAGAGCAGTAAGTGCTGTAAAGTTGAACATGTCGGGGAGGCCCCATTTCCACCCACTTGACCTCAGAAGACAACATTTCCTTGTTCACTGTTTGATATTCTGCCTCCCTCTAGCGCTTTAACAATGAACTACGGCTAAGTGTCGTGAACGCAATATTCAAATTTGATATTAAAAGAATGTTACTTGGATTAAAAAAAAGTATGATAACATATAGTATTTCATTTAAGTGATTACATTATGGCTATCTTCTAAAATGCATTGCTTGTTTGTTATTTCAATAATTGTTATTAGTCCTAATAGCTATTAATACAAAATTAATACATTAACAACTATGTACAAAAAAAGGTGAAACTGTGGGGAAACCACATGCAAGAGACTGAAAACAAGACTAGGCTATCGCTTACCTTGTATGTAAACAACAGTGCCGTTCCCAATCGTTCTGAGATACGGAGGTGGGAACAGAATCTCGATCTCACAGCGATAGATGTCTGTGTCGTTCCCTCGCAGTCCAGCGATGATCATGTCCACTCTTCCAGAGCTAATATTCCCTCTGCAATGAACTGTGCCATCTGTTGTGAAGTAGGGCTCAGAGAGGTTGACATAAGCGCTGCAGATCCTCTCACGGCCATGCAAACCTTTGTACAGAGATACCTGCATTTCCTCAGGCTTTAACTTTGAACTGAAGGAGCAGCGGAGAGGGACTTCTCCCTCTTTCCCAACCACACGATACGGCTGAGACACACGCAGAGCTGGAAACAAAACAAAAGATCAGCAGATGTAACCCAAACCTTCTAGTTTTTCCTTCTGTTTGGGTGATTGTTTAACTGCATCACAAATGTTAAGTGCAGAAAAGTTTAAAGTTTTAATCTGAATGAAAAGTTATGACAAAAGTAGCCTACTTCAAGGTTCACATTAAACTAATATGATATGCACATATAGAATAATATTCTGAGAATTCTGTCTGAAAATGAGGATCCGGGTCATGTTGGAAGTTGTACATTTAGGTCAAAGTTTGACCCACTTCAGTTTTGCTACATATTAAAATAAACATCTTAACTGTCATTGAACAAGAGATAATACATTCTTCATAAAAAAAAGAGTAATTATTAATAAAATATACTTTAGTATTTAAGCAGTCTTTGCCACACAGGGGTAAAGCTGTTACATCTAGACTATCTGTGCCTGACAAGCAACAAACATTTGAAGCTCAGCTGGTACTTACCCAATCCTAGAGGGATATATATAAAGATTCTAATAAGTGTGATAATCATTGTGTCATGTAATAACTGTGGAGGTATCCCCCCGTCCCTTTATACTTGAGTGAGCTCTGGAAACATCTTTGTGACATCAGTAACGTAGCAGGAAACCTCAAGCTGACTGCAAATGCCCGTAAAGTGCACAAAATTTTGCAAGTAATGAAGCCAATTTGCACAATATGTGTAATCAAGGGGAAAAAATCGAAAGAGCAGAAAGAGACTCGAGCAAAAACAGTACAATAGCAGTGGAACTGGAAAATTTGGTTAAGGGTGTGGTTTGACTCTCAGCCTATCATAAACCCAGTGGTCAAGAGATTATTTGACTCTGAATTTAGGGAAAATATTAAAATCAGATACACTTGAAATCAGATTCAGCACTTTCGGAATTAGTTCAATAAATTATTTTTTTCTTTTTCTTTTTTTCAATTGGTCAACATATCTACATGATCACTTGTTCATTATTGCATCATATCAGATCATATTGGAAACTGAAAATGTCTCTTGGGAGCAATGTTCATTAAAGACATAAAATGAAAGGATGATCAAATATTATTAAGTTTAATCTGAATTGTATTAATTGTATGAAAATTATATTAGGTGATGTTACCTACTATTTACTTATATTACAATTAAAGCTTTTGATGCATTTATTGTGTACATACTGTATATGTTTTTCTGTGAAACTAAAATTTGCATTCCTTCATGACATTTTGGAGAACAGTGGTTACCGTCTTGCTACCCACCACCCTCCTCTTTTTTCCTGTATTTCCTGTCTCACTGTTGCTAACTAATTATACTGCTATAATAGTATATTTTACAGTTTACAGTGGGGTTCAGATTTGCATTTTATTGCATAATAATGGCAATACTGTAATTACAGATGCAGTAGTTACAGCTGCTAAAACTGAGCTGAGATTGTAATGTTGTTGTAGACTTCAACAGATCATGCATTCAACAAAAGATCTTGATTAGCTTGAATTTTATTAAATTAATTGTATTTTTGAATTGTATTTTCAAATCCTATACAAGTCACACTAAAGCAATGCCAGAATGAAACACGTTTGCAACAAATGAAACACAGCAGGTTTCCTTTAAAGTCAGAGCATCATAGTGTTTCAATGAAAATACACACCCACTGGAGGTCAAAATCATTCTAATATGGAAATTTTCTGCTCAAGAAACATTTCTTATTATTATCAATGTTGAAAAGAGTTGAAGTATCCAGCAGTTAAAACTCCCTGCTAAAGAACAGCATTCATTTGAAATAAAAATATTTTTCTAACATGAGAAACATTAAATGAACATTAAATCATTTTACCGTTACTTTTGAGCAATTTAATGCATCCTTGCTTTATTATGAATTTCCTAATAAAAACATACTAATAAGAAATGTTTCTTCCGCACCAATTTAGCATATTTTGGATGATTTCTGAAGGATAATGTGACACTGGAGTAATAGCTGCTGAAATTCAGCTTTGTCGTCACAGGAATAATTTACATTTTAAAATATATTCAAATGCAAAACAGTTATTTTGTAATAATATGTCACAATATTACCGTTTCACTTTATTTTCGATCAAATAAATGCAGACTTGTTGAGCATAAGAAACTTCTTACAAAAACATTAAACATCTTAATCATTCCAAACCTTTGACCCCCAGTGTACATATACTATACAATATCTATCATATTTACTGAACAGCAATAGATACAAGAACAATTAGTAGATCTGTTTAATACACGCTCAGCTGATAGGAGGTTCAAATGTTGCTACGCTGCTGATATTTGCTGGATGCTGAGCTCATCAGCGTCGTTGGAATTCTCTTGGTCTTGTGTTTATGTAGGGATTCTCAGGTGGCTCTGTGTTCTTGAGTTTATACTGAAATAAAAACACCACATCAGCATTTTAGCACATGAAACAACATATAAACCTTGATTTTGTGTGATTCCGAACACTTCGAATTGATTATGAATTTATATAGGATGTTGTGTCCCTGCAAAGAACTGCTTGTGTGAGTAAATATGTGGTTGCAGATGTGGATACTCACGCTGAGGTAACAGAAGAAGACAGTGATGAACAGATCATATACAGTGATGACCCCAAAGCCAACATATACTAGCAGTGTCCAATCAATGGGGCAAGTGACAGCTGATTCTATGGGCTGCAGAGCATCTGAAACAATGTAAACAATACTAAATAAAGTGCTGTTTTAATATAATATTTGAATGTATCTTTTATTCTGTATTGGTTTAACTCATCAAGTGAAAAGGTTGCAAGGGTACAATGACCCTGCTGGTCTTTAAAGAAGGTCCAGCTGGTCTGCAGTTTGGCAGCAGACTATCATAGGTTGGTTTATACTATTTAAGCAGGGGTTTCGACCAATGCACTAATCAAATCATAAACTGGAATTAAACACATTCAAATGTGAATTGACATGAATTGCTTCTTGTTTTACCTTTAATGAGCAATATAGTCTGGGATGCAGATGTCCTGATTTGTGTGTTGATTTTGCAATGGTAGAATCCTGTGTCACTGGCTTCAGCCCTTAGAATCTTATATGAGACGGAGGAGTTTTGTATGTGCACCTGAAACCGCTGACATGACTGATTCCTGTCCACATCACTCAGGTTTGTTGAGTGCAGTTCTGTATCTCCCTTGTATAGAGAGATAGATGGTTCTTCATGCTCTGCAAGTGCTGGACATGACACAAATGCTGTTGCATTCTCGTCCACTCTTTTTATTTCGGCTGAAAGATAAAAGCATATGTGCACATTTTGTTTCTGAAAGAGAAAGTTAGAGATCGAGGATGTGGTGCACTGCACATGGAGTTGGCTGTTTCCTCCGCTGCCCCCCCCCCCCTCTTTTATTTATTTTTTGTCTGTTGACTTGTTTCTTTAATGCAAAGTTGAATTTTGTAATATTAATTTCAAGTTTACAGCATCTCTCTTTGATAAATATTCTGGAGACACTCAGTTATGAATATCCACAAGGATTCATATGCTGCACACCACATAAATCAACTGCGCAACTCAATTAAGAAGCAACAGAAAATCTCAAACCTTTGAGGAGACGGCAGCTTGAGGAGGATTCAGTAAGTTCAGCACAGAAGAGGGTAAGGAGAACAGCCATTGCTATGATCATCTGCACAAGCATTTCTGCCCTGCTGCTCCGTGCACGTGAAAACAGGGGAATATGACTTCAGAGCTTTTACAGACAGATGCACGGGTCACATGGGGTGAGGGGGTGGGGGCTGTTTCCTACCGACGTCACAGAGTAACACTATGAAGGACTGAGGAAAGCAGCCAAACATTTGACAGGGGACTGCATTTATCTCTGGAGACAAATAAAGTGTTCCCTTTTTTGTACTTTACTTAATAACAAGTAACAATGAGTAAAAGAAGGAAACGGGTAAAACTACCATGAAATCAGTACCGCCGCTCCCCATACGCAGGGTAAGCAGTTTGCATAGGGCACCAACTCCCAGGGGGGCACCATCCCAGTTGCTCAAAAAAAAAAATATATATATATAATTTATTAAAATATTTTAATATTTTTTATATATATATTTTATTAATATAACGTTTTATATTAATATTAAAATTAACATATAATATATATATATGTTATATATCCGGCGCCAAGAAAAGAAAAAGAACACAAGATGAAGCCCGTGCATTACTTCCAGGTACATTCTTAATCCTGTGAAATTAGGCTGGTTTTTTTAGGACGATTTTTGGCTGTTGACGTTAATAACGTGTTTAAATGTCGGCAATAATTTAACCACCAACAACGCATCTAATATTCTCTCTTGAGTTTCCATGTTCCCAAAAATTTGCCATGGTTTTACTACGAATAAAACAAAAAATTATGGTTCTCATAGCCATGGTAACCACAAATTAACCATGGTTTTGTTACTTCAAATAATACAATGCATTATATAAAAACAATGAGGAAATAATGGTTAATTAATAATTATATGGTTTTATTGAATAACGCTGTTAAAATACATAATGTAATACAAAATAAACAATTTATGTACATTACATATTATTGCAAATGCCTGTAAAGGGCACCAAAGGCCTGGTAACTTCTGCTGTTACACTTACAGTAGATCAAATCCTTGTGTAATATTGACCAAACATTTAGGCTAATTCAAATATCCACTTCATTTTTAATTTTTGGCCACCTTTTTGCTATAGATGACACAGCCTCTATAATTTCTTCATCAGAAACATGTTGACATCACAACCCTTACAAAAATGAACCATGGTTGTATCATAGTAAAACTGCTTAATTCTCTTTTGAGTGATTTCTGAATGCTTGAGACTATAAAATCAATCAAACAACTGTATTAATAAAATCATAGCCAGCCATAGGTAACTGGCTAGAGCTACACTTGTATTTGTAAGTTGTAAATAACATAAGTAGGCCTACAATTTATTTATTTATTTATTTATTAACTTTTATATTTTATTAAAGTTCTATTTTAACCCCTATATGTGTTTTATTATTATTATTTTTACTTCCATAATATTTGACGGAGGGGGCACAACAATATCATTCTGCTTAGGGCACCCATTTGGCCAGCAGCGGCCCTGCATGAAATGAACATTGTTCCAACACAATCAAACTTTATGAAACAAAGAAAATAAACACAGACCAGATATTTTCCCATTTTCATGTGTAGGGTTTTTAAAAGCTGAAAAGGTTATTTGGGACGTGAGTAATTTTCCCTGTTGCGGATTTTTACATAATGAGATCACATTTATTCATTTTTTTTTTCTTCACTTTGTGAATTGAAACTTCTCAGCACTGGCACGCACAAATACACTATCTTGCAGTGCAGCATTGCAGTGATAAGAGGAAATGAACGATAACAAAAGGAAAGAAGAGGTGTTGCCGGCAGTGTTGTGGTTACATTTTACATTCAGAGTAACAAGTACATTTAACCATCAGCATTCAGTAACATTCTGCAACTGCTGACTGTTTTTACGAGCAAGAAAAGGCTTCTCTACCTCTAAATACAGTCTTGCATTCTCTGCGTCGCTTAGTCATTAATAAATAATGTACATCCTGTTCTAAAAAAAATAGAAAATGATGTCCAAGTAGGAAATTCTTACTACTACTTACAAATTCTTCTTTTAAATATTGCTTTGATTATGCTAAGAATGCTAATTTTAGTGTGTAGTGTAGTATTTTATATATACACTCTAAGTGTGGTGCTATATAGAACTAAAAGTGGTTCTTTGGCTCGTAATCATAGGGAACCTCTTTTGGTGCTGTATAGCACCAAATCTTGGTGCTTCAGTGGTTCTTCAGCGGTTCTTCACCAGTTATTTGGCATGACTGAAGGGCTATATAGCACCACTGCCGTACAAAGAACCTGTTAAGCCCCTTTAAGGGTTCTTTACGAGCCAAAGAACCACTGTTGGTGCTGTTTAGCACCATTTTTGTTGAAGAAATACAATGCAATATGGCACCTCTTATGGTTCTACATAGCACCATTTGACAAAGGTGCTGTACAGCAGATTTAAAGATATGGTGCTATACAGCACCAAAAGTGGTTCCCTTATGATTACGAGCCAAGAATCACATTTAGTGCTATATAGCACCATTTTTTTTAGAGTGTACTATCTTCAAAATGTCAAATGCACTGATTGGTGCTTTAATTGCTTAATACATTCATTAAATATGTAAATTGGCCGCACTTAAAATTGCATTAAACTAGCTTTGAAAATCACATGCAGTAACAGATATAACCACTAAATGGCAGAATAGACACGGAATCTCTAGCACCTGTTGCTTGGTTTAATGCTATAACACAAGGAAATTCACTTTCTAATGCATGTTTTTTTTTTTCATAAATATCTAGTTTTAGTTTGTTTACATCTGCTATGTTCTTGTATGATTTAATATTTTTTACATTTTCAGTTTTTGAATTAATTTCTAATTTGGTCTGTTTTTTTATACAGAATGCAGAGCATTTTTAATACAGAGCGCATACTATATAGTCTCCTCACTAAGAATAGAGACAGGGATGTAGACCACAGAAATATGGTCATGATGAGATTGTAGTGGTCTCAGTTTCACATAGTGTTGATGAGTCACACTTGTTTGATGTGGTTAGGCTTCAGGCCTTTTTCTACTCTCATTTCATAGCTCTTTGAACCCCTAAACTACTAAAATTATATCTGTATGTCCACCTATGGAATCACGTAGAAAGTTGTATGTAGAAGCATTACGTTAATTAAATTGATAAGGTGTTCCATAAATGAAGTCGATACAAAATATTCAATGTTCCACAAAAATAAACCACTATTCAAACGTTTATGGGTCAATAACATTTTTAAAAAGTTTTTGAAACAAGTCTCTGTTCACCAAGGCTGCATTTATTTGATGAAAATACAGTAAAAAAAGAAGAAGTAATATTTCGAAATATTTTTGCAATTAACTGGTTCTCTTTAAAAATATATATATTTTTAACATGTAATTGTCAAGGAGTCTCCGTCACCTCAGTCATCAGCCCCAGTACACACCTGATCCTAATCACCCTAATTCTGATTGCCCACACCTGTCTCAGCTCATTAGACTCCCTATATCAATCTACTCTCCCCACAGCCTAATCGTCTGGTTTACAGTTTGTGTTACCTGTCTTCTCCTGTTTACTTACCTGCACTTATTTACCCCTCCATCGTGCCACTGTTCCCGTTTTCCACCTCTCCTTCGCTCCTCTGGATCACCTGCAAGAGACAATCACCTGTTACCTTACAGCTAAGAGACTTGAAACCCTTCTATGCACTAATTACTCACCTCTGGACTGTTGCCTCTTTCCCTTCTGCCCCAACCTGTTAATAAACCTGTTGTTTGATCACTTACCTCATGTCTCTGCCTTGTGAATCATGACAGTAATCCATTCTTGTGATGGTAACGCTGAATTTTCAGCTTCATCACTCCAGTCTTCAGTGTCACATGAACTTTCAGAAGTTATTCTGCTATGCTGATCTGCAGCGCAGGAAACATTTTTTATTATAATATAGGCTAATCAATTTTCAATAGTTGTGCTGCTTTACATTGTTGTGGGGACCGTGATATATTATTTAGGACTATTTGATGAGTAGAAAAAAATGAATATCATTTGAAATCGATTTGTTTTGGGTAACATTAGAAATAAATGAATGAAACAATTTAACAATAAAAACAATCTTATTGGCCCAACTTTTGAACCTGCATGTTCTATTTCCAAGTGTACACTTTCCATTTTTTACACAGAAGCAACATGTATTAATTTCACTATAGAAGATTGAAAAAACACAGATTTAATTATTTACCTCTGAACTGCAGATTTACAGGTGCATCTCAATAAATTAGAATGTCCTGGAAAAGTTCATTTATTTCAGTAATTCAACTCAAATTGTGAAACTCGTGTATTAAATAAATTCAATGCACACAGACTGAAGTAGTTTAAGTCTTTGGTTCTTTTCATTGTGATGATTTAGGCTCACATTTAACACAAACCCACCAATTCACTATCTCAACAAATTAGAATACTTCATAAGACCAATAAAAAAAACATTTTTAGTGAATTGTTGGCCTTCTGGAAAGTATGTTAATTTACTGTATATGTACTCAATACTTGGTAGGGGCTCCTTTTGCTTTAATTACTGCCTCAATTCGGTGTGGCATGGAGGTGATCAGTTTGTGGCACTGCTGAGGTGGTATGGAAGCCCAGGTTTCTTTGACAGTGGCCTTCAGCTCATCTGCACTGTTGGGTCTGGTGTCTCTCATCTTCCTCTTGACAATACCCCATAGATTCTCTATGGGGTTCAGGTCAGGCGAGTTTGCTGGCCAATCATTTGCTTGCCATGGTCATTGAACCAGCTTTTGGTACCTTTGGCAGTGTGGGCAGGTGCCAAGTCCTGCTGGAAAATGAAATCATCATCTCCATAAAGCTTGTCAGCAGAAGGAAGCATGAAGTGCTCTAAAATTTCCTGGTAGATGGCTGCGTTGACTGTGGACTTCAGAAAACACAGTGGACCAACACCAGCAGATGACATGGCATCCCAAATCATCACTGACTGTGGAAACTTCACACTGGACTTCAAGCAACATGGAATCTGTGCCTCTCCACTCTTCCTCCAGACTCTGGGACCTTGATTTCCAAATGAAATGCAAAATTTACTTTCATCTGAAAAGAGGACTTTGGACCACTGAGCAACAGTCCAGTTATTTTTCTCCACAGCCCAGGTAAGATGCTTCTGACGTTGTCTCTGGCTCAAAAGTGACTTGGTAGCCCTTTTCCTGAAGACGTCTGAGAGTGGTGACTCTTGATGCACCGACTCCAGCTTCAGTCCACTCCTTGTGAAGCTCTCCCAAGTGTTTGAATCAGCTTTGCTTGACTGTATTCTCAAGCTTGCGGTCATCCCTGTTGCTTGTGCACCTTTTCCTACCCAAATTCTTCCTTCCAGTCAACTTTGCATTTAATATGCTTTGATACAGCACTCTGTAAACAGCCACACCTTCTGTGACTTACCCTCTTTGTGGAGGGTGTCAATGCTCGTCTTCTGGATCATTGCCAAGTCAGCAGTTTCAAAGAACAAGAGATACCCAGAATTTATACTGTATGGATGGTCATTAATTGAAACTCAAATGTAAATATTCTAATATTTTGAGATACTGATTTTTGACTTTCATGAGCTGTAAGCTCTAATCATCAAAATTAAAACAAAAAAAACTTTTGAAATGTTTTACTTTACATGTAATGAATCTAAAATATATGAAAGTTTCACTTTTTGAAATAAGTTACAAGATCAACTTTTTCACGACATTCTAATTTATTGAGATGCACCTGTAAATATCACAAACATGTCACAACTTTATTAGCCTACTATGTACAAAAAACCTGTTTAGGGATGCCAAAATGTTACATTATGAGATAAATATCAACATATTGCGCCCCAAAAACTATAGCCTGTATAGTAAGTGCAGCCTAATGCATTTCAACGCACACTTGGTACATATGCTGAAATTTTGCATGTAAAGAAAAATAAGATTTATCATGTAAACGTGACTGTGCTTTTCTCTGCTATTCTCTAAGATACCAAATAATACATATTTCCAAAACAAAACAAAATGACTCAATATTTTGTACAATAAAATCTCAGACATTTTGCCAATTTTTTTTTACAAAAGTGCAATGCCAAAACAAATGTACCACAGTTTCAGGGCAACTGACACAAAAGGAGCAACTAAAATCAATATCAGATTTAAATTTGACCAAATAATATTTGGCTGGGTAAATCCTGTGTATCATTTTGGATGATACTTCCTTTACCTTGTTTGTAATTAAATATTGATTAGGTATTAACCAAACCATTTTCCAAACAATATTGTCTGTCCGGTGATTCCAATATGAATAAACATAAGGCAAAAACACAATGTCTCGTTGAAATAAAGCTCTTACGGAACTGTTGTGTGACTTAAGAGAAAAACAAATGTTACTTATATAAGAACTTATTATATTAGGCAGAGACCACTGTTGGATGTTAATTCTTGTCTGATGTTTAAATAACAAACAGTACTGACAGTATTTTATCAATATTATAATTACACCTAAGAAAAAAATGTATACCACCAAATTTTGAGAGTATGGGAGGGAATAAAACACCAAATGGAATTAGGATTTCTAACATTTTGTTTAAGCCAGTTAACTTCAGTGTTTGAATTGAGGGGGGGCTGGGGGGTCCCTCCCATAAGGATTGGGACACCCCCCCCATAACACCCAAAACATATACTTGCGGGGTCCCCTGGTTTTTCAATAAAACTATAATACATGAAACATGAAACTCGTGAAAATGAAATGAAAGGATTAGATTGCTGTATTAAATTAGACTAAAAATAGCTCATGTTACATGGTATTTTATTTTAATAAAATCATACTGTCACACTTTTCGAAACCACATTTCCTAAAGTGGGACACTAGGAAATTCGATAAAAATATAAAATATATAGTTTATACATACAAAATTATACTATATTTTGATGGACAAACATTCCATAAGCACATTAGACCAAAAAGTAGCAGGACTGTTTTGTTTAAAATTAATTTATACTCCTTAATATCAAGTTTGTCACTGACCTTTGGGTGGTCTTCACACAATGTGCTTCCTTTCAGATGATTGCTCCGCCCTCAAATATGACTGGACATTGGAGAGGTCATGTGATTTTGATCACATGACAACACAGCTTTGGATAACAAATAGTTTTACTGGCATTTATGTATTTATGGGGGAGCTACAAACACTAGACCTTATTCACCCTATATGCTTTAATAACAAATAATTGTAACATTTTACAATAAGGTTTCATTAGTTAATGTTAGTTAATGTATTAAAGTGTTAATTATTGTAAAGTGTTATCCAAACAATGCATTTTGAGCGTTTACTTGAAACTAACCCCAAGAAATATAAAAGCCCCCCCAAGTCGTGCGTCCTGGCCTGCATGTATTATTTAATGTTGCAAAGTCTAAAACATTTAGGCCACCATTTTCATATGAATTCATAATAACTGTCTTCTTTATGTTATGTATTTTATTTTTCCAAATAAAGTTAATCAGTATTTTGTCAATTTCTTTACTTAGCTTTTTATCAAGATGTAAAGCCATTGCTGCATAAATAAATCTGGAAATACCCTCTGCCTTTGTAATTAAAACTGCCCCAAAGAGAGGTCTCTTATAAGCCAATGATTTAACTTCCTTTTAGTTTTTTCAATAATAATAGGATTAAAATTTAGTAAGTACCTTCTTTTCTGGTCTTTGGTTATCAATAGGCTATTTCAAGATACTGAACCTCATTTTTTAAGGGAATACCATAATAGTTAGTTTCGAGACATTCCTTTATGGCCATAAGCTCACATTTACCAAATGTAAGTAGTGTCAACACCATAGACTGTAAGGTCAAAACGCAAGTGAGTCGTATTTCCATGCCTTGCGTGACGTCACAACGGGTAGGGCGCAATCGCATGGATTTCGGGGCTGGACAGGAAACGGAGAGGAACGCGCATCGGTCCTCAGCTCAGAACGGGAATGGAAGCGGGAGAGGAACGGGAGGCTCGCTCGTCTCATCATCATCATCATCATCATCAGATATAAGCGATCGGCACGGGAAGCGAAACCCCGATTGAGGTGGGAGAGGAGCGGGGATTCTGTCGCTGGATTTGCGCAACACATCAGTGGCTTTTTCCCATTGTTACCGTTTCCTTCGGACAAGACAGAAGCCACAGATTCGTCGGCTGGTTTGCGACAGTAAGCGCTTGCTCTTCATTTATACTCGCTGCTGCATGCGAACTCTTAATTAATAAAGATATTAATGAGCGGATCAGAAGCACGGCTTGTGTATTTCACGCTGGTGGAGTATTATTAGCTCGTTATCTAGCGATACACAGAGGAAAATCCAGGGAACAGCCCTGAAATTCAGACAGCTGTGCAGTGCCTTCAATGTCTGAATGAGGGCTGCTCCCTTGAAGAAACGTTATATTCGATCATAAAATACTGAATCTTTTGAAGACGCTGATTTGTAAGGTTTTGCGGTAGGAATTGCGACATGAATAAGGAATCTGGAATAATGAGGCGAGATTAATCAGTCTGTCAGAGAGAGAGGATGAGATGCATCTCCATCTATCTGAATACATCTGCTGTTATTGAGGGTGTTTGAGATGTTTAACCTCTGATGTTTCGTTTGCTATAAGCCTTTTGGGTTTCCAGCATCGCTGTATCTAATGCAAGCCTCATTTCTGCTGTTATTGGTGTTTTTCCTCTTCGTACCTGGTGGAGTGTGTTCTGCAGTAACACATACTGCAAACAGATGAGCTGATGCCACATTGGACCTCCCCTCCCCTCCACACACACACACACACACACACACACACACACACACACACACACACTCTGATATGTTCAGGCTCCACCCTTTGCCATGACAGCTGTGGGTTTCGTGCCAGTCTTGGTGCCCGTAGAGTGGAGGCCTATTTTCACACATTTTTGTCCAGCTTGTCCGAGTATGTGTATCTGCTAGCAGGAACCTTTTACTAAAGTGAATATTTATTTTTCAGGCTTTATTTCAGAAAGTCAGTCTCTGTACAGACATATTGTCACATTACATCAGGTATGCTGTCACAATGAAACTTGCCATTAAATATTTAGAGTTTTTCCAGCATGTAAATGCTAAAACAATTAAACAGAAAAAAAATGTAGGAGTTAACTCCAAATTATTAAACCATTTTTTTTAGCCAAGAGAAATCAATGATTAAACATTTACAACTAATATAACTTTTTTTAAAGCAATAATATGGTTATTCAACAAGAATGCATTAAATTGATAAAAAAGTGACAGTAAAGACTTTTACTAAGGACTTTTTCTATTCATCAAAGAATCCTTAAAAAATTGTATTATACCTGGAAGAAATGGGCAAAACTGATAAGTAATGTTACTTGAGCACCAAATAACATTTTAAAATATATTCTAATAGAAAACAGTTTTTTAAATTGCAATAATATTTCACAGTATTAATTTTGTTTATTGTATTTTTGATCAAATAAATGCAGCTTTGGTGAGCAAAAAAATCTTACAGACTCCTGAACAATTATTGTTTGGAGAATTCAATTTACAGAAGTCATTCTAATATACATTTTAAGCATGCACACAATTTTTTTTTTCTGCAGACTGTTTTAAACGCCACTTTTTAAACCAGTAGTTTCAACCACCCCCAAAAGGCTAGTGTATTGGTCAAAACACTCCAAAATCATGCTCTTACGCTATTTGAACAGTAGATTGCAGATGGCTATCATATAAAATTATCCTTCAATGAGTAGATCATCTTGCATATGCATTAATAAATGCATCTTTGGAGGGGCCAGCAGCAGATTGGAAGAGTGGATCTTAAATGTGTATCATTGGTACACAGGAAATATTCTAGCGAGCTCTTTGCCTCAGATCTTGGAAGCTTTACTGCTCTTGCTGCTGGTAATGCATTAAACTTGAGATTTATTTTTCTGCACAGAGTGCTGTTGCTTCAGTCTAATCCAGTGGGAGCAGTAGAATATGTGCTGAGAGGGATGTAAAACCATGAAATAGTTTTTTTTTTTTTAAATAAGAATTACAATGGGATGTTTCTTCTTTATTGTTGCTATCTCTTTAAGACCTTTCCCCTAAAATGCATTGTTAGTGTTATTTGCAGAATTAGTTTTCATTACCTAATTCTGGTGGGAGGACTTACCTCTCACCATATGTGCAGCAGTAAGCCAGTGTCCATCCCCACTGGATTCCTCTTTCTAGAGCTGGCCTCCTATACCAGAATGATGTCAGGTGATTGTGAAACTAGGGTGGATGCTGGCTGTGAGGACCCTGGAGTCCAGATGCAGAGAGTCTAGCAGCCTGGGTCTTTTTCTGCTCGACAGATCTTTGTTCTAAGTGATCATAAATGAGTCCTGATAAAGATCCAGTAGGTTCTCTGTGGTGCTGACCTTTGCAGCATGAGCAGCTATCTGACGGCTCACACTTGCGCCCACTTTCCCTCGACTCAGGACTGAAACCGGAGACCACTGCGAGGCTCTTCAGGATGAAGAAAAAGAGCAGACGAAGAGGAAACGGGCAGCTAGGATGAAAGGGAGTGAAATGATTTAAATTAATAGCGTCCCACGAGTCTCGGACGAAAGGACGTCCTTTGTTGGGGCAGGAGCAGGTCAACTGTGTGCATCAATCTTCGAGGAAGCACGAGTGCAATATTGCTAATGTTTCGTGAGTGAGGGAGGACTTCGTGCCAACTTTAATCAGCTCATTTCGGTGACATCTGCTGTATAGCAGCTCAAATGTATTGTCAGGTGTGTGTGATCTGTCATCAGCTTATAGTTTGGCTCATGAATGGTACTCAATGCACATGTTTGCTCCCTTGGATAACAGACCTTAGACCAAAGCCTGATTTGTCATCAGAATGATTTGTCATAAACCCCTCTGTCTCCATCACACTACAAACATAAAGGTGGAAGGGGATGACTCACGCAGAGTGTTTGTACACATGGTTTGTTGAGCTTTGCATTGAGATCCAATGTTTTATTTAGGTGTGTTTGATTTTGTATTATGTTCATATCAATGTGAACTGTGTTACTACAATGGCAGATTTTGTCCCCTTGCATTGGCTTCCCTTCTGACAGTACTGCTTACATTGTAACCTGCCTATGTTGGGTAAAAGATTAAGAGTGTTTATAGCCTCTCATCCAGTGTTGTTTTAGAAACATTGGCAGCTGCCACCAGGCAGTGACATGGTTTT
This sequence comes from Schizothorax lantsangensis, assembly GCA_027422415.1. Taxonomy (NCBI): domain Eukaryota; kingdom Metazoa; phylum Chordata; class Actinopteri; order Cypriniformes; family Cyprinidae; genus Schizothorax; species Schizothorax lantsangensis. Next base: position 4,286,987 of record CM049848.1, on the reverse strand, counting down.
ATCTGTGTTTGTGAAAGGCAGACTGTTGGAGAGGAAGATTTGTTGCATTCATACACTCAATTTGCTGTCACAATGCATGTTTTAGATTGACCGAAACATTAAGTTGCAATGAAACAGAAACGGGGGAGGATATTTTCTTTTGTGTTATGATGTACATCCAGGTGAAATGAATTAATGGGGGAGAATGGGTGTGGACTTGGTTCTATCCATTAGTTGTTGATTGGATGGAAGCATATATGAATGCAAGATTGCAGTCAATTAGATAGGTGCTTAAGCAGATCAAATTAATGGAGAAATCCAGCATACATCACCAAAGAGAAGTCTGTTGTGTCTAGGGCTGCCACAAACGACTATTTTTATTTCGATTAATCTATCGACTAATTTATCGATTAATCGATTAATCTAAATGATTAATTTCCCGCAAAAAATCAACAATTTTACTTAAGAATATTTTATTAAACCAAATTAAATCCAAATTTCTATGAAATCCTTTTTTAAAGCAAAAGTAAAGTGCAACATAGAGTGCAAGAAGCAAGTGTCCATCTCATCTCAGTCCAAATCACTGAAATCAGTTCAGTATTATAGTGCAAGAAAGACAACATATCCATGTGATCTAGTCTAATAATAAATTATAATCAGTATTTTAAATAAAGGAGTATTTACCAGAAATATTATTTACCAGAATTTATTTAGGAGAAAAATGCAAATGTGCAATTAAATCAATTAATTGGAGATGCTTTTGATTATTAAAATTTAATGGAACCATTAAAATGGAATCCAGAAAATAATGGAAAACAGAATTTGGTACAGATAAAACTGTAAAACTCAATTAATTAGACAGGTTTTTTTGATTAATACAATTTAATTTAACCATTAAAACAGAGTATAGAAAAATTAAAATGGAAAAAAATGAATTTGGAAATAAAACGGATTTCATAGGGCCCTATAATTATAATTTTTTTTTTTTGTGGTAATAAAAATAGATGTAAGTGAACAATAGCTTTTAAAATGAATTAAAATACATATATAATAGCAATGATGCAATAAAAATTAGTTCAAATAAAGTATCAAAAGCAAGAAATTATTGGTTTTATTGAACAAAACTGTTAAAATACATAATGTATTATAAACAATAGAGCTAATGTAGATAACGCATAACAACAAAGGCCTGCAGGGGGCGCCAGCGGCCTGATTATTATTTTTCACATTACTGCGCGATCTAATCCTTGTTTAATATTGACCAAGCCCCATTTAATTCAAATGTCCACTTAATCGTTAATATTTGGCCATTTCTTTAGGACAGAAATGCTATAGCCACTGTAATTAAATGAATATGTGGACATCAAAACGTGTAAACTCAGAGTGAGGGTTTGAGCTTTTATTTTGAAATCGCGATGTATTCTCCTGTGTTTGCACAGGTTTATAAATGATTTACCTTACAAATCTGATGAAATGGTGCATGTTGCGTTCCCAGATGAACGTTATAATAAACCCAAACTCACAACAACATGCAGAGATGGAGTTTGAGACGCTCCACACATGTAAATGATAAGTTTCTGTGGAACTACTGTGAACAGAGCCGCTGTGAGACGCACGTACTTAACCTACACGCATGTAAATAATTAAAGCTCATATACTGTGTTAGAACTGCATCGCATATAATTATTTAATTAAATCATAGCTTTGGGAATTCACAATTATGCTTAATTATGATTTTTAAATGGGTTTAATATAGGGCTGAACGATTAATTGCATTTGCGATAATATCGCGATATGAGAGAACGCGATTCTTCAACCGCAGAGGCTGCGATTACTCTGTCACGTGACACGCGAGAGTAAAGCGGTGTGTCCGACTTGAAGATCGATCGTATGACATCAAAGTACGGCGAGAGAAAGCATAAGGAGACGTCTGCTCTCTTATAGCTCTCACAGTACTTTGATGACACACACACACAACGATCGGTTCAGCAGCGCTGCTTCAAGTCAAACACATCTAAGCAGTCTTCAGAGGAAGCATCAAGTTGGCACGCTGTGTTGCCAAGTCCGCAGTTTGCCGTGGGTTGTTTTCGTGTCCGCGGGTCTTTCATAACATGCAGAATTGACGCGCTACATGTAAACGATATCCTTTGTTGTATTTTCTGTCAAAATAACGGAGTTCCTTTGAAATTCTTCAGCTTTTAAGAACTACCGGGTTCTCCGCTAGTGGGCGGAGCTAATGCGTAAACGACAATCTCATTGGCCGGCGCTCACCTATCATCGTCCCTGTTTTGATTTCAGCGAATCAGTTCGAGCGAACGCAGACAACCTGATTAATATTCATGAACCCAGCAGCTCAATAATCCTTTAGTGCGTTTTATACTGTTATTAGTAGTAGAATTCGTAGTAGTTTTGTTATCTTATCAGTATTATTTGTAGTTTTCTTTTTCCTTTTTTTATAGAAACACTAAATGACAAACAATATCTTAAGCACCACCACCAGTCCTAAGTTCAGTCAACATGACAAATACATTCATACATGGTTATTCTAATTACTAAAGTTATATCATCATATACTGCTCAAATTTAATGCTAAATTATCATAATATCATATTATAATGTTTTGACTGACTGATGCTAAGTGAGATATTTAAAAAAAAACTGCCATTTTACAAACATAAGCTTTATATAGATATAATTATATATAATTGAAAATCATTCAATTGATTATTGTAAATATTATCAACCCTCTATGGACACCTTGGCAATATAATCTCCATTGGCTTGTCATTTTTTTTAGTTTATTCACCAGACCAATATTAATTATCTGATATACTATAAAAAATGACAAGCCAATGCAGATTATATTGCCAAGGTGTCCATAGAGGGTTGATAATATTTACAATAATCAATTGAATTTGATAGGTGTCTCTCAGATTGTCCCACAGAAACATTAAAATAGTGTAGATTAGTGTGCAATGTTTTATAATAATAATTTGTTCTATTTAGTGTCCATTTCATTCATTTAACATTTAATATTGGGGACTTCCAAGTTATTTGACATATTTGAACATTTAAAAAAAAATAAAAGTAACAATAGTTACTTTCCCTGGTAATTAGTTTCTTTTATAATGATGTAACTACTATTTGTGAGAAGTAACTAGTAATATATCTAATTACTTTTTTAAAGTAACGTGCCCAACACTGCATATTATACAATGATTTATTGCTTGTCTTTGTTGAATAATACAGAATATAAAGAGCTTTAAAAAAAAAAAATCGCATATTAAATCGCAATCGCAATATTGGTAAAAAAAATCGCAATTAGATTATTTTCCAAAATCGTTCAGCCCTAGTTTAATATCATGCAGCCTTGGAAAATAGTCTAATAATGTGTTTTATGGATTCTTGTCCGTGAAATGCGCCACTTCCGGTATTTCGAAATTTTTGAACGATACCCAACCCTAGTGTTGATACTGTTTCCTAAGCAATGAAGATAGCCAATCATAACAGTGGCCGATTACTGTGAAGCCTTAAATGACACGCCCCTTAAAACAGGTAGTTTTAGACAGACGTCAGAATGAGGGTGGAAAATAATCATTTTCCTCACTGTTTTTTTTTGTGCAAAACACTTTATTAACATTATAAGTAAACCTCAAGGAACATAAAATAATAATAAAATAAAAAAAAAATAATAAAACAATCCATGTCATGACCCCTTTAAGAAATGTCCTGGCTCTTTCAAACTTTATAATTGCAGAGAATAGGGTTTAAGATTTTGAAGCCCAAAAAAAACTGCATCCATACATCATAAAAAGTGTTCCACATGGCTCCAGGGGGTTAATAAAGACCTCCTGAAGTGAAGCGATGTGTTTATGTAAGACAGTTTATAAAGTTTTAAATATGGATATTTTTATTACACAAACGCATCAAATCCGTTCAGAAGGCCTTTATTAACCCCCTGGATCTTACATCCCATTCCCTGCCATTATCATTTTGGGGTGAACTAAACCTTTAAGACATTTTGTTTATGAGGTCAGAAAATAAATAAAGATGGAACACATTCCTGGATGAATTGTTCAAAATAAGATCTACACCATCTTCATTTAGAAAACAGATTTCATTTAATGCCAAATTTCAAAGGAAATTGTGTATGTTTTTTTTTTTACCAATGGTGCAATACTTTGTCCTGTTTTTACTTAAATTTGCTCTAAAAATAAACTTTTTGTTTTGTTTCCACCGAAAAGTGGAAGTATTGCGTCTCTATGGATTTTTAAAAACATTGCTCTGTGTGTTTGAGCATCTTGACCAGCACAGCAACATTGTTCAACATTTGACGGAGTCAGGACTCCATCATTTACATTACATTACATTTAGTCATTTAGCAGAAGCTTTTATCCAAAGTGACTTACAAATGAGGACACTAGAAGCAATCAAAACCAACAAAAGAGCAACAACATGCAAGTGTTATGACAAGTCTCGGTTAGCCTTACGCAGTACACGTAGCAAGGTGTTTTTTTTAAACGAGTAGATATAATAGAAAAAAGAAAGCTAGTGTTAGTTTTTCAAGAAAAGCTAACAGTTAGAGAATAAATATGCAATTGATAGAGGGTCAAGTGTGTGTGTGTTTTTTATTTTATAAAAAGAATACAGATAGATAAAATAGAATTAGAATTGAGAGTGCTAGAGTTAGAGGGTCAAATAAAGATGGAAGAGATGTGTTTTTAGCCGTTTCTTGAAGATGGTTAAGGACTCAGCTGCTGGGATTGAGTTGGGCAGGTCATTCCACCAGGAGGGAACAGTTAATGAAAAAGTCAGTGAAAGTGATTTTGTGCCTCTTTGGGATGAACAATAATGCATCGTTCACTTGCAGAACGCAAGCTTCTAGAGGGCACATAAGTCTGAAGTAATGAATTTAGGTAAAGGGGTGCAGAGCCAGAGTTGGTTCTGTAGGCAAACATTAATGCCTTGAACTTTATGTGAGCAGCTATTGGTAGCCAGTGCAAATTGATGAACAGAGGTGTGACGTGCGTTCTTTTCGGCTCATTAAAGATTAATCTTGCAGCGGCATTTTGGACTAATTGTAGAGGTTTGGTGGAACTGGCTGGAAGAGCATTGCAATAGTCAAGTCTGGACAGAACAAGAGCTTGAACAAGGAGTTGTGTTGCATGTTCCGAAAGAAAGGGCCATCAAACACTGAAATGTCACAGACCCTTTCTAGCTTGAGAAGCAGGGATCTTTCTTGGAGCCTTGTAGCTTTTGCTAAAGACCTTGAAAAATATTCCGGGTTAAACAGAATTTACGTGAGGCATATTGCTAGAATGGAAATTTGTTTACAGTAATGCCCTGATAATTTATTATTTGAGCTACGTTCTTTTAATTGCCTTTTTATAGAGCATGCTCCTGCCCGCTCTTCTGTTATGAACAGTATTTTTTATACATGGCTGATTGAACATGATCCACACCTCAGAGCTTTAATTGAGAGTTGCACACTGACATTTAACTTATTTATTTCTTTATCATCCTTGGCAAACAGTCACATTTACCATTATTTAGCTAATTTTTAAATGTGAAATCCAGTTGTTCTAATACAAATCTAAAAGGGTTGATTTTTTGGTTTAATACAAATCTATGCAATTTGGAATTTGGTAAGGATGAAAGATTTTCCCTCGCAGATTTCACAACGGACTGGTAACATGATTTTGATAGTGACATCTGTGTGAGCTGTGCTTCATAACTTTGCTTTACTATTGACACGAGACCCTTTTTGCCCGTGAATTTTTGCCTGCTTATGTTACCACAACTAAAACGATATCTCACCCAAAGTATGAAAATTCTTTCATATACTCACCCTCATGTTGTTGTAAACCCATATGACTTGGCAAGAAAGCCGTACAAGTTTGGACAACATGAGGGTGAGTAAACGATGACAGATTTTTATTTTAAATCTGTTAAGACCACAGATAGCGGAGTGGTTCTTTTGACAGGCCACAGCCTTCATTTGAGCTCATTTAGCCACTGACAGTCAATGAGATTGTCACATTATACTGCTGCCAAGATTTTATGGACAGTTGACCTTGGCAGCCTTCTTCCCTGCGTCCCTCTGAGAGAACTGACTGTTTCCCATAGGACACGGGCTAAAGGGAGAGAAGGAATGAATAACCAGAGCTCTATCAGTTCTTCTCAAGGACTACCATCAGACGAGTGTGAAGTGACACTCTCAACATGTGCTGTTTGTCCTGCTTTAGTGCATAACTGACAGAAGTTTCTCTGCTCTTGCATTCCTCAGGAGTGCTTCAGAAATGCAGTACATGTGATTCTTATTATGAGGCACCGTATTAAAGGATAATGTACAGTCAGCAGCTCATTATAAAATTATCCAGATGGAGTAATCAAGAACACAATGTGAAGTATAGGTGTCTTTGTTTTGTTTATTGTGTGGTTACGACCTGCTGACTGTACATTATCCTGCTTATTACATGGCCACTTACCAAATACATGAGTTATATTGTTTTATTATATGAGAAAAAAGAGTGGTGCAAGAGCAAACCCCTGATTTCATTAGTGAAAAATAAAATATGGCTTTGAGTCTGTACCATGTACAGTATCACACAGTGGCCATTATAAAAAAAAACAATACTTACTTGACAGTAGAGTGATTGACCAATCAGAACCATGTGTTCAATGTAATCAGTCGTGTTAATGTTTGTTGCTGATAGAGAGCACTTTAAACGTGTTTGTGGTGAAGCAGATTTGCCTGTGGTGCTTTCTGATATTGTTGTGAGTGCTGAGAGGGCTGGTTGTTGTGGATTGCAATTTGGTGATGAAAAGTGGTATAATTTGGTAATATCTAAGTAGTTTGTATGCCATGATATTTTGCTGATTAATTCTGTTTCTGCGTGAGCTGCTTTTGTTTTGGTGGATACTAGGTGGAACAATGCCTCACCCTATGTAAATACACTACATGATTCCGCCAATCAGCTCTCCTTCTCCTTCGGCAGTGTGCAGATTTGGTTTCAGTAAAAGGTGAAGTGCAGTTTAGTAAGATGAAGTGTGTAATTTCTATGCCAGTGGCATCACATGGTGTAATCTGTTTGTTTGAGAGGCCTAACTTGGCAAGACTGCACCAGTGACGTGAGTTTGGAATGGGACTACCTGTTTGTCTGAACCAAGAAGGCTTATAAATACCAGAAAAAAGCTATCCGTAAATGTTCCATCAATCTCAATGCCAGTTGCTTGTCTGGTGCAGGACCCCCCAAAAGTGTATGATTTTAAAAAAAGTGCTATCTTTGCTTATTGGCATTGGCAACCAGTTTTCTTGAGCCAATCACCTGAGCTGTGTTATTGACTCTGGAGCTGCACACAAATTATCTCTAAAATGATCACCTTCACATACACAGCATTACACTCTTACTTTCAGTGTCACATGATCCTTCAGAAATCATTCTAATATGCTGATTTGCTGCTCAAGAAACATTTCTTATTATTGTCAATGCAATGTTGTGCTGCTTAATATTTTTGTGGAAATTGTGATACTTGCTTTTTTAAATTTAAAGGATTATTTGGAGAATGGAAAGTTCAAAAGAAAATAATTTATTTGAAATTGATTTTTTTTTTCATAAATCTCTTTACTGTAACTTTGGATCAATTCAATGCATCCTTGTTAAATAAAAGTATTAATTTCTTAAGATAACCCCAAACTTTTGAATGGTAGTGTATAACCAACTGTAATCACCTATGACCTTCCCTAATAACTATTCTGAGCTTTATTGAATTTTTTTCTTGGAAAATTGTAAGTGTTGCAATGAAATAAACAAAAAAATATATAAATTAATTATCAAATAGTCTCATTCTGGAATAAATATAATTGATATCCCTTCTCTTTTGAGCCTAGATTTGATTATTACATGTGGAAAAGGAGCACGATTTACAACCAAAGAGAGTGAGAAAGAGAAGGTTAGTAACATTAGAATGAGAATGTGAGAATGTCTAACACAGTAAGAAGAGAGTGGGTCATGATTGGATGTTTTAGATATTAGCAAGTGTTACTGTGATATTTTTACTCAGCATGACCAAAGAAGTGGTCTACTAGAGACTGTTAATGCCTCTGTATCAGTCCTGACCTACTCTCGTAAGGCAGCCACGTGTGTTCGGGGAGGTGTGCGTTAGATAGTGAAAATGCGGGTAGAGTTCGCATGAAAGAGCTTCAGCTATCACGGCCTGTGCTGTCTCTCTGTCAGCTCAAATAGTGGCAGACGTGTCTCTGACTGCACGTTTGCTGCATAGTTATCTGTGTTCACGAATCTCAGCTCGATCAAATCTCTGCGTGGCCATGTCAGTACAATCTGATCGTCACAAGTTGTTCTGTCTTGACCTGTATGTGCTTGAATCTCTGAGGTCTTACCTGGATGTAACCATGCAACCCAGTTCATTATTGGTTTTATAGATGATTCATAAAAGGTGGTAATCTCTCAGCAATAAAACTGTACACTTACCAGAAAGCCAGATCGTAAAAGGAAAAGAGCATGAATAGAAAAGAGTATGAATAACTTTCTGGTGAGTTAATAAAATGTCGAAATCCGTGCTTGGAAAATCTAACCTCATTTGCTTTTGGTTCACTTGTCCAATGTTGTTGCTTCCCGGTGTGCCAAGTGTTCTGCTCTGTTCCCTGTGCGGTGGACTGGGGGAAGAATGAGAGGATGGAGATCAGGATGCAGGTTTATGGTCTTCCTCTCAGCTCTCTGTTTATTGATTAATTACAAGGTTTATTTTACTAGCTGGTTAAGTTGAAGGTGAATGAGAATGTAGAGATGGTGACAGTACCGTTTTAATTTGTCTGAGAAAGAGTGATCAAGATGAAGAGAGAAAAGAGTTCAGTGTGATCCATTTTATTGAATTGGTTCAGACAGTCTGCGAATAAACATGCTCAAAATGATTCATTTTTAGTTTTTAGTTGAGGAGTTTTGTTTTGTAAAATGCTGCCGTTTTGTTTAAATGGATGTTTTCCAGCTTTATCAATTGTGTGTCATATATGCAGCTGTTATAAAGTTTAATTTGATAATTGATATTCTTATTGTTTTACCTCTCTAAACCGATGCAATCTATTTAGCTGTTTTCATTATTTTTAAAAAGGGTCACTTGACTATAGTTTGAGACTTTATCTTCTTGACCTGCAAGCTTCTCTCATAATTCAAAGCAGGATTCACAGCACTGGGTGTAACATTGTACTCTATATATCCAGCTCTAAGAGTGAACTCCTTACTGTTCAGCGAGCACAGAAAATCATTTGATCGTGTTATGACATGCCTGGAACAGCTGTCATAAATGCAAGGAGAGACATAATTGCATCCCAGCTGTTTTTCCCTCTGACACGTCCAGCACTGAGGTAAAGGAGAGGCAAATCTTCCTGGATCTCTATAAGAAACTACTGAAGTTTGTTCAGATTGACACCTTTATATAACTTGTGTTTATTGACGCTTGTTTTGTCAGGCATATGGGTCATTCTGTGGAAGCTCAGTTAAGAAGAGATTTCCAAACTGTCTGATTGTTGTAATGGAGAAATGACATGTTGGGGCAGAAAGTCATAATGTGTTTAGTAAGGGAAGGTGTATCAGGCCCTAGAGGTGTGCATTGTCACATTATAGTTGGATCAAGCATACTGTTGCCAGGTTTGTTATGATTTTAAAATTTCAAAATATAATGATAGTTAATATTAAATATTGAAATATGTTGTTTTTACATTTAAATACAGCATTTGTTAGAGTAGTTGACCATCTCTTCTGTGTTTGCGTGTGTTATGAGGATCCACCTCTCCTTGTGTCGTCATGGCCTAGAGACCCTCCTAACACCGTCCCAGAGCCAGACTCACAGTGGGTGGCTAAAGAGGGGTGTGTTTACTGAGTTATATGTCTGATATAGCAGATCTCTTCTTCAGGAGACAGCTATCTTATGTAAATGCACAAGGTTTCCACAAAGTCCAGGAAGGTGCGATGTAATCAGACCACCATCAAGACAATGAGCTACAACCTAACTTTACTTTCAAATTTTTCTTTATATTCCTTGTTGTTTTTTAAGAACATAACATTAAAGCCTTTTATTTTTTTTTAAATCAGAGACATTAACAAAAGTGTGTACAGAGTGGATTTGCACTATTGTTTAATGCACTATTTAATTTTTAGTAATTATTTTGCTGCTCTAAATCTATTTAGGGTTTTTCTTTTAAAAAATCTCTTCTGGCTATATCTGGGAATTGCACAAGGCAAAGTGAATGTGAAGAGTAAATCATGTGTGTGTGATATTGAATCTGTGTAATGGATCTGATCCACACTACTGGCCCTTTAGGTAAAACTCCTCTTGGGGGGTCGTCCAAGTCATGTAACAACATGTGTGGCATTGGTTATTCTGTTGTAGGACCCTTAAATGTAATAATGAGAGTTCAGTTTCTTTCACACAGTGGATCAGCAAACCTAGTAATTTACTGTATAGTCAACACTTATCTGGAGTTTGAAGGTTTCACAAAGGTTCTTCTTTTATCCTGAGCTTCTTGTGTATGCAGCATCATAGGTGTGCTCACAGTGTAAATTGAGTGCATTTTTACTTGTGGGTTATTGTGATGTTTTATCAGCTGTTTGGACTCTTATTCTGACGGCACCCATTCACTGCAGAGGATCCATTGGTGAACAAGTGAAGTAAATTTTTCAAAACCTGTTCCAATGAAAGAACAAACTCATCTACATCCTGAATTGCCTGAGGGTGAGTACATTTTCAGGAAATTTTATTTTTGGTGAACTATTCCTTTACAGTACACACAACAATGTACTTATTCTCTTAAAGAGTTCATGACAAAAGTGGCAATGCTCCATCCTTTCTGTTGTCATATTTGGCTCAGAGATGCCATTGTAACATTTCCACTATTGCGTGCTTCTTAATACTCATCATGTGTGTGTTCTGAAACGGATCGCTCTCACCCTCCAGTGGCACCAATTACGGTGCGCAGAAACTAATCCGTTCCTCTGCGATTAAACCCAGACATGCACATACACACACCATTGTGTGTCTAAATGAGATAAAGACAGCTACTGCGGTTTGAAAGTGGAGATGGCTCATGGATTTGTGCTCCCTCCTCCTGGATATGGGATAGAATTTCAAAGCAGGTCTGTTGGAGTTCATATGATGGCTCTTCATCAGATTCATGCCTAAGGCTTTCCTTAATATGGATAAGCTTGTCATTGTGTTTTGCTTTCATTTTCATTGCTAAATCATCATGTTTCTTATGTGTGATGCTGGGGATGAAGTGATATTAAAAGTCTGTACAATAAGCTGATAATTATTTATATACCTTATAAATATAGACATTCTCAATTGATAGAACTTGTGAATGACAGACGTTCATTATGTTTGAAACTGCAGATCTCTGTGCGTAGTTTCAATGGTGGCATATTTGTAGGTTACCTATTGTAGCAGGCTAAATCTGAGAGATGATGTGTAATAATGCCTCATACCACCATTCAATGTCTACCAGTGTACAGAGCTGCAGCATTTCCGGGAAAGGCCAACAGCCTGCAGAGAGATCGATATGGATGAGGTATCGTCTCATGCTTACTCTCCCACCCAGAGGGAAAAACAGGAAGAGATCCCTGTTGGTTATGGGGTCTTTACATTTCTGTCATTTGCATTTGAATTGTTTCTCTGAAAAACGAAAACGTTCTGCTGGTGTCCATTAGCAGCTCTTCCCATCTGTACATGCTGGCTGGTTTCTTTATAACATTACTTCAGCCTCCGGATACGGTTCTATTTTTGTATAGGAGGAAATGGCAGCAACCAATATTGTTCCTGCTTTGTCTTGTTTCTCCACCAGCTCCATTTTAACACCATTCTTTCTTGTTGCTGTGTTTTCCTGCAATGTTCTAATGTAGAAGCGATTGTTTCTTGTATATCCTTATTGACTGATGCTATTTTCATCAGTGGCCACGCTAACACTAAGCACCACCCGGGTTTGTTAAAGCTCAGGGAAGGTGGGGCGACCGTCTTGCTGTCCATGTGGCCCAGTTTAGGATACCCTATGTAGAAAAGACATGTGGTCATGGGAGTTGAGCCACTCAAAGCATAACTCTCCCATAAAAGACAAGCACACAGAGAGGCTTTTGTGTGAGATTTGTTGGAGGTCGTAGTGGGTGGTGGTTGAGTCATGTTGTTGAGTGTGTATGTTCATCTGTGTCACTGGCCAGAGCAATTTTGGAGTCTAAATGGACCCCGTTCTTTCCTTGTTACTTCATGTGGATCTCATATGTGACTATTTCACACTCTTAACCAGAGTCACATAATGTGCTTTGTTGGTGGTTAATATAAGATGCTTCTATTCTCAGCAAAAGCAGGAGTAGCCACATCTAAGGTGCGGCCACCATTTACTGTTCAGCAAATTTTTTTGCCAAATGCATACATGATTATGTAAAAGTGTAGTTTTTAGTGTGTTGATGTGGTTTCTTGGGTGTTTGGGTGGTTACTTATAGGCCCAAGTTAAAACCGTCCACCCTGGATTCTCAAAGATATTCTGGAATCTAGATATGGTGCCTCCTTAAGTGTAAGTTTATGGGATATTTTTGCATGTTTTATCACCCACCAGACTAAAGCCATAAGTTTGATTGTTTACGAAAAATATATAAAAGTACCATTCGAATATTTGTGGTCTGTAACATTTATTTTGTTTTGTTTTTGAAAGAAGTATCTTATGGACACTTAAGGTCTCTGCACACTGAGTCTGAAATTTTCGCACGTTAAAAAATAATTACGACCTCACGTTGTGTCAATCACATTTGCACACTGCCTCCGAAACTTTCGTTCGTCAAAAACAATTCGGATCAGGTTCGATTTTCTGCGGTTTCGCATCCTTTCATGCATTTTTATAGGAAAGGATGGGGAATATGGAAAAACGCATGCGAAAATTTTGGACTCAGTGTGCAATGGCCTTAAGTCTGTATTTATTTGATCAAAAGATTGACAGTAAAACAGTAATATTGATAAATATTAATATATTTCAAATTATAATTTATTTCTGTGATGCAAAGCTGAATTTTCAGCAGCAAGTAAAATGTCTTATCAGTGTTGAAAACATTTGAAGCATGCAGTTCAGCAGTTTTTTTTGAAAGTTATACATTTTTCAGGATTCTTTGAATCGAAAGTTCAAACAACATTTATTTGAAAATCGCTTGTAACGTTATATTTATCTTTATAACGCATCTTTGTAGAATAGAAACATCCTTTTTTCAATAATAAAAAATATTTTTGAGTGGTAGTGTAGGTCAGACATTGTGTTTAATATATGTAGGGTTGGGGGTTTTCAAAAATAAGTATGAGCAATAGTGATTGTTGCCTGAAAATGCTACTAATGAGTTATTCTGCCCTCTGGTTTGTCATAGAGTGTCCCATCTAAGAATGTGCTTAGCTTTTTAATTATTTAATGACAGAATTCCTCAAAGGTGCACCTCCTGAAGTCTTAAAGCACAGTTTATATTTAGTCTCATGTGAACTGGTTTTGGGATTGCTTAAGATTCTCTATTCTGGCACTTGCTTCCTAAAATGTAATTGATTGTAATAACGGCTTAACAGCAGATTGCCTCAGAATCTCTTTATTCGTTCTTTTGAACCTACTGAGTCACACCAGACCTTGGAGATTGGTGGTAGAAGAAGTCTGCCTCCAACCATTTGCATGACCCAGTTGTTGCAGTACTCTATTTTCTCTCTTGTGAGCCGCTTGAGTTCTAATTACGACCACTAGCTATGATGCTCAAGAGCGTTTTCTTGAATGGGTGATGGTAATTCTTCTCTGGGGCTTCAGAGAGTGTGTGCAGTGGCTTTTACTGTTAAACACCCATCACATATCAAAGCCATAGTATGGCCTCTGGTCCATTCCTTCTGCGAGTCCTACTGACCTAATAATGACTCTCAGCTTCCGCTGTGTCCGTCCACACCACCAGCAGCTCACTAGCTCTGCCAGGTTAATTATTTCAATTCCACACGCAGCCCTGGAGGCCGAAGAGACAGGTGACACACTAAAGCCCTTGGCGTTGCAGTCATAGGCTGTCAGCAAGCTCCCTCCTTTCCTCATTTAATCTGTGTCTATCCGGAGGGCGAGCGGACCTCCTTCTTTACAGCTCTGACTTTGAAATGAGAGCTGGAGGGATAGAGACAAGCACACAGATGCACATACGTTAATAAAACAAATACACATAGCTGTCTGCTTCAACTGCAAAAGAAATGGAACATGACCTGATGTAAGCTTCTGCGGCTATGTGTATTTAATTACCAGTTACCTATTTTTGTTTTAAAGTCAGCGTGAAATGAAACCGATTCATCCATGCATGTTTTATGTTTTTTTCACCTCCTTTTTATAATTAAAATGCAGAATTTAACTCCACTATCTTTCTTAAAACTGACCTCAAGCTTGGAGGTCTGCCTCCATCCAGTCAACAACCGATGGATAGAACCAAGTCTTCCATCTTACATTTTTTGATAATCATTGGAATGTTATGCATGGGAAAGAAAAAAACAAACATTTGCCCCTATTTCTGTTTCATTGTGACTTGAATTAAACCGTCAGTCTATAGAATGTTTTTGGTATTTTTTTCTCATTAGTAAGGCATTATGAACCCACATGTATTACCAAATCTCCTGAGAAAATGTAAGTATTTTATGTTTTGGCATATTTGCGGCAAAGTTTTGAGTCGTATGAAAAGGTATAATGTTTTTAAAAAAAAAAGCATGAAGTTCCACCCCGAAACCTAACTGTCAGTGGGGCATAAGCAGCGAATGAGAATGTACGAATTCATGCAAATTTGCCATTAAATCGTAAATGTAAAATAGATTTGGGGGAAAACAAAATTGCTGTGAAAGTGTGTTGGGTAATACCCTTAAGTAAACGAATACTACTTTTGAAAAAGATGCACAATTACTTGAGATGAAGACTACAGTCATACCAGTAGCCAACTGAAAATCATTGTGAGAAAGTGATACTTCACCCACACTTCTAGTAGACGACTGGCATATCATTATTTAAGTAGTTAAACTACAGACAAGTTATTATTACATTGCAGCTTCTTCAAGTCAGCAGTCAATACAATAGGTGCGGTCACATCTACCAATGTTCAGCAAAATTTCAGTCAAAATTGTGTCATTTCAGTATATTCACAAAAGCAGTGGGAGTTTTTGAATTAATAGACTCATATAGAGACACTGGATTTGAACAGATAATTGATTTTTGCATTTAGAGTAAAAAAGATTTAATCAAAATGTGAAAAAAACCCTCTCATTTGAAGTAAGAAACATAATGAACCGCAGAATTTAACAAAATATGCTGTCACTACTTTCAGTTGTAACATGACACCTCTCTGAAAATCTTAACATGGTAGTGGATATGACAAAGTTATATTTGGTCTTGGCGTTATAGATCTGCTTCGTTTGCTGAATTGCTGCTGCTGTTGGTTATTGCTGCTGCTGCTGCAAAACAAGCACAGGAACTTGCTACTGCCAATACATACGCCGATACGATGCTGTGCGTTTTTAAGACATGCTGCTGCTGCACAAATAGCATAACCTGTAGCAGATCTATACAGGTGGAGCTGGGGAGGGTGGAGGGTTTCAGAGGAACTCTAAAGCTGCGAAATGATCTAGTGAATGCTAACAAGCCTTTTAAATGTAAAGCACCAAGCTAATTAGCTGCTTATGCAACATGAACCAATCAGCTTGTGCCAAGTAGATTAATGCTGTGAATATCATCACTTTGCTTTAATGACCCATCAGCCTGCGCCATCTAGAGTTTCATGACAGAACTTGGAATTTATTTAATCCTTTTTGTTACATCAGAAGCATTGTGCACAATTTAACATTACATTTAAAGATTTAATGTAGCGATACACTTATACTCATTGAAAACAAGTAGCTTGTTCTGTCAAGAGCATGAGTTTGTTGTTCTTTTTTTCTGAATGAAACTGGCCTAAATGGCACAAGCTCCTTCCACTAGTGTGGTTATGTCTAAACGGAGCTGCAGTATTAGGTCAGTGTGTGGTCACTGCTTGCTTTGATGCTGTGTGACAGCTCGGTTTCTCCTCTCTGACGTCCTGCAACTCTGTACTTCAAATCTGCATTACATGCATGCTGCTCTGCACTATACTCTCTCTCGCTCACCTGTTCATCATGCACAATGGGAAGTGTATCGGTTTTCGTCTGCATGGACAGAAGGATGTGGAGGAGGTCACAGTGATAATCGCTCTTTTGTTTCTCCTTCCATCAGTATGAACGAGATGTAACTCGCTCATAACATTAGGCTTTATGTGGCTTCCTGCCGCAGAGAGCTGATCCTTGAATTTGAATTGCAAATTGTGATTTTCTTCTCTGGGTGTGTGGAAAGTGTTTGTGTAATTTGGTGCTCTTCCCCTGCTCATCAGTGAATGGTTCAGATTTGCTTAACTTAAGATTTGGTTTGTTCATTTAGTTTTTTGGAAGTACAAACTTGGGGAGCTAAACAGAAGCAGCTAGTCTTTGTAAATACAACCAGCGCAGTTGTCTAGTGAACAGCTGTGTAGCAGACATGTAGAAAACTGTGTGAGAGTGCATTGAAGCATATTAACCCCACTCTATGTATAAATAGCCTAACCCACTGACCCACACACACCACTACAGTTGACTGTTTATTTCTAGTGGAGTGGTGTTGATTTGACTCAACTTCATTTCTGGAGTATGTGAGGCACTAAAGCTTATCTAATGGTAACATTTCCCTTTTAGGAAGATTCTTGCAGCATTTAATATGTTATTAGTATTTGATAATATTTAGTCTTAAATATAACACATCTTTATACCTTATAGGGAATACACAGGCTTTGTTTTAAACAAATCCGAGGAGTTGTATATAGTCTGTGCTTTAGCTCTTCAGCCCTGCCTACAGTAATTGTGTCACTGGCATGAAATGACAACCAGTGACAGCAGTGTCCTGCAGTGTGACATGCTATACTTCCTATGCAACATAAATATTCTTAAACATGTCCAATAACACGTTTTTGCCAAAAAAAAGCATGTCTACAACAATACAACATTTATTTATTTATTAATTTTTTCTTTGGTTGGTTGTTCATTTAAATGATTGCAACTTTATTTTCATCCTAAATTTAGTTTTCATCCTTATTTTCATCCTTTGCTTAACATGCTAGATGTTTCTCATTTGAGAACGAATGTGTATTACATAAATACGTTGAGTAATTTATGCACATTGAAACAACACATTAAATAAGTGTTTAACTTGTAAATACTGTTGTTAACTTTTAAACACATGGTGTAATAGATTGCAAATGTTGTGTGCTAATCTTTAGAGATCTGAAATTAAACCACAAAACAGAAAATGTGTGAAAATCATTTATAATTAAAAAAGGTCAAGCTGATTATCATCCGTCTCTATCTAAATTGTTCTAAATAGCATTTTAATAACTTTTAAATGCATTCTTTCTAATTCATTTGTCACAATATTAAATATGATCTTTCTCCATATAGCAGTATACATAGAATTTAATTTAATGTCCTGATTATGAAAAGTTAATGACATATTATGTGTTTTTCTGCTTTAAATCAGAAAAACCAACCCCATGTCAACATCTGCTTCTTGTGATCTCATAGATTTGTGAGAAGTCTTTAACGTTATGACTTGATCAATCAGTTGCTTTCAGTTTAATTGAAATTTTATTCCATCAAAGCTTTTACCTTGTTACAAGAACTACTGTGCTTGCATTATGTGCATTAAGCATGACTTGAATCTTGGGGTTATAATATTGAAACATGTTGAACAGCTCAGGTTCTGTCATGAGCAGTAGAGCCATGTTGCATTAAACAACCTTTTTTCCAGTTTTTTAGTGTGGTCATATCAACTTGCTTATGAATGGTGGCCTCATTAATCATAGTTTTAAAGACAGTTTTAAAGCAACAGCACAGCATTGTCACATCAGGTACAACAGCTACATAATGCATTCATAACCTGCAGATCTGATGGCTAAAGTGGACTGATTTGTAGCTCTCCTTTTCTATCTAAATGTATAATGGGCAAGAGCAACTTGAATTAATTAGTCTTTTCTGTTCCACAGATTGATTGAGGACCTTTTCCATTCAGAAATCAGTTTGGCACTGCCACAGAACCAAAGGTAAGCTTTCTCTAGCACTAAAACAGCTGACTGCATGATTTACCAAAATTCCTTTACATTTTATAAATATAGGTGATGTGTGTAATGTTTAGATATTGAAATCTCAGGTGATGGACTGCTGTAGTGTGTATATATATATACATTTTTTTCTCTTCATTTTTTCAAATAGAGAATAACTACTTAGTTTTAGTGTCATATCATAGGTTGAGTTCCCTGAAAAAACACACCATATGTAGGTTGATTTCCCTGAAAATTGTGAACTTTTATAATTTCATTTGATGACATTCTTGGTGCACTTACACAAAGCGAACTTGACAAAGTTATGATCTCATCCCACGTGCGTGACTGGCTTTTTTCTCTAAACATTCCATAATACTTTTTAATAACACTCTGAATATTTCCATAGACATGTGATGTGTGTTTTGAAAGGAACATAATGTCTGTGGACATACTCCCAGAAGTTAGCGAAATCTCAAATAACGCTGCTTTAAGCCTCGGATCCTCCCGTTCTCGCCGCAGAACCTGTCTGCATTGGTAATTCCATTTGAAAAGTGAAAGCATGTGGGGATGTATGGAAACCGTAGACCCAGTCTCTCCTCCAGGACTCTGATGTTCCTGAATTACATCCCTGTGTGTCGTCTGCCCTGTTATCAGGTCTGAGACCTGCCGCCTGCCGTTCATTCCAGCGCACGTGTGCACACAGACACACTATCATTAACCCCTCGAACCCCACCTGGAGGAAACCTCAGTGCTGCTTCCCTCCATCCACCCTCTCAGTTAGTCTCGTCTCAGAAGTGTGGTCATCTCCTCAGAGCGCCTGCTTTAGCTCTGCGCTAATGAGAGGGGACAGTGGGAGAGGACTTCAGGCCCCTGGGGCCCCATCACTGCGAGAGCAAAGACTTCACAGTCTCAAGTTTCCTTGAACAATAAGTATACAAAGAGTCGTTTTCCTCATCAGTGAGGTGCAGGAAAAGAGTGTTGGAGTTAAGTGTCTAGAACAGTTGTCTGAGGAACAAGATGTCATGTACCTAGTGGAAATTTTGTAAAATTGTCAGACATGGTTAAACTTTCCTTAATGTAGAGAGATACTTTAATATTGTTATTTTTTTTGTAGTTACATGATTCACTGGTAAAGGGCGTCAAGGGAGAATGAAATCAATGTCAGAAAAGCTGAGATGTTTTTAGTTCCCCAGATGCCAAAGAAGCAGCTTTCCACACAGCCTGTGCAAAGGTGTTGCATTTCTAATGGTTTTGGTTTAGATGGAAATAGAATCTGAAAGTATGTGCTGCTCCCGGGCAGCCGCTCTGTCCCACTGTGAGCTGTTTTTGGAGTCTCTAGTAACTCTCTTGACTTCAGCTGCTACCTAAAGCCAGCATGGATCACACTGCTTTTATCATAATACGGGTAGAGATTGTTTTTGTTTTTTAAAGCAGTAAATGCATGAATTCTTTGGAATGCCACCTTAGATATTTCAGATTCAAGACTCAATTCAAATTTTTTTTTTTCATTTATTGTTACATAATTCAACTCTTTTGCCCATGTTACTGTAAAAAAATAAAATAAAAATTCTTTAATTTATGGAAAATGTAAGTATTATAAATTCACTGGTTATAAACCAGCATTTGTTTTCAAACTAACTTGTCTCTATTAAGTAAATTTTGAATACGAAAACGGTTACTTTCGACCCTGTTAAGTTAACCATTGTAGAGTACTTTATTTCTTTTTAATATTTGTTATAAATGAACAAATTTCTTCAAATCATTGTTTTATGCCCTATATTTGGTAACAGGGTTGCAAAAATGGCGAACATCATATAAAATATAGAGATAGACGAATAATTTCTAAAATATAATTACCTATCTCACAAACCTATTGTTGAAAATGAATTTCTATTTTGTACCCTTGTCGTGGATAGTGGCATTTATGTGGCACTAAAGCCTCACACAATAGAGGATCACTGGGCTAAATTGTGGTCAGTCGATCCAAATGTCTCATTTTCAAGGGCCGGTTTGTGTGTCTGCCTCCTATGCAGCCCTCTAGAAAGGGTGTGATAGTTTTGATTCTATTCATAACATGTACAAACCAGGATCTTTGTTTTTGTTTGGAAGAATGGCCTTTGGCTGACTCATGAGCTCTTTCAAATGTAGATCCTGAAGTGGTGTTGACCTTAGCAGACTTATTCTACTGAATTCTGTTCCGCCTTGACCTTTCAGCACCATACAGACTGACTGCTCTGATTGTACTGGTTTCATGAAGATAAGAAAAGAGCAAGTGGGTACAGGAAGTGATGGAATGATGTCAGAGCACCCACAGGAAAGCACGTAATGGAGGAGTGCAATGTGCTTTTATCTACCCATTCAGTGTGTTACCACATCAATATAACTCGTTTTACTTTATTACATTGTATTATTGTTCAAAAGGTTGGGTGATAAAATATTTGAATGCTTTTGAAAGAAGTCTCTTGTGCTCACTAAGTCTGCATTAATTTGATCAAAAAACTGTATCCAGTAGAAAAAGGAATATTGTGAAATACTGTGAAATATTAGTACAATAAAAACAGTATTCTATTTAAATATATTTTAAATTGTAATTTTTTCCTGTGGAAAAGCTGAATTTTCAGCATCATTACTCTAGTCTTCATTGTCACATTATCATTCAGAAGTTTAAAAGAACAGCATTTTTTAATTTCTATAATATTTTATAAATGTCTTTACTGCTAAACAAATTGAATGCATCTTTGCCAAATAAAAGTATTAATTTCTTTAAAAAAAAATCTTACTGACCCCAAATGTTTGAGTGGTATGTTATATTATAATACACTTTTTTTTTATCCCCTTACATCTATAGATTGACATTGTAGGCTCATTGATATTTAACAACTTCTGGATGCTTTGTTGCTGCAACTCACAGCCCTCTATATCCCTCAACAGTACTAAATATGTTTAGTGTATCATGGCAAGTGATCTACATTTGAAAACAGTTCCGACCAGCTCTAGGCCATGTTTGCATGAACTCAAATTAGGCTCATCTTTGCCATTGATGAACTGCAGGTCATTGTGATGTGCACACAGCCTGGCCCATATTCAACGCTTGTGGGTTTGCTTGAAAAGAGAATGGGCAACTGTATTGATTCATAGTGTGATGCATTATGTCTCTGTGGATGAACACAAACCCCCCTGCTGTGTGTAAATGGGGCCTCAGCTGGACTGTCCTGTACCAGAATCATCACCTTTGATTCCATTCACTGTCTACTGTAGAAACCCCTCTTTCTTCTTACTCATTACATTTAATGGTAGCATCAGCAAGACTGCCTCTGATCTGTCTCTGTACTGTCACTGAATAAGGGCCCCTCATTTCCCTAAGTGCCCCGAGGCACAGTGTTGCCCCCTTTTATCCCAGCTAGAGTTTATGCCTTGGCTATATATTTAACCTCTGAGATACGGCTGTGATATTAGAGAAGCTTGGCTGATATGGCTTTAGGACACTCTTAAAAAATAATGGTTCTTTATTGGCATCTGTGAAGAACCTTTACATTCATGGAACCTTTCAAATGAACATAAGTTTCTTTAGTGGAAAAAGATTATTTCGATTATTTAAATGTTCTCCACACTAAGCAAAAATGTTTATTTTGAGAACTTTTCACTGAACGGTTCTTTGCGAAACCTAGAATGGTTCTTCTATTGCGTCGACACAAAAACACCTTTTGCAACCTTTACTTTTTAATAAACCTTTAATTTTTTTACGATTTTGTGACTTGTTAGCTAGTAGACCTAGTGGACGACTTGCTATTTTGAAGCACTTGCTTTGTATTTTAAGTGTGTGATCAGGTGTGACCCTGTTACTGTGCAGCTGGGATTGGAAAACTGGAGCATCTGTGCTGGTTGCGATGTCTGGGGAATCGCCAATATGAGTCGTTGGCAGACACCACACCCTTCTGGGCCTTAAGATGTATAAAGGGGCATCTAGACCTGAGCATAGAACTTTTATGTCTTGCATAATGCTCAAGAATTTAATTTGCATTTAATATTTCAATTTGCGTCCTTGCTGCAAATCTTACTTTGTGCTTTTGGATATGTTTTTTAGCAAGTAATGATCAATCAGATGAGTTGAACTGAATTAAGATCACTTGTGCATCTATCGGGATTACAGAATGGCTAATTTGTTAATTTGGAGTGTTTTGGATCCTCTGCTCTGCATCTAATTGGCAGAGCCGAGTGTGAAGACTCTCTCCCGTTGTGTGTGTTGCCAAGCCCACGCAGCCCACTTCATGCACGTCTCCCGTTTACTGCACTCAGTTGTGCGTGAATGATGACATTAGAGATGCTTTGTCACTCTGTTGCAGGATGTTAGGACCTTTGAATCCTTCTTTTGCTTCCACATCTTTTCTCTTCCCTCCTCCTCTAAACCCTGTGCTTTCTCGCTAATGTGAATTGACCACGTGATTGACGAGACAAATGGCCTAGCTTTGGTTCCAGTGTTTAATTTGGTCATGGACAGGCAGCTGTTCTAGAGCCAGACACCATCAACTATCCACAGTCTAGTGGATTCCCATATTTAGTATTTTCACCATTTGTTTTCCAATATTTGTACTTATTTGAATAGCAGGACGGTTACCTTTTTCTCTTTTAAGGGTGGATGTAGCTGTGAGTAGCCTATTGATTACTGTAGTTTTTGGCTATGGGTTTGTTGGTCCAAAGGTGAAAAGATGTCTCACTTGGGTAAGATTTTCATGCATAAAAACATCTATCCACTGTATTTAAGTGAACATAAGTTTGTGTTTAAATATTCACTGAATGCAGCAGATTCAGTATAAACAAACAGCAATGTGGTGGATCATAAATGAATAGATACAAGAAAATGAATGTAGAATATGGGAAAAAAAATGAAATGTGCATATAAAAACGAATTTATAAAAATTATAATATATAAAATGAGTTATATTGCACATCAGAAAATAATACATATTATATAATACATATACACACACACACACTGTATATACTGTATATAAACTTTTGTTGTGTGCATTTTTCATAATTCAGTCATAGTGTGTGTAATATGTATATATCCTAATGTACAAAATAACTCATATTTTATATATTATAATCTATCTATCGATCTATCTATCTATCTAGACTACACTGTTATATATATTTTTTCTTGTTACAAAAGTCACTGTATAGCTGTTATTGTATTGATTTTCTGTTGAGGTAAAATTGCTCTTGGTAAAGGCAAAAATAGGCTATTGAGGCAATCTACAAATCAACATTATTGCCCTCCTACACACACTTTTACACAGCAGCGATGAATGACCTGCATCCTGCTTATGGAGACATGGGAAACAATCTCTTTGCATCTCTCTGTAGCTTCTGTTTGAGAGGATCATCCTCTTTTCCTTGTTTTCATCTTTTCCTGGCAAGTGAACCAATTGTGTGAGCTCCCACCCAAACAAACCAACTTTATGGACATTTATCCTCTGTAAAATATTATAGATCTATTGTCTTTGAAACCAAATTATAGCCTAATGTCAAATATAAGCCTGGTTTCTGTTGGTTGCGTGTGGAGATGTTGTTAAGTCATTTGCGTGTGCGTTTGTGACTTCATGAGGTTGGACATCATCTCCCATGAGCCTCGCAGAGGCGTTTGACCAGGGAGAGTCAGTGGCGCTTTGTTTATCCTGGTCAGGGATGTGGAAATGACAGAAGCATGGCAGATCTGACAGAATAAAGACACGCCTCCTATGTTAACTCACAAGGTTATTTTAGTACAGACTGGAAATCTGCAGTGGCATCAAGTTGGGAAACACTGACGATAGTTTCGCAATAATGAGAGCAATGAGAGGGAACTGCACGGAGGATTTGGTGTTCTTCACTCCAGGAAAGGAGCACTGAAAGTCTTGCTTTTATGTGTAGCAAATAGTGCCATCTATGCAAGTCTGCAGCAAATTTAAACCTGCAACTTGTTAAGAGTCAAAGCCCTGGACCAAATTAATTGACACATGGTTTTCTTTATGCCTTCCTCGTGAAAGCGGGGACATCGCAGATTTCTGCTTTGTACTGCAACTTTTGCACTTAGCGTGAAGACATTTTAACTTGCGTTGTGTGACAAATTGACTGATTGATTTGTGCACATTCTTCCAGCTCCACTATCTGTAGTGTCATTACACAGTTGTGTGTTTAGCTCTAGATGTTGCTTTGTGATTGGATGACTGAGTTCTGGAGGTAATAAACAATGGAGACTTTGTGGTGCCACTGAGATATTATTTGACTCTAATTTTATAAAATTTAATCCAGTGCATTCCTTGGGAAAGAAAACTCTCCACATCATCAAAGAGGATATGTTTTTATACTTAATCCTGATTAACATACTGAGTGAATGTGTGATCAAAGAGTTTGGTTGATTTGGCACTTCATTTTGATCACATATATTGAGCTTGTGTGCACATTCATGAAAACCCATGAAAGTGGCTTAAGTGTTTTTTCTTCCTGTTTTGATGAATTTCCAATTGAAACAGGCTGTTTGGAAAAGGCATGTTGAATGCCTGTTAGTATGTGTCATCAATATTTTCTGAAATTGAAATTGTTGCTACATTTTAGGTGAGTATATATAAAAAATAGCTAATTTTATCAACTTTAATGTGTAAACTACTAGCATATAGATGACCTCAAAGCAAGCACACGTGGACTTAAATCCACAAAACTTTGATTTCATGGGGTCTTTTAAGACATGCTCATACTAGTAGCCATGAAAAATCACACAACCCTTTGAACTGTTTTCCAGAATTTGCATGAGTCCTCAGTATACTTCTGCCCATTTGAATCATTTAAAGGAAAAGTATGGTCCAGTGATGGATGTGTGATGGGTGTAGCCCAGGCGGGTGTGAGACTTTAGCTCTGAAAGGTCATGTAGACAGGCTGCTGTTTTTACACAGGGCTGGTACATTATACAGCAATTGAACAGGCCTGGTAGTACACAGCAATTATACTGCATGGTTACGTAACAGCATGAGTGTGCCTTCAGTGCCGCCCAGAGCAGTGGCCAGTTTTATGTACCTCATCTGTCTTCGCACAGTGTTTTTCCAGTGACATTTTTACTCTGGCTGTTATTTTAGTGTTTTGATGAACAAATCATTTCCATCCCTGAATTCTTTGACCAGTCATAAGGCCTCTAGAATAAGACAGTCCTGTCTGCTAAAACCAGCTGCCTCTGATTAGCAGTAGGAGATAGCGAATCATTGGTTCATCAGTGATTTGTTTGTGTCTTTGGTAGGGGTGTAAGAAAATATCGATACACATGAGTATCGCGATATTTTGTTTGGCGATACTGTATCGATTCTCAAAAACGGAATATCGATATAAAAAAAAAAAAAAAAAAACTCATACAGGATTCATGGCAGTTGTTTCGTTTTGAGTTCATATCCCGACCGCTAGATAGCAGTCTTCATCTCTGAACTTAAACAGTGACAGGAAATACAAGCATTAGAGCGCACCACTAATGTTAGCGTTAATATAGTTCGCTGCCAGTAATGGAGGATGAAAGAATTGTTCCAGTTCCCGTTTTGGTGTACAAAGCTGAAGTGTGGCGTCATTTGGGCTTTCGTGGTAACTTCTGCCCCGGGACCGCGGCACGAGCTCCACCTCGGTTCCGCCGCTTGCCGCGCCCTGTGTGAAGAGCCTTCGCGCGGGGCGCGCCGGGTGGTATAGGGGCGCCGCTCGGCTGCAGCTTTCTCTCGTGTCGGGGGCGTTTTGTGCAGTTGGAGCGGTGCTCGCGTCGCAGTCTCGGTGATTCCACGCAGAACATAAATACAAACAGAAAAACCTGTGAAATCCAAGTTGAAAGGTTCTGAGAATGTTCAACATCTGTATTTATTTTATTGTTTTACAATTGTTTTGTTTTCTTTAGGAATCCTGCAAGCACTAGCAGATGTAATTTTTTGTTCAGATCGAAATGTTATGACATTGTATGTCACAATTGTAAACTTAAACTGTGAACCTTTAAAGGAGGGTCTAAAAATATATATGATCTTTTTTATATAAAATACATTTTATACATACATTTAACTAGCCTAAATAATCCTGCAAGCACTTTAATTTACCCCCCTTGACTCGTACTGCACAAAAAGTGGTTCAATAACGTTGAATGTTACAGGGACTGATTATTGCAAATGCAGATCCCAGTCTATTCTGGTTAAAAAAAAAAAAAACAGATTTTTTTTTTTATTTATTGCTAAGGTTTGCATATGGTGGTGTGCTCTTAATGACAGCTTTCCTAAAAATATATCCTATTCCTAAAATAAGAAATATCCCAATATATCGCCTTGCTTACAGTATCGCAATGTATTGCAATATATCGTATCGCAACCCCTGTATCGTGATACGTATCGTATCGCCAGATTCTTGCCAATACACAGCCCTAGTCTTTGGTAGTGCTGGGCGATATACCGGTATACATCTTACCTCTGTATAATGCATAAAACTGGAAGGAAGAATTTGGGTAGGAAAAGGTGCAAAAGCAACAGGGATGACCGCAAGCTTGAGAATACAGTCAAGCAAAGCTGATTCAAACACTTATGAGAGCTTCACAAGGAGTGGACTGAAGCTGGAGTCAGTGCAACAAGAGTCACCACGCTCAGACGTCTTCAGGAAAAGGGCTACCAAGCCACTTCTGAACCAGAGACAACGTCAGAAGCATCTTACCTGGGCTGTGGAGAAAAAGAACTGGACTGTTGCTCAGTGGTCCAAAGTCCTCTTTTCAGATGAAAGTAAATTTTGCATTTCATTTGGAAATCAAGGTCCCAGAGTCTGGAGGAAGAGTGGAGAGGCACAGAATCAATGTTGCTTGAAGTCCAGTGTGAAGTTTCCACAGTCAGTGATGATTTGGGATGCCATGTCATCTGCTGGTGTTGGTCCACTGTGTTTTCTGAAGTCCACAGTCAACGCAGCCATCTACCAGGAAATTTTAGAGCACTTCATGCTTCCTTCTGCTGACAAGCTTTATGGAGATGCTGATTTCATTTTCCAGCAGGACTTGGCACCTGCCCACACTGCCAAAGGTACCAAAAGCTGGTTCAATGACCATGGTGTTACTGTGCTTGATTGGCCAGCAAACTCGCCTGACCTGAACCCCATAGATTCGTCAAGAGGAAGATGAGAGACACATGACCCAACAATGCAGATGAGCTGAAGGCCACTATCAAAGAAACCTGGGCTTCCATACCACCTCAGCAGTGCCACAAACTGATCACCTCCATGCCTCGCCGAATTGAGGCAGTAATTAAAGCAAAAGGAGCCCCTGCAAAGTATTGAGTACATATACAGTAAATGAACATACTTTCCAGAAGGCCAACAATTCACTAAAAATGTTTTTTTTATTGGTCTTATGAAGTATTCTAATTTGTTGAGATAGTGAATTGGTGGGTTTTTGTTAAATGTGAGCCTAAATCATCACAATTAACAGAACCAAAGACTTAAACTACTTCAGTCTGTGTGCATTGAATTTATTTAATACACGAGTTTCACAATTTGAGTTGAATTACTGAAATAAATGACTTAAATAAATAACTTTTCCACGACATTCTAATTTATTGAGATGCACCTGTATCACAGGTTCATCAAGTTCGTCGAAATAATCCATCCACGATCACTTTTAGTCAGCTTTGATGAAACTCCTCTCAGCTAGCACGTCTTTTCAAAGTGAAAGTAGCTTTGTCACCTGACCTGAATACAGCGCGCTGATTCGCTAAAATGGATTTATCGGCTTCTGTTCAAAAACAACAAGGGCGCTTGTCGGCTTCTGCAGTAAAACGTGAACTCGCGATGCCTTGAAAGTGGGCAATACCGGCGTTTTTGACAAAATGTGTTTAGGGTTCAGATCGCGCTATATGTGGAGAATAATTTTTTTTTTTTAAAGTGGCGTTTATCGTTTTTGCAAATAAACTCTTCAAATATTCTTTTGGGAATGTTATACAATGTTTATTTAGTCAACTTATCTTTGATCTCTGGCTATGACCTTTATAGTGCTGTCACTTGCTTTTATTTATCCGTGAGAACCACAAACCTCTCAAGATTTGTTTTGCTATTTTGGTCCCTGTCTAGAGATGCGGGGTGTGTGTGTGGTGTCCACACAGTGACTCGCCAAGAGACCTCCCTTTGATACTGAAAAGAGATAAAACTCCCTTCTTTTCCGCTTATTATCTCTCCCCTGCTTATTCTTTCTTTCTTTTGTTTTGAACGTTTATAAAGAGCCTACTCGCAGACAGTTTAATCGCAAAGCCACTGTGCCCTGAACTTCAGTCTAAACATCGCCCTGGTACTGTTTATGTTGATTGTGTAGAAGGCTGTCTCCAGCTTTCTGTCTACGACACTCCTGTCTTTCTCTGGGGAGTAATCGCAAGCAAATTGCGAAGAAGAACGGAGACAAACAGGGAGGAAAAGAGAGGTATGCAGGGAGGAAAATGTCACTAACGCTCAATATTTTCAAACTTTGAGTGTGAAACCAATAATCTCACCCGTCAACTGTTTGGCCCCCCGTTTTCATGGTTTTCGGTCTATTTTTGCATGTGGTTTCATACGCAAGTGAGAGAATGTGTTATGTTTGTGTGTTTCCATGCTCCCTCGCTCACATCTGGAATACTAAGCTGAGAGTTGGACTCTCTTGTTGATTCATTTTCATTTTTTCCTACGATGACTGAGGCCAGCTCGTCCTCACCACGAGTACATTTGTTTTTCTCCTCGAGATGAAGGCAGAGGGAATGAAGGAAAATCTGGATCTTATTTGAAGCTGTTTCTTTCTGCCCTGATGTTCTGCTTGTATCCTCACCACAGCTCAGCTGGAATCTGCCTCGTGCGAGGAGCTTACTGCGGTCGTGTCCCGAGTCACCCATCCCTGAGGATGACAGCTGTACCGTAGTCATGGGAAAACGCTCCTCAATGCTCCTCTGTGTTTTACTGAGAGTCACTGGACTTGTTGAGTTGATGGTGTGGTTGGAGGAACGTTTCCACTCATGCTCCACGAGGAACGTGGATGCTGCTTTGTAATTATGCCCAGTCAGCATAGGGTTCCTGTACTTAACCCCAACAACAAAGCAAACCCCCCTCTGTATCTTTATTGCTTCTGAAGTTGGGGTGAATAAACCAGAGATCTGCAAACTAAAGCAGCCCCCAAGAACACAAAGCTCTGAGCTTTTGGAATAAACCACATCTGTATCAGATGAATGCTGGACTTGCGAATGGAAATGCTCTGATTATAGTTTTTTTCTACTTCCATAATGTGTCTGACAGGGTTTAAGAACAGAAAAGTGAGGGGATATTTGAGATAAGCCATCAGTTTGGCTCATGAATATTTATTAGGTGATGTAAAATTAGCCCGCAAGTCCGAACTGATCTGCTGAAAGCCTGGTAAGTGGGCACAAGCCATTGTAGCATTTACCGCTTATTTCTGTTCACCCCAGAATCTTTTCCTAGGTGTTTAATGCCATCAGTTCCAGTGTTTTATAAAATTATTATTTATTAAATAAAGGTGTTTTTCAAAAAGAGTTGAAGAACTTCAACATTTCTGAAGGAATATGCAATCAGATTTATACACACTTGATGGTAACTGTATATTTTTACATGGCTCTGCTCAGTCCATGGGATAGATTTATTATTTTCAAAAGCACAGTCCTATTAGCTTTTGGCAGTTCCTGTACCTGTCCTTTAGTTGCCTCCCTCCACTGTTTTCTTTCGTTTTTCCATTTGGCTCCTCTTGTAAATCTCATCTGTACTCGCTCATTGTTTCAGTAGTTGGGGTTGGATAAGGTTTGCATGGATGCAAAAGTGCAAGAACTGCTTAGATTGAGCCACGTGTCTACAGTTCCTTCCAAGACTGTGAGTTTTCATACATCAGATCATATTTCTGCTTCCAAATCCAGATTTCAGGAAATTCACTTGGATGTTGGTGTATAATTGGATGTTTTAATGCACACTTGCTGTTTCGAAGCAGTTTGTTGCCACAAGATTTTCACACAAGGTCATGTGATGATTTCAGAGGAATGCTCTTAGTTAAATAACATTATGGAGAAATTCCACTTGAAAGTGAGTATCACTATTCCCCACTCTCTGAGAAAGACAGAACACTCTGAAGGGTGCAGGGTAGTACTGACTAATTGCAACACTACACAAACAAAAGTCACTGACAATTTATTTTACATTGCAGCAAATTTATGCTTATGGCTCTTAACATGAATCATTTTTTTGTATAAATTAATGCTGATAATTTTATTTTGATTCAAATATTGATTCAAATTGTTCCTTGTTTGAAAATTTGCCCTTTTATTGATCTGTTTTTGTG
This sequence comes from Schizothorax lantsangensis, assembly GCA_027422415.1. Taxonomy (NCBI): domain Eukaryota; kingdom Metazoa; phylum Chordata; class Actinopteri; order Cypriniformes; family Cyprinidae; genus Schizothorax; species Schizothorax lantsangensis. The sequence continues at coordinate 4,256,507 of CM049848.1, read as the reverse complement.
TTCTGGTCATGGAATTGTGGGTAATGGCTGAAACAGGACTATATACACTACCATTCAGAAGTATGGGTTCAGTAAGATTTGTTTAAATAACAATGTTTTTGAAAGAAGTCTCTTATGTTCACCAAGGCTCCATTTATTTAATGAAAAATACAGTAAATACAGTAACATTGTAAAATATTATTACAATCTAAAATAACACTTTTATACTATAATATACTGTATATCAAAATATAATTTATTCCCGTGATGGCAAAGCTGAATTTTCAGCAGTGATTACTTCAGTGTCACACAATCCTTTAGAATTTATTCTATATGCTGATTTTGAAATTGATTTGGAACCCCAAACCATAGTGTAATTTACATGTTGAATCATGCCCAATTAATACAACCTGTTTTGTTGACTCATGTTTGAAATATGTAGCGTCATTTGATGCACTCACAGGTTATGATTGTGGTGATGCATGGCTTTCTGTAATGCCAGCTTGGGTCTATGGTTTGCATTAGTCTATCTGTGTTTTCCGGGCTTTACCATGCTCCCATTAATAACAAACACACTTTCATTATATGAGACCCACCATGTGTTGTGTGAAGAATGTACAGGGGTTACGACCCCACTTCAAAGCCTCCTTCCATCCAATTTTAACATGCTGCATGAGAGCAGACTAACTGAGCTTAATGCCTCTGATAGGCCCACACAGCCCATCAATGCACTTTAAATCATATTTATGATGCTGTGACTATTGGGCTTGGTAATGGCATAAATTAATGCGTGGTGTCTTTATCATTCTCTTTTTAAGAGTTTTGCCAGACATCAGGGATCCATGGGCGAATCTACTGACCTCTGGCCCAGAGTTTAAAGATTATAAGGTCAGGCAGTGGGAAGCACAATTCACACTGTTCTTGTCCATTTGCAAACAGCATGAAGTTGGGATCATGGGAAAGATCGTCTGAAAATACAGGCTATCACAGGAATCTATGTTGTAATGTTTATGAGCAGTGTAGAGGAAACGTTAGTTTTAAAATATAATTTTACAATAAAATAAAATTATTGTGATAAAATTATTATTGTAATCTGTTTTGTAAATTTAACAGTAGCATATGTTATGTCAATATGTTATTTGTACCATTACTTTAACTATAGTGGTTTCCAAACGGGACCGCAGGATGATTTTTTCAAACTCATATATTATATTATTTTTATTATTATATGTATTAAAATGCTAAAAACATACAATCAAGATGCAAACTGAAATCATATTTCTTGTTTTCCCTTATATCTATTTTTGAAGAACATACAAGTGTTCAAAAATGAATTGTGGTTAATAAATTTATTGACACTACCTGTTTCTGTTCATAATGTAGTTAATATACATGATAGTTTTCAGGAGCATATGCATTATACTGGGGGCATTTGAATATTGTGTTGGACAGTGGGTGGCCTTTTGTGAACATCCGTTATGGTCTCATTGGTCTGTCGAGAGGTCGTATGATTTCCTGCCGTCCACTGGTATCAGACTGCATCGCTGAGTAAATACACTGGTATTTCTTGCGCGTTGAAGCACATCTTTTGGAGCAGCCCAACAGTTATCACCATTAAATTCATTATTTTGGATTTAGCTGCTCATTAATCAGGGTTCTTAGTAAATCCACTTCTCAGATAGATGTTGAACTCCTCTGACACTCCCCTGGCAGGTTGGTCGATTATGAAATGGCATCTTTGGGTGGAGATGTGCCTTTTCTTGATTATGATGCTGTTTTCTGACCTTGGATCACTTAAGGATTTGATGGGCCATTTGTTATATAATCTAAAATGTCACTGATGCAATGAGTCACATCTTCTGATGTACTGCTTTTGGGAGTGTGTGTTTGTTGTGACATGGTAGAAGTTTGGTGTGGCCCTCATCTTGAGGGATGACTTACACAACAAGCCGCGAGGGGGATGAGGAATCCATTACATCCTGCACACTTCCTGTTCACATTAGACTGTCCTCCTACACACATGCACAGATTTAATGTTTCCTTTGCTGCTTATTTGTTATCAGTAAAAATTTTAATGATGTGTAACTTCAAAACTGCCGTTCATTATAATTGCATATTTTCATTTTTTTCCACTCACAAAAACATGCTAGATGAGCTAAATATGCTAATAATACTGCTCACAGTTAAAAGTGCATTCAGTTGTTTGGTGCTAATTTAAAACGTTTTACAAATTTAGAAATGAATTAACATCAAGCATGCAAAACTTGCACAAAGTGCACACATTTGGATTCGTGCCGAATGTGAGCCCGAGTTTATTTATACAGCTTATTCCCACATGCCAGTAATTTCAGTTTTGCTTGAAATAATTTTGTGTAGACTTGGTGTTTATAATATATTTTGTTTATAATGAATGGCTCATCTTTCATTCGTTTCATTCTGAATACTGGTAAATTTACAGGATTTTTTTGTGGAACGAAAATACATTTTGAGTGTTTATTATATATATGTACACCCTAGTAAAAATGTAATATATTTAAAATACATTTATTTCATACTGAGTATAGTTAAAATCTATTCTGACATCACTTGAGACTTACTGATATAAAATTATAATTAGACTTTATTTGGAGTACTACTTGTGCACAATGCACATTTCTTAATATTAAGCTTAAAATGTGTTTTAATGTCACTACTGATGAGAATTGTATGATCTTTGAATAATATCGGTCTTTAAATGCAATATATTTAAAGTGTACCTAAAGTATACTTGAAATAGTTTCACTTTAGAACAATCAAATATACTTCAGTATATCTTTAGCTGGACTTCAGCAGTACTTCTGCACAAAACGCATTAATTGCAAAATTAGTTGTTCCAATTTAGCAGACTTTAATTATACCAGTTTAGTATACTAAAAGTACATCTGCAGGGTATTGTTATTAAGCACATATTTATGTAAATTAATTTGTAGTATACTTAGCATGAAATAAATGTATTTATTTGTTTACTTTTAGGGCACCAAGGCAACTTCCCTTTTTTTCTCTTAATGCACTTTTGACCCACTGTGACTTATTTTCCGGAAAATATCATAGCACCCAGAAATCATCATTGTTTCCAAGCTGACACACGAAGGTAATGGTGCACATGCAGTAGCTTGTTTTAAAATCTCCTTTCATGATAATTATGTCAATAGGGATCTGAAGTAGGATTCAGAAAACTCACAGAATGTGGACACAGCAAGAGTGTGGCAGTGTTGGTAGGACACATGTTGCTGTATTAATTAAGTATTAGGTATAAAGTATTAACACTCCTGTGTAGGAGGCAACAAGAGCGCCTGCTTTACTCCATCAGAGCGAAGAGCTTGCTGTGTGAGGAATGTGTAAGGCAGTGATGTGAAACAGATGCCTCCTCTGCAGGCTTGACGCTGCACGTGGCCGCTGTCTCTCCAGACGGATTCTGCATAAAACGGAGAAGGTGCGAGCCAAGCAATCCGGTCCAGCATCTATTAGACTACCGTGGCATGACTTCACAGCACGTGCGATCGCAGGCCTTCTGGTGATGATGATGATGTTGTTGTCACATGCACACACACACACACACACACACACACTCGTCTACGCGGGCCAGTGTGTGTCAGCAGGGACCTTTCCGAGCACAGTTTGAGTGTCTGTAGCGGCCCACGCCCCGGGCCTGCCAGTCCAGGCCCAAATCACAGGGCTGCTAACCGCAGGGAGCTAATTGTAGCACAGCTCCCCGAAACGCTTCTCTTTAATTCTCTCCCTGGTTTCACTCACTCTCTCTCCTCGGATCAAACATAAACAATTGCTGATAAAGCTCAGAAGATCTGGGCCGCGGAGATGAGTCAAGAGAACGTGTGAGAAGTGGAATCTGAATTTGAAAACTTTCCAGAAACTTGAGACTGACATGTTTAGAATCTAGAATGAACCAAATACTCTATAGTTGAGGCATTTGGGGGGCTTTTTAGTAATGAAAAAGTAATGACAGACAGGAAAGTGAGAGGGTTGGGATTTGACCCAAGCCGGATTCGAACCCCAATCCCCATGAGCCGATGAATATGGTAATAATTCAGTACCATAGTATATGGCACCATTGAAAAATTTGGGGTCAGTAAGATTTTTTTTTTTTTTTTAAGAAATTAATACTTAATTCATCAAGGATACAAATGATAGTGAAGACATTTATAATGGATTTATATTTCAAATAAATGCTGTTCTTTTGAACTTTCTATTCTGCAAATAATCCTAAAAAATATTAAGCAGCAAACATTGACATTGAAAATAATAAATGTTTCTTGAGCAGCAAATCAGAATATTAGAATGATTTCTGAAGGATCATGTGACACTGAAGACTGGAGGAATGATGCTGAAAATTCAGCTTTGCATCACAGAAATAAATTACATTTTAAAATATATTCAAATAGAAAAGTCATTTTAAATTCTAATAATACTTCAAAATATTACTGTGTATTACTTTGTTTTTTTAATCAAATAAATACAGTCTTGGGGAGCAGCAGGGTTGTATTTAAAAAAACATAAAAAAAATATTTCCAACTGAAAACTATGGAATGGTAGTGTATATCAAAATACCATGGGATTATCATTTGTGATACCATCACCGTACAGTGACAGCATCATAAAACAGTGGATTTGGTAAAAGTGGTCATTGGACATGTTACTGTAGTGATGTTGATAATTCTTCAGCTGTGCTGGTGTGTTTAAGATATTTGCGGTGGTCTCTGGTCTCCATCTCTAATGATCCTGCCGGCTGTTCTGATGAAGACCTAAACTCTGCAACATCTGGCCAGCACTTCATCATCTCACTGCCCAGTTTCCTTCTGCATGTTTGAGAAGGACTGACCCACAATTACAGGGTTGCCAGATTACAAATGACCCCCCCCCCCCCCCCCCCCGTTTGTATCGTACATAACCTACGGAATGTTGGCTTGGAAACTGTTCCAACAACTACTGTAAATAGCCCATGTCTAGTTTTTCCGTAACATGGTTGGTTACGGTGGAGATTTCTGTGGCCTGGTACAGTCTGTCCACGAGGTTTCCTCACCAGTGACAGGATATGTTCAGACCAAAGTACTGGAGAAGAATTTTAATAACGTAATAGGATTATTCCCATTCTGTTGTGCACAGTGTAACAGTGCTTATTTTGTTCATTGGCTAGTACATAAACTTCAAACTACTTATGAGAGCGTTTGAGAGGGTTGATGTGTGGTACAGAAACATTAGACGCTGGAGAGCGGTAATGACTCTGTGTTTTAACAGCGATTGAAATGTGTTGCTGCTAAGCTTGCCAAAACTATTTACAACTGGATAGAATGATTTCCAAACCATCTGATATAAACACTGATGATAAGACACTGATGTGTGCATCACACACACCAGGTCTCCATCTGTCCTGCGTAGTGTTAGATTCCACAGGATGGGATTCTTGTTATCTATAAATCTTTTATGCTTTGAGCGATGAGTACAAAGAAGAAATGGGTCTGTGTTACTTAAGCACTTCATAATTTACAATAGTGACAACATTGGCCATCAGTAACATTAGTTTGTGCAGTCTCTGTCGTGCATTATCATGACAGAATTCATGTGTCTTTGTGGCCACCAGAGGGCAGTGTTTGATTTGAAATGTTGAGGTCAGTGGCTGATCATGAAATCTGAGGTCTTAGTAATGCACGTGCATTCGAGCTCAAAGAAAGCAGCATGTTGTGAGATTCATATCAAGTTTATGAGTGTCAATTGACATTTGTATCGATTGAAAGTGCTTTTAGTTCCTTTTCTTCTGAAACATGTACAACTAACATTTTAATTAAAATAGTCTCAACTGCTCTACCTTTAAGATATTTAAATGTTTTAGAAGTCTCGGATGCTCATTAAAGCTGCATTTATTTAAATTTATTTTACAGTAAAAACTGTAATATTGTGAAATATCATTATAGACATTACTCCAGTCTTCAGTGACACATGATCCTTCAGAAATCATTCATGCTGATTTGATGCTTAAGACAAATTTCCTATTATTATCAATGTTGAAAACAGTTGTGCTGCTTAATATTTTTGATACACTCTTTTAAGGATTCTTTGATGAATAGAAAACTCTGAAGAACAGCATTTATTTGAAATTAAAAAGTTTTGTATCATTATAAATGTCTTTACTGACACTTTTAAATTGTCTTTGCTGAATATTACATTTTTGAATGGTTGTGTATATCATACTGATTTTTGCAGTAAAAAACAAGCAAATTTTGCTTATATTTTTTATGTTAAGTATTAAACTTAAATGGCTAATTTTAACCTTTTTAAAAGTTGTTGCATATTAAAAGTTTAAAATCTGTAAAAAGTCACGTTTTCCCATGAATTCTGAGTAGTCCTTCACTTTTCCTGTTTCAGATGGAGCAGTTTTCAGATGACGAGCTGGATCACGCTGCAGAGGAGGACAGTGATAAAGAGGACCAGGACCTGGACAAAATGTTTGGAGCATGGCTGGGAGAGCTGGACAAACTGACAAAGGTGATAACCGGTATATTTGTGTAATAATCTCATGGTTGTCAGTGTAGATTAGGTTTGTGATGTCATTACCCATGAGGCTTTAACAGCATGATGAGTCTGTCAGTCATTCAGTTTTGTGCAGTGTCCTCATAGATGTATTTCAATTTACTATTAAGGCTTCTTTTATTAGTTTTTAGTGTTATGCAACAAAATGTATTAAGTATGAATGACATCACTGATAATCTGTATTTTTCTAAATGAATCAGATAGTCCTGAAATCCCTCTACAGTGTTGTTCACAGTGCTGACACTACTGTATATGTGTAGTCTCACCACTCTTTGTTTATCTGTTTTGCTGTCTTCAGAGTCTAGATGACGGGAGACCGGAGAAGGTGCAGAAAGCACCTCTCAGACAAGAGACAAACATGGCCAACATGGCCTACCGCTTCTCCGTTTATAACATCAACGGTGAGGCCACACTATACACTCTGCATTACAATCTATTTGATTATTATCCACAATATTATATTGTCATATTCTAATATCATTATAACATCAGATGGGGGCTATAGATTGCTAAATTATTCGTAACTGGGGACTATGCATTTTAAAGTCATTATGACTCCATAAGGATAATTATATATTGTTTTCAATAAAAATGATTATGACTTCATAGAACACAAGGCCCTTGAGACATGTGTTCAGTAAATATTTGACATGCTTAAAGTGCCCCTATTATGGGTTATGAAAGGTTCATATTTTGGTTTTGGGAGTCCCCAACAACAGGTTGACATGCATGCAAGGTCAAAAAACACTTTCATTTTCTTATTCATTTTTACCTTACTTGCTCAACGACTCCCAAACGATTCTCGCTCAACGATTCATTTTTCCAAACCCCTCCTTTGTGTGACGCTAATCTGCGGTGATTGGTCGATTGGTCTCATTTTCATCTCGTCTCGCCTGTAATGCCTGATAAAGCAGTGTTTGTGAGCGCAGTGCTGCTTTGTGTACAGTGTTACCGGGGAAACATATTTTTACCACTCCAAAAGCAGCAAAGAATTAATTAGCATTTTCATTCAGACGAATGTGAAAAGACCAACAAGTGGGCAGGAAATATGCTAATGCTTCATGTTGAGGTCAACATGAAACGGCTTGGGATTCATTTTAAAAACGACTCGTTTCAATGATTCAGAGTCGACGCTTTCTTTTGAGAGACAATAACTTTATACACGGTGCACTTTCAGATTTCAAACTCTGCAGGATGTTTTCATTCACTTAGAGCTGTGTTACACACTGCATGAAAGGTCATTTTCAAAAATCCATAATAGGGGCACTTTAAAGCTGATTTGTTTGGATCTGTTTGTGTGTGCACATTTGTTTCCTCACAGAGGCTCTGAACCAGGGTGACGCAGTGGATCTGGATGCTCTGATGGCAGACCTCTGCTCCATCGAGCAGGAGCTCAGCACCATTGGTAAGCCTAGCAGCGCTTCCTCTCGCCTTGGCCTGACAGGGGACACCAAAGTCCGTCAGAAGCCCCCAGCCGGACGCAGTCACAGCACCAAGCACATGGGCAGCAGCAGTGGAGGGGCGAGCAGCAGTGGAGGCAGCACCAGCAGCAGCACCCGCGCCTCCCCCGCGTCTACTGTCAGGGTGGGCAGCTCCAGCAGCAGACCCCCGCTGGCATCCAACTTCTCCCTGGATGACATCACAGCCCAGCTGGAAAAAGCCTCCCAAAGCATGGATGAAGCAGCCAGACAGAGCTCCACATCCTTCGGCTCTACGATCTCAGCACCGTACTCTTCCTCCACCATGCGGCGGCCGACCTCCCATCATCATCATCATCGCAGGACGGGGTCGGTGGGTACGGTCACCGAGCATGAGGTGCGGTCCTTTGTCCATTCCTCTCGCTCTAGCATTAACTCGGCCTCTGCGTCCAGCATGGACTCGCTAGACATCGAAAAACCCAAGTCTGATCAGGACGGGATGCAGGACGGACAGGACCAGCCGAGTTCAGAGGTAAACAACGCTTTGTATTGTTCTTATCTCATATTATCCGACATCTTGGATGGATTTTTTTTTACCGAGCTTGAAGTAATGCATTATCTTTGAAGGGCACATGCCACATGCCTTACAGTTTGTCTAAAAAAAAGAGATTTTATAAGGCCATGGGTCTCAACCAGGGGGCCAGGGCCCGATAGAGGCTTTGAGCAAACTTCCAAGATGGCTTTTAGGTTACTTAAAATAATTTGAAATAAGACAAAACAAGCATTAAAGGGTTAGTTCTCCCCAAAATGACAATTCTGTCATTAATTTCTCACCCATGTCGTTCCAAACCGTAAGACCTCCGTTCATCTTCGAAACACAAATTAAGATATTTTTTAGTGCTGTCAAATGATTAATCGCATCCAAAATAAAAGTTTTTGTTTACATAATATATGTGTGTGTGTACTGTGTATATTTATGTATATATAAATACACACACATAGAGTATATATTTTGAAAATATTTACATGTATATACATTTATATATTTATATTCTTATATTATATATAAATATATTTAATATATAAACATAACATATTTTTCTTAAATATATACATGCATGTGTTTGTATTTATATATACATAATAAATATACACAGTATACACACATATATTATGTAAACAAAAACTTTTATTTTGGATGCGATTAATCATTTGACAGCACTAATATTTTTGATTAAATCGGAGAGCTCTCTGAGCCTCCCATAGACAGCAACACAACTGAGATGTTCCCAGACCCAGAAACATAGCAAGGACATCGGTAAAACAGTCCATGTGACATCAGTGGCTCAACTTCAATTTTGCGAAGCTACGAGAATACTTTTTGTGTGCAAAGAAAACAAAAATAATGACTTTATTCAACAATTCTTCTCCTCCGAATCAGCGTTGATTACGTTCAGGAGAAAGTGCGCGTATGTGTTTTCAGTTGCGATGTTGTCTATGCAGGGTCAGAGAGCTGTCCGATTTCATCAAAAATATCTTAATTTGTGTTCCGAAGATGAACAGGTCTTACGGGTCTTAAGGTCTTACGGGTTTGGAACGACTTGAGGGTGAGTAATTAATGACAAAATTTTCATTTTGGGGTGAACTAGCCCTTTAAAACAAAACAAAACAACTAAAAATCAATATATTTCTTATTTTAATTCCACCCTTCAACAATAGTTATTTTTTTTAATTCCTTTGAGGAACCTATGTGTACCAATGTACCATTGTGTGATTTCTAGACATAGAAGAATGATGTAAATGAATACATTTTTATTTGATTAAACCTCCTCGTCCCACTTTAGATTAAATGGCCTTAACTACTTCATACTTACATCAAAAATAAGTAAAGTGGGACCGAAAGGGTGAGAGAAAATGTTTTCAAAAATCCTTACATGGGGCCATGGGGCCTTTGGATACCTTACATGTCATGGGGCCTTTGAATATCATTGTGTTCAATGGGGGGCCTGTTGGAACAGCCTTCAGGTCTAAAGCGCTTAACATGCTGCTCACAGAGACAGCTCCCTCGGTTTTGGAACAGAACCTAGTCAGTTCATCAGGCCTCTAGCAGAGCAGATTAAGCATTAAACTGAGCATTGCTTCTGTCCCTGACCGAAAGGCCAAATAAAAGCGGCTTTTACCCTCACTGCAGACTTAATTACACAGACAAGTGATTTTGCTGTAGTTTGGATTATATTTAGTTGTTGTATTGAGTTGTATCTAACCCAAATATTTAATGGTTAAACTTTCAACCCATTGTGGGTACAGTTAAACAAATGCAGATTTCTTAAATGCATCAGTTATTAGTTACATTTTCTTTCTTAAATGAATTGAAGGCCGTCATGAATCATGTGCGTGACAGTAACAGACCATTTCTTTTACTTAAGGCTTTTCCCATTGATGCCAAACATCAACTTGTTGGGTTTTGTTATATTAGTATGTCAACCGTGTTGGTTAATGTGAACCAGCCTGCTAACGGAATGAGTTTGTGGTCACAGATGAAATGATTTAAGAAGGCACACAGACCACTGCTATTTAAAGCTGTCTGCATGCTTTCTTCAATTGTTCAGAGGAATAGTCTTACAGGGCAGATTGTTGCTAATCTATCCTATCCCACGGATCTTTACTGACAAACATGATTCACCTCCAGATGATTGATGATAGATACACACCTTTTTGTTTGTTTATTTCTCCTCCCAGCAACCACACATGTGCGATTAAAAACAAAACATGATCATTACTGATTATCCTTGGAAATCACACTAGTAAGGTCTATAAAAGTGCCATTAAAAAATTATATTAGCCATTTGAAATGTGAAATTGAACAGTTTTGGATAGGACATTATTTTAGTTTCAGTGATTTATTGCTCACAATTTTCCCCTGTGCTTTCACACTATGAAAAATCATTAATGTTTATTAATCAAAGCACTAATGACTCTTGTCTCTTCTCTCTCTGCACAAAGCTCTCGTATCTGGACAGGGAGACCTCTCTCATTCTGAAAAGCATTGCAGGAAAGCCCTCTCACTTGCTGACCAAGGTGACGCTCTCTTTCCACCTCTGGATGTATTGAGTTTCTTCTAGTGGCTTCCTAACCCCTCTGTGCATGCCAGCATGATTCATTTTCATCTGTTTTTCTTTCGTTATGTGTCTTGGTGTTAAGACATAAAGAAGTTCTTCTAATGAATTAAAGCTTTGTATAATTCCTCTAACCTTGTTCCTTATACCTCAGTGTTTGTTTGGTTAATTCATACTGACCTTAACCATCTCCCCACCTCCCGCGTCATGCTGATTCCTCGTCTGTAGCCAGTCAATTCAATATATTAAAGGCCATCAGAAGTATCAGAATTGATGGTTGATGCAGAGCGATGTGCATGGATACTTCACATCACCTACAATGTTTGTGTTGTTCCATAACAAACCAGGAATGTACAGCCCTCTATTAACTCAAACTCCCAATTTTTGTATTGTTGATGCAGTTATAGTGCACTACATTTTAGGTCCTGTTTACACCAAGTCTGACAGGTAACCAACACAATTGATAAAATAATCATGAACCTTCAAAAGAGAGGTCAGAGTTGGTGTAAAAGAGGTTCATGGAGATGCATTTTAATGTTAAAATCTTGTCCTGCATGTTCCTCTTGGTGTGAATAGACCCATTTTTCAGCATTTGGTATTTACTTTTGTATACACTCAAAATAATTGGCGAGGGAAATTCCATGAGATGGGAATAAAAATTGTATTTTGATGCTTTTGCATTAACACAATTCCTTGATGAGAATGTCATAGTTTTGTAAGCGAAACCCAAATATTCTTGGAGGAATGCAAAAGCATTGCAATAAAATGTTTCTTCTCCTCTCATATCGTTTTCATCACCATGTCCCCTCAGGGGCTCCGTAGCATCTGAGACGTTCACTTAAAAACTAATTGTTTTGCACTATGACTATTGACTTCATTAAGATATGTCTGGAGAGCATGTTCATGCATGTTTGAATTGCATTTTGAGTTTGGTTTTGGCAGCTCTTCAGGACTGCATGTCCAAATCAAATCATTAAATATGTATGAAGATATGTAAAGGATTTCGGGGAGCTCATTCCATTTAGAGGTTAAACATTTGGACATTTGAGTTCAACAGAACAAACTTGTTGTATCAGAACATGAAGTTGAAAACTGGACATGGATTACATGGATTATTTGTAATTGCTATTAGATGACTTTCATTGCTTGTTATTATGGAAGGAAATTTAGTTTCGTCACTGCTTATGTAACACAACATCTGTGATAATGACTGTAAGTGATGACACTGTGCTCCCTGCGGGTTTGTATGTACCTGTTCATTAGAGAGGTACAGCCCCAGATCGGTTAGCTGTGGACAGGTGGCAGACGGACCCGCAAGGTACCGAGTGACATAATGATCAGCACAACAGATGGATTCTAGGAAGCGATCGAGTTTCACCAGAAACAGCAGGCTGCAGTCCCACACAAAAGTGTTTTGCTTCCTCACAGACAATTGTACGCCACATTCAACCAGTGTTTGTTTTCTTTTTTTTTTTTTGAGGACTTACCTGCAGAACAAAACCTCCATTGAACTGTTTAGGATTAGTCTTAAGCTTTCTTAGCACAGATCAGCTCATCTTGTTAAACTGTACTGTGACCTATAGACCAACAGAAGCCGGACCAGTGCCCTATCCACAGCTGAGACCCAAATTCAGAGCGTGTTAAATCCAACACAGTCTTATAGCAATTTGTAACTAATTTACATTTTGACCAATTTTGGTCAAATTTGGGAATGTGTGCAGTTTCATTCATTTTCATATGATCTGCTTATGTTCTATTGACAGTTATGTTTAAGCATGGAACTTCATGCTTTCTTTATTTCTAAAGTAGTAAAAACTCATACAAAATCAGGATGTTGTAAAATAGTTACGTTTTCTTGTGAAATCGGGTTGGTTAAACCATTCACTGGAGATCTCAGATTTAGTACAGTAGCACTCTAGTTTTAGTATCGCTGAATGCATGTGTGAAAAATCTCTTTACGGATGTGCTGACTTTTAAGTTGCGTTGTCTCTCCTTGTGTTGTTCTTTGCTGTTTTGCTTTGGACGGTATCTAAAGTGCGAGTCAGTTGTGTTGTGGCGGCATTAGCAAGGCTTGGAGTCGGTTGAGGTGATCTGATTGGTTGGAGGAGTTGAGTGAACGTGCCAGTAATCCGCTTTACACTCGGGAGGTTTCATCACCTAGATTTTCATTCCTTATTCTGGCATTGTGTTCATCACTGCCCTTGTGCACTATACTGCAGCATACTTTTGATAAAGTACTTCTTAAGGATATAATATACTTCTAAAGTATATACTTAAGTGTGAACAGAACGGAAAGTTTTGGACACTTAATTGCATGTTAACTACAATTAAATGAAAAAGAATTAGATTTAATTTTTTTATAAAATATAAGTAAATTTATATTATATTAAATTATTTGAACTTGGGTCCTACATAAATGGTACTCGTAAGTACATCTTATATATGTAATTACATAATTTATTTTATAATCTTTTAAATGAATAATTCATTTATAGTATATTATTATTATTATTATTATTATTATTATTAATAATAATTTTATTGAAACTTAAATGACATGTATTTTAATATATTTGTAATTTCTCATTTGTAATGAAGTTGCCAGTTCTCACTCAGTACAATACATAATTTCTTTCTTTTTTTTTTAATCTGTTCTGGTACAGTTAATGGAAGAGTTTTAAATTATCCTTCAGTAAACAAACATCACAGTCTTGTGAAAATGTGTTGAGATTATTTGTGACTCACCACGAGCGTATATATGCTGATGTTCATAATGTCTGTGAGGTCATGACACCTACAGCTCCTGGGTTCATGTCTCTCGTCATACTCGCGTTTATTTGAGTCACTGATAACCGTAACTCTGTCCTGAGGACACACACCTGCTCACAGAGATGTCTTTCTCTCTCCTCTTCCTACACAAGCTGCGCTGGCTCTCCTGATTTCCCCAAAACCTTGGATGCTGTACAAGCCCTGATTTCTCAGCGATATAGATAATTGTAGTTTCTGCAGCCAGGCGGTTTGTGGGTCAGGAGAACAGCTGCTGGGCAGTTTCTGCTGCTGCTAATCGGCTTATTTTTGGTTTCTCTGTTTTGTGCCAGGTTTTTCTTTCTTTTTTTTGTTTAGACAGTGGGTCGTTTAGTTTTGACATTGAGGCCTTGAAATAGTATCTGGATTCTGATCTTCAGATGAGGCTATTCTTATTGAAGACATGCCTCTTTTTAATATGTGTGTTTCTGTGTCAGCTATTTCCACATGCTGTCTATGGGTCGTGAGCTTACACCACTTTTTTAACCAAAACTTCAGTCAAAATAGGCCATACACCTTACTTGCATGCTATGATATTTTTTTTAGCTTTTTTTTACTTATGAAATGGTTAGATCTCCCAAAAATGAAAATGAAAAAATTACTTACTCACCATAATTAGAATAAAATTGTCTGTACAGTAGGCATGTGTGTGTGTGTCTATGTGTGAGCCCTGTCATGGACTGGCCATCCGTTCAGAGCACCCCCCCCCCCTCTGGTCCAAAACTGTTGGGATAGGCTCCAGCCCCCCACGACCCTATAGAGAATAAAGCAGTTTGGGAAATGTATGGATTTACTCATCACAATGTTGTTCCAAACCCATAAAACTTGTTGATCATCAAATCTGATTTTTTATGAAACCTGAGAGACTTCTGTTCCACCAAAACTCTGAGATTCAAAAAGCTCATAAAGACATTGTAAATGAATGAGGTTTGTTCAAGCGCAATTGAACTTACAATTACCGTATTTGATCTACTTTATATGTGATTAAACCGCTCACTTCATATGGATTACTTTTGCTATTCAAACTTTCAGTGAAATAGACTTTCAGTGGAGGGATAGAAATCTTTAAACCTGATAAATATAAGCAAGAATAAATACATGGCTCTGAATATAAATATTATGCTATTTGCATGTTACTGTTACTATAGCTGATGTGCTGGGCATTAGTCAGGGGAGGACGTGTACTGTTAAGAGGCTTGAGCTGTAATTCTCTCATTTGCCATTTTGTTAGTTAAAATGAGGAGGCATGTGTGTCCAGATTTTAGGATGATTCTGTAGCTACAGTCAGTTTTTCTGTGCCCTTTTGTGGCTGTTTTCTGGTGTATTTGTGTGTTATTCACTGCAGTGTGAGAGGATAATGCAAAATCCCAAACCCAGACTAAAGCACTTGCACACAAATACACACAGAAACAGGGATGGGGAGGGCTTGATGGAAGTCTATCTGACAGTAAAAGGGGAGGGATCATCTCTTTGTTTTAGAGAGAGAGAGAGAGAGAGATTAGCCAGTAGATGAGAGGTAGAAGAGTGTAGCCAGTTCTGCCCATCCTCCACCTTGTAGTAGATGTGTTTTACACTCTTGGGCAGAGGAGCTTCTCTCTGGGAATCATTTATGCTGTTGGAGGGGTATTCCAGTCATTTATTCTTCAGTAATCTCACAGCTTTCTGAGCATGGATCTGCACACCTCAGCGATGGCCAGAACAGTCATGAATAGACATGGACCAGCTTCAGACTTGCTACAATGGGATATTTTTCTATTCGACTGGACCTATAATTCGAAATGTGACTATTGAAAAGCAGCTTTCTGTAATCTGTTGAGACGAATCTGTATTAGGCATCACAAAAGGGCTACCAGAATCAAATGGGGCGAATGCCAGGAGAAGATTGTGTTTACCGACAGATGTCATAGTACTGCTTGTTTTTAAGTCTTTACCTTCCTTTTAATTTTTTTGCACCAAAGCTTTTATTGTACTTCAAGGACAAAATAATCATTTTTACAATGGCATCTTGCTGGAAAAGCCAGGTAATGTGAGGGTTGTGCACGCTGGGTCTTATAGATCATCAAATGTCCAAATGTTTAACCATTGAAAATTGTTTACTCCAAGCAATAATTAACGTTACAATAATTCAGAATGTATTTCCATGTGGTGATTGTGTTTGTATGTGTATATTTAGGAGGAACAAGCTGCCAAACAAAAAGCTGAGAAGATCCGAGTAGCTCTGGAGAAGATAAAGGAAGCGCAGGTTAAAAAGGTGAGATGATCAGCAGTTTTTTTTGTTTAGATGTAAACACATCTTAACTGAACATGTGACGCAAACCTGGTCACATGTTTACTGCTTCTACATCTGTGCTGTACAGTAGTTTTCAGATGACACCTTCAGCATGTACAGTGTGGTGTAGAGTAGAAGAGGGTCATCGCAGCACACTTACATGTGGGACATGGGAAATGATTTTATAGCACATTTTCACAGAATGTTTAGTGTAATTTGGCTTTGGAAGAGCTGTGTTTCCTCTAGTAGAGATTGACCGATATTCAGTTGACCAATATGTTTGCTGTTATTAACACATTCTACTTTAGTTAATGGTTCTTTAATAATAATAATTGTTAGTATTATCATTGTTGTTAATAAAATATTAATAATAAGATTGGTTGGTGTTTTCTAATAATTATCTGAAAAGGTGTGACCTTTTTTCACACTTTCTACTTGGCAGTTCTGACATTATAAAACAATTGTAGCCCGGCTCGTGGTGAAGTATGACAAGGAAGTCAGGGATCTGAAGGGACAAGGCTTTTATTAGGCTTTTTAAATAGAAAATAATGTCCAACACAAAACTCCTGTGAGTTTCCCTGCCGTGCACAGTCAGTCAGCCTAGCCTCTCGTGTTCCACGTACTGCCTCCCCTTCCCAGGTGAGCGGGCTGCTATATCCGTCTCCCCGCCAATCACTGGAATTAAAGACAGGTGTTAGTAATCATTCACTTGGCCTCCTTATCACCGCTCGTCTCCGCACTCGTTCTCCCGCTGCAGACTCCGCTCTACCACGCCCCCTTCTCCACATACCCCCACCGCCCGACTCAGGCCGGGGAGCCGTCCGGCCTGCAGCCCCCCCTCCCCATTCCTGGAGAGGAAGTCGGCTACCGCCATCTGCGCCCCCGGCCTGTGGACCACCTTGAACTTAAAAGGCTGTAAAGCTAGATACCAACGGGTGATCCGCTCGTTGGTATCCTTCATGCGGTGGAGCCACTGGAGGGGCGCGTGGTCCGAACAGAGGGTGAACTCCCGTCCCAGGAGGTAATAACGGAGGGTGAGGATGGCCCAACGAATGGCTAAACACTCCTTTTCAATGGTGCTGTATCTAGTCTCTCTGTTTGAGAGTTTTCTAGTAAGATACAGCACCGGCCGCTCCTCTCCTCCGACCACCTGGGACAGGACCGCCCCCAGCCCCCTGTCCGATGCGTCAGTCTGCAACAGGAAAGGGAGATCAAAGTTAGGAGAGTGTAAGAGCGGCCCGCCGCACAGGGCAGCCTTCACTTTGGTCAGAGCCTGTTGGCACAGCTCCGTCCACTGGACCGGATCTGGTGCTTCCTTTTTAGTGAGATCAGTCAGCGGGCTGGTGAGCTCCGAATAATTGGGGATAAACCTCCTGTAATATCCCGCCAGCCCCAGGAACTGTCTCACCTCCTTTTTGGTCTTGGGACCTGGGCAGGCCGCAATCGCAGCAGTCTTGTCAATTTGGGGACGCACCTGCCCATGCCCCAAGTGGAAGCCCAGATACCATACCTCCACCCGCCCAATCGCACACTTCCGTGGGTTCGCCGTGAGTCCCGCAACCCCCAGTGATCTCAGGACAGCGCGCACATGCTCGAGATGCCGCTGCCAGTCATTACTATAGATAATGATATCGTCCAGGTAGGCAGCGGCATACGCAGAATGGGGCCGGAGGATTCGGTCCATGAGACGCTGAAAGGTAGCGGGAGCCCCGAATAGCCCGAACGGAAGGGTAACAAATTGGTGTAATCCAAACGGCGTAGTGAAGGCTGTCTTCTCTTTGGATAAAGGCGATAAGGGGATCTGCCAATACCCTTTTGTTAAATCCAGTGTCGAGTAAAAGCGAGCCGAACCTAACCGATCAAGCAGCTCGTCAACTCGGGGCATTGGATAAGCGTCAAATTTTGACACAGCATTCACCCTTCTATAATCGACACAGAAACGGACTGAGCCGTCCGTTTTAGGAACTAAAACAATCGGGCTCGCCCAGTCACTATGTGATTCTTCTATTACGCCCAACTCTAGCATGGCCTTTAATTCCTCCTGAACCACTTTTTTCTTGTGTTCAGGTAACCGATAGGGGCGGCTACGGGCCACTTCCCCAGGGATCGTTTCGATATGGTGCTGTATGAGGTCCGTGCGACCGGGCAGGGGTGAAAACACATCCGCAAAATCTGTCTGCAACTTGGCTACATCAGCGAGCTGCCGCGGCGAGAGATGATCTCCACCGGGGACCAGAGCAAGCGGATTGACTTTGATTGCTGCTTCTGGCCCGAGATCCTCCTCTGCCGAAACGGCCACTGCTAGCTCCACTGAAGTCTCCTCCTGCCAGCGTTTCAACAGGTTGAGATGGTAAATTTGATGTGAATCACCCCTGTCCGTTCGTTTAACCTCATAATCGAGATCCCCTATTCTCCGTGTAACCACAAACGGTCCTTGCCACTTTGCGAGTAATTTGGAACTGGATGTTGGAAGTAACACAAGTACTTTATCTCCCGGTGTAAATTGACGCTCTTGCGTACCCCTGTTGTACAGCCGACTTTGTTTGTCCTGAGCCTGGAGCAAATTCTCCATAGAGAGCCGCCCCAAAGTGTGGAGTTTTGCCCGGAGGTCCATGACATACTGAATTTCGCTTCGGCTGTTTGACGGCCCCTCCTCCCAAGCCTCTCTAATTACGTCAAGCACCCCACGGGGTTGACGCCCATAGAGAAGCTCGAACGGGGAAAACCCAGTGGAGGCTTGTGGGACCTCCCGCACTGCGAACAACAGGGGCTCGAGCCACTTATCCCAATTTTTGGCGTCTTCTTTTAAGAATTTACGAACCATGGATTTTAAAGTGCGATTAAATCGTTCCACCAAGCCATCCGTTTGTGGGTGATAGACGCTGGTGCGGATCGATTTAATGCCCAGCAGCTCGTATAATTCGCTTATCGTGCGTGACATAAACGCCGTGCCCTGATCGGTGAGAATCTCCTTGGGGATTCCCACCCGGGAGATAATGCGAAACAGTGCGTCCGCCACACTCTTTGCCGAAATGGTGCGCAACGGCACTGCTTCCGGATATCGTGTTGCATAATCCACGAGAACTAATGCAAAACGATGCCGCGTGCTGAACGTTCTAATGGCCCGATGAGGTCCATACCAATTCTCTCAAAGGGGGCCTCCACTAATGGCAATGGACGCAATGGCGCTTTTGAAATGGCCGGCGGGTTAACCAGCTGACATTCACGACATGCCGCACACCACCGGCGGACATGCTCATGAATGCCCGGCCAAAAGAATCGGGCCATGAGACGGTCACGTGTTTTTGCTTCCCCCAAATGGCCTGCCATGGGACTACAATGAGCCGCCTGGAAAAGCATTTCCCGGCGGCTTTTTGGCACTACCAACTGGGTTGTATCTTCTTTTGTCTGGGCATCTTGGGTCACCCGATACAACCTATCTTTTATAATGGAAAAATAGGGGTGGGAGAGCGGCTGGTCAGGCTGGAGAAGCTGTCCGTAAATGGTGCGGACTCGGTCATACGCATTTTTAAGCGTCTCATCCCGAGACTGCTCCAGAGGGAAGTCATCTCGTTCCGGCGGCAAAACCTCCGCCCTCACTCTCGTTTCCTCTGAGTCAGACGGAAGAGGTCCCGGAACAGCATCTCCTGCCTGAGCCACCGCCTCTCCCCTCCCTAGTCCTGTCCCCCAAGAGACATCCGCACACAAAACCCCCAGTAATTGTGAAAATGCTGGCCAATCGGTCCCCAAGATCAGCGGATGCCTAAGGTGGGGATTAACCGCCACCTTAATACTATGCTTTTTCCCTCGGAATTGAATACCTACAGGCACTAGCGGGTAGCCGACCACATCCCCGTGCACACACCTTACTTTAACCTTGCGGCTCATATCCACTGCCCCTTGCTGCACCAGGCTTTGATGAATAGAGGTTTGGTTACAGCCCGAATCCACCAAAGCCCGATATGTACCCCCCTTAACACTCACAGGTATCTGGTACTGCCCGGCTTGATCAGGGGCAGCCACCGGGGAGTCGGGGACCCGGATCATCATGCCCACTTCCATTACGGGACACCGATCCTGGAAATGCCCCGGATCCCCGCACCTCCAGCAGGCTTTGCTGCTCGGGGGAGCGCCCGACACGCTGAAGAATGGCCCGTTTCAGATCGGCATAGGCCAGGAGGTTCTCTACAGGCAGCTGTTGGGCTGCCACCTGCGCCTCGCCGGACAGCAGCGGGATCAAGCGCACCGGCCACTGAGCGCGATCCCACCCACATGCCTCCGCTGTCTTTTCGAAGAGGTCCACGAACGCCTCTGGGTCATCCTGTGGACCCATCTTCACCAGCGGGACATGGGCGATAGGAGGGGCTGCGGCTGGCCAGACCTCCTGGCCCAGCAAGCTCCGGATGGCCCGTCGGTCTTCCTCCTGGGCTTGGACCAACAGGTGGAACCGCTCCTCTTGTTCCCTTCGGAGCTCCATCAGCGCCTCATGTTGCGAGTGGTGGAGACCGGCAAGGGATTTTACCAGCTCCGCAAGCGGTGTTGATCCAGCTGGCTGCTGCATACTGGCGTGACGACTTCCTTGTCCCGGGTTTCGGCACCAATGTAGCCCGGCTCGTGGTGAAGTATGACAAGGAAGTCAGGGATCTGAAGGGACAAGGCTTTTATTAGGCTTTTTAAATAGAAAATAATGTCCAACACAAAACTCCTGTGAGGCTCCCTGCCGTGCACAGTCAGTCAGCCTAGCCTCTCGTGTTCCACGTACTGCCTCCCCTTCCCAGGTGAGCGGGCTGCTATATCCGTCTCCCCGCCAATCACTGGAATTAAAGACAGGTGTTAGTAATCATTCACTTGGCCTCCTTATCACCGCTCGTCTCCGCACTCGTTCTCCCGCTGCAGACTCCGCTCTACCACGCCCCCTTCTCCACAACAATAATAATACATTTTTAATAATAGTTATTGTTATTGAGATGTTTTTATTATTACTTGTATTAGTATTATTATGTATTATGTTTTATTGTTGTTTTCTAATAAAGCAATAAGCCCTGGTTTACTGTGATTATTTTATTATTTGTTAGGCATGATGCCGAGTGTTTAGATGTTCTAGAATCACTGTAAACCACAACATCATGGGGCTTATGGGTACTACATATACCTGACAAGGGTTTCATCAAATAAACACACAGCAACAACTAAATAATAATACTGATACTACTACTACTAATAATTTATTTATGATAAATAACAGTGCTTCTCCCAGGCAATGTAATTCAGGTGTGTGTTTATAGATTATTTTACAATGGCTAATAATAATTATTGGTAACGCTTTAGGGATCAATTCTCACTATTAACTATTTGCTTATTAGCATGCATATTACTAGCATATTGCCTGTTTATTAGTACTTAAACACATTAATTGCATTATTCTGCATGACCCCCTATACTTAAACTTAACAACTAACTTATAACTATTAATAAGCAGCAAATTATGAGTTTGAGGCAGAAGTTGTAGTTAATAGTGAGAATGGTTCCCCAATCTAAAGTGTGACCCATTTATTTAATTAATTATGGTCCATAAAATAAATAAAACAAATATTATTAATAATTTTGTCATGTCATTTATCTGATACTATAATAAATAAGTATTGGTGTTGGTCTTTAAAAATAATACCGATCTCTTGAATCTCTAGAATTTATTGCATGTTTCAGTCTATGTTGGCAAGTATAAATGTATATATAAGTAGATATATGTACAGTTATAGATTGATGTCCTGTGTCAGGACTTCCTGAGGTTTCTGTGTTGTTATCTGAGGAGGTGAAACAGGGCTGTGTTGATACAAACAGCCAAAGACCGGATGATCAAGACTGTGTGAGTGTGAGTGTGCGTGTGAGTGAGAGAGTGTGTGAGAGTATGTGAGAGTGTTGTGTGTGCCCGCGTGCCCTTACTCTCCCCCGGCGTCTGTTCTCTGAATATGTGTGTGTGGGTCAGCAGCCCTGATGGAATGTTTTCTGGGTCAGGTCACTGCGTCTCTTTAAATGCTGCTCAGAAATCTCTCTTGAAGTCAAATCGCTGTAAATGTGCTCTTAAAATCCACAGTTAATCTGGAATGAGCGCTTGTGGACAGTAACAAGCTGCTGGGTTTATGGCAGTGCTCAGGGAGGAAGCCATCACCTTGTGTTCTGAGATATTGATCTCCCTAATTATGATCAGATAAATTAATACATTTATGTTAAATATATCTGTGGATATGTTTGGTAATGATGGAAATTCATTGTTGAATCAGTGCATATAACCATCAGTTAGAAAGAACTGATTGTTAGAAAGAAATCTAAGTATCTGCATACAGTATGTGGCTTGGAGTAGATTAGAGTAGATGGTAGATTAATGTGTAGATTCTGGTATTTTCACTGACCTTTGACCATTCGTATGGTAAAATGTAGGTCAGTGTGTAATGTCTTAGAGAGGGAGGGGATTCCTGTTGGTTTATATGTTCACAGGCTTTTTGTTGTTGCTGGGAGATTTTTCTTATTAAAATGGGGATATGTATGTGGAAGGGTTATTTCATTTAATCTTGTTTGTGAGCAGTTGATGTTGTTGCTGTTTTACTCGGAGCTGAGGTGAATTTTTGCCTGGAGTGCTTTCAGAAGGCCTAACCCTCCAATAAAATGGCACAAAACACAGGTCACGATGGAACCCACTGATGAGAGAGAAATGTTTGCAAGCACCAAATGATGTACAAACATATGTAACTGTTGTCATGTCCTGTCTCTCCCCTCAGTTGGTAATCCGAGTGCACCTATCAGATGAAAGCTCAAAGACCGTGATGGTGGATGAGAGACAGACGGTGCGTCAAGTGCTGGACAGCCTGCTGGACAAATCCCACTGCGGTTATAGCCTGGACTGGTCTCTGGTGGAAATCATCACTGAACTCCAGACGGGTAAGAGCCAGAAGACTGTCTGATTGTTGCTTGTTCTGGCCAAGAACTGCACAGTAATTGACATGAAAATGGACCAACCACAGGATGTTTCTAGGTAAATCTGGATTTGGTCCCACAATAATAGACCAACATGCAACAAACTCATGCAAATAGTGTCACAAAAATCACAAAAATGTTTTATAGGCAACTTCAAAATAATTAGCAGAAAATGTATTTGTGTACACTATCGGTCAAAAGTTTTTATTTATTTATTTTTTTAAAGAAATTAATACTTTAAATCCGCAAGAGTGCATTAAATTGATCAAAAGAGGCAGTAAAGGCATCTATTTTTTAAAATAAATACTGTTCTTTTGAACATTCTATTCATCAAAGAATGTTGAAAAAAATACTTAGGCAAAAATATTTAGCACAACTGTTTTCAACATTCATAATTACAAACAACAAATCATCATATTAGAATGATTTCTGAAGGATCATGTGACACTGAAGACTGGAATAATAAAAAAGCTGAAAATTCAAATTTCACAGAATAAATTATATTTTAAAATGATTCTAATAGAAAACGGTTATTTTAAATTGTGATGTTTCACAATATTACTGTTTTTAATGTGTTTTGGATTAAATAAATGAGGCATAAGGCACTTTCTTAAAAAAAATATTTAAAAACCCAAAATTTTGAATGGTAGTGTTATTCATAGTTTCCATTCAAAAGCAATAATTACTGATTATTTAACCAACACAATTCTTCAAACAAAGCAGAATACACTGTTGTACGTGAAGATATCATGATTACTTCTAATTTGGTTCTAATTGCTAACAAAACTGGTTACACTTTATTTTAAGGTCCAATCCCGCCATTAACAAACCATTAACTATGACTTTTGCCTCAATAAACTCTGCTTATTAATATTTAGTAAGGTAGTTAAGTTTAGGTATTGGGTAGGATTAGGGATGTAGAATATAGTCATGCAGAATATGTGCTTTATAAATACTAATAAACAGCCAATATGTTAATAGTATGCATGCTAATAAGCAACTAGTTAGTAGTGAGAATCGGTCCCTATACTAATGTGTTACCCCAAAACTTTTAAATATCATCTCTTTAAATATCATTGGTATATTGTAAACAAAATTATTTCCCGGTAGACTTATAAAAACCTGTGTGTCATCGAAGACGTGGTCTGGCAGGAACTTCACATGCAGCGCCATATTGTGTGGTGGCACTTGAGTACGTATGATAATAGACTATTCCTTCACTGACTAGCCTAAAGGATCCAATAGAGACTGAAGTGTCCAAAGAGAGATTGAATCAATAAAGAAAAATGAAAAAGGGATTAAAATCATGTGGTCAGGCTTTCCCCAGATGAAGCACAACAACAGCTGGATGATAATGCACATCTTTTTCATTTTCTGCTAGTCTTCAAACCATAACAGCAGTCCTATTTGATTTATTTGATCACTGCAGATTAGCAACGAGTATAGATTAGCAAAGTCTATGTCTGAAATCCCAATATGATTATCCCATACAATCATGTGCAGTCTGAGCGAGGATAGCCCTAGACTAGGTAAATATTACTATAACCGCTTCCATAATAGTAAGACTGTAAATCTACTGAGAATATATTTTAAAATATAATTTGAATATATTTTATTATTTTATATTAAAATACAATTCATTCCTGTGATGGCAAAACTGATTTTTTAGCTTCATTACTCCAGTCTTCAGTGTCACATGATCCTTCAGAAATCATTCTAATATGCTGATTTGATGTTCAAGAAACATAATATTATTATTATCTATGTTGTGCTGCTTAATATCTCTGTGAAAACCGACACATTTTTTTTCTGGATTCTTTAATGAATAGAAAGTTCAAAAGATCAGCATTTCATCGATGCAAACTCCTCACCTTTCAGTGACAACTCACTTTTTTCAGATCAAAATAGGTCACCTGTGAGATTTGCTTAGAGCCAATGAGAAAGTGTTTTTATGGGGAGGGGGTCTTGCCAGGGTAAATAAAGAACTGGGGCCAGTTGCATAAACTGTTTAGACAAGTCTTAAAAAGTTAGTCATCTATTTTTTTTTCTTCAAGACTGGTCATAACTTTTTAAATTAATTTATGAAAAGGTAGATTGGTCTTATTAGTATTGGAAAAGTAAGACTGATTACCCCTTGGCAACTGCTAGTTGGTCAAACTAGTTCTTAAAACACAGTCTTAACATGGTGGCTAAGTTTAATTCAGTAAGTTTTGTATAGTATTTTCTTTACTCTTTACTTCAAATACTATGTCTAAAAAGGGTAATATTTTATGTATTTGAGGTCAGAGATGGGGGAACGGTGAAGAGAGAGAGGGCAAACATTTTGCATTTTAGGTCAGCATTGCCATCTAATCAGCCAATATTGTCTTAAGGGGTCATATGACGTTGCTAAAAAGAACATTATTTTGTTTTGTATTTGGAGTAATGCAATGTGTTTATGCGGTTTAAGGTTCAAAAAACACTTTATTTTCCACATACTGTACATTATTGTTGCTCCTCTATTTCCTTTCTGAAACGCTCCAGATTTTTACAAAGCTCATCGTTCTGAGAAGTGAGGCGTGCTCTGATTGGCCAGCTATCCAGTGTGTTGTAATTGGCCAAATACTTCAAGTGTGTGACGGAAATGTTACGCCCCTTACCGTATTGTGATGCCATGTCCCGGCGCGATGACACAAAAACAATAAAACCCATTATAAACGAGGCATTTGTTGCATCCAGTAGGGACATAATTACTGATTATTATGACTCATATGGTCTTGTTGCGCTGTGCCGCGTAAACATAACATCATGTCTGCATTTGTGATTGTAGAAATGCCAAACAAGCACTATTCTACACTGTTCAAAACTCGCGTTTGAATCGTCAGTATCGTAAATATGAATATACAAGTCCGACTCGCTATCCATTAGGCCACGACTGCCCCTAAATGGTCCTCCGTAAAATGCGCTGCACACACTCTAATATTTGGGTTGAACTGTTCTAGAACAGTGTTGTAAATACAACTTAACCACTGATTTCTAGTTGAGTCCTCTTTTGGAAGCCCAAACAAAGTACTTTCACTTTCACAACGAAACACAGCGTCTCCAGGACATGGCGCCGGCGGCAGCAACGATACTACAGCCAGAATAATAGTTCCGCCTTCTTTCATTGTGTATACATTTGGGCGGTGTTTTGCAAATCTTCCCACACAGTGACGTAGACATGTCGGGGGGTGTTTGAATGAGCTGTTTTAGGAGGGCGTGGCAGAGTCTTAACTTTGATAAAGAATATCTCTTTGGTTTTGAGACTTTAGTCTTTGCAACTTCAGAGATCTTATCTATGCATGAACAGTTTGTAACACTCCAAAGAGAAAGCAAAACTTGAAATCGCATCATATGACCTCATTAAATAGCTTGAACAACACTTCATCATTTATAACATGGGCTTTTGACCAAATATATTCAATCTTGATTGAATTGTGTTGCAACAAGATGTTTGTTTTTTTTTTTTTGTGAAAAATTAGTTTTGGACATATAAGGTAATGAAAATTAATTAATAAATATCCATGCCCCCAATCCGCGCAATGTTCTCACCTTTTTTTCCCCTTTACCTGTTTGCATCTCTGGCATTTGAAATGGTAAAGACATTTTGTTACAAAAGATTTTTGTTGCTTTTTAATTGAATACATCTTTACCGAATAAAAGTATTAATTTCTTTGACAAATTACACTAACCCCAAACTTTTGAACAGTAGTCTAACTTTGCATGTTAACAGAGGTAATACAGTATTATAGTCTATTAGACCATACTTTTATTTTTATGTATTTTCAGCCCCATAGACTTCTATTTTAAGTGTATTATTATAAGCATTTTTGGTTTGTTTTTATGTTTTGAAAGACAAATCAAATGTATTATCTGAGGTATGTTTTTGATAGAGTTGTACTGAACCTAGAACATGGCTTTAACTGAACCTGCACCCTCTCGTGCCGTGTCTGATATATGAGTGTGTGAGTCAGAGTGTGCTGGGCTGCTCTGTATGTAGGTCCTGAGCGATCATGCGTGTGGCCATAGCCTACATCTCCAGGGCTTCAGCTTTTCCACTCTCTGCTCTTTCAGTGGAGGGAGAAAAAGGCAGAGAGGGGAAAGACAAGGAGATCTGGTAGGGTATAGAATATCCGCCAGATGGACTGTGCTAAAATCCCTTTAATAAAAAGAGCAGCTGAGGTCTTTTCTGGAGGTATTTTGTGCAAGTTAATGGATTGTTGCAGTTTATAATGAGGAATGATGTGTTTTTGCCCCTCTGGCTGAATGAGATCAGAAATAGATGTACACACTTGTATAATCATGAGAAAAGAAAAAAGTGTGTTTTCTTGCATTAAACAACATTTTCAAGTTTCATGTTGTTTTGAACGATTCTTGTCTTGCTGTCAGTACCTAGTCAAACTCTCAGATTTTGCTCTTTTGGCAGGTTTGTTTGTTGGCTCACTGTTTTTGAGGGTTAAGCATGTTGAGGTTAAAGGTCACTGATTTATTGTTAAGGTGTGGCAGAATCAGGATCAGAATCAGGCTTAATCCAGATATTAGGATCAAGAGAAGTGTAAGGGATTGTTAATTCCTCAAGTTCCTGTAATCATCTAATGGATGGACCTCTGTCAGATTAGCGTTTTCTCGATTTTCTTTTTTTTATCATTTTTAAAAAACTGTGTTAAACATTTGTTAAAAGTTTGCCTCTTATAGTCTGTCCCTTTTGTTTAAGGCTGAGCTTTTCAAACTTCTAAATCTTGTGTCTGACAGGATACTTATCAGTGTACAAGGCAAACATTAGACTCAGTTCATACCATATACTCCAGGGTTCCTCAAATCTTTCCCTGGAGGGCCAATCTGCTGCAGAGTTTAGCTCCAACCCTGATCAAACTCACCTACCTGTGATTTTCTAATGATCTTGAAGACTCTGATTAGCATGCTCAGGTGTGTTTGATTAGGGTTAGAGCTAAACTCTGCAGGAGTAGGATGCCTGATATACTCCGACATTTCTTTCTTTATAAATATATATACATTTTTTCATACATAATAAGTTTTGTTTAAATAATACTTCTGGAACTTGCAGCCCTCATGTAGAAATTGTAGTTAATGCAGTTTGATTGACCTCAGTGGGTTTTATGGTTTGACCTATTTTAAATTTGTCTAGTGCATTCAGTTTGTTACATATTTTCTCATCCTAAATGTCTTCAGGGGACTTTCCCTCCATGAAATAGTCCAAGGGATCTTTATAGTCTGTAAACAGAGCAGGACTGTGGCAGCAGGGCTTAAAGTCATTTGGATGAAAGTCACTTTTCCTTACAGACCATCGGATCTCTTGTAGGCCTGTTTACTTCATGATTTAGACATGGACTACTAAATCTATCTTTAGTTCACAATCACTTTATACATCAGAATGTGTTTTCAAGGAGAAATGAAAGTGTTCTGCAACTGTAAATGGACTAAGTGTCCAAAGATGTTCTCCTCATTGATTTTTGAATAACAAACATAAACTTCATACTGGTTACACTTTGTTTTTCCAGAGAGAATCTTTGAGGACCATGAGAACCTGGTTGAGAACTTGTTGAACTGGACCAGGGACAGCACCAACAGACTGATGTTCGTCGAACGCATTGAGAAATATGCACTTTTCAAGAACCCTCAGGTAATACTACATATAATACTAAAGGTAATGCTAGTATATATACAGGTTATACTAGTAATATAACATCTGTCAGTAGTGACCAGGTCTGTTATAGCAGCAAAAAATGGTTCCATACAACTTCTGTGCTTCATTTCACATACAAGTCTTCTGTAGCCTACAATAGCATTGTTAAATATTGTGTACACTATTGTTAAAAAGTCTGGAGTTGGTCATTTTTTATCTTATGCATTTATTTAATTTTGTAAAGCATTACTATTTAACTGTTTTTAAATAAATATAGTTTAGAATTGTATTTGTTCTTGTGATGGCAAAGATGAATTTTAATTCTTCAGTGCCACATGATCATTCAGAAATCATTATCATATGCTGATTTGCTGCTCAAGACACATTTCTTATTTTTATCAATGGGGAAAATATTTGGCTGCTTAATATTTTTTATAAACCGTGATACATTTTATTCAGGATTTAAATTTTTGATGAATAGAAAACATTCAAAAGAACAGCATTTCTTTGAAATAGCAATCCGTTGTAACATTGTAAATGTCTTTACTGTATATTTTGATTTTTTTTTTATTAAATGTGTCCTTGTAAAAAAAAAATAAAAAAAAAATACCCAAAACTTGAATGATAGTGTAAGTTAGCTATTCACATGTCTAACAATGCCATGTTTAATATGAATGTAACAGTGAAAGGCAAGATTTTCAGTTAATAATGCTTTGATTTACAGTATTACAGCATTTATGTTTTTGAGTGAACTGTCCCTTATTGCCCGTGTAATGACTAGATGTGATGTGCAGTTTTGTCACCAAAGACTGATAGTAGATATGCAGGAGAAAGGTGACTGAGTTTCAGAGTGACAGTAATATAGGTTTGTTCAGGATGTTCTGCTGGTGCAGTGCTCTATGGATCAGTAGTTTTATTGGTGTATGTGACTAATGTAGGTCAATGTCATGTAAATGCTGAGCTATAATGAATAATTGATCTCAGCAGAGGCTGGTTGAAGTGTGTTCACTGCCCAGACTGAGTCTCTGGATGCTGCTTTGGCCATTTAAAAAAGAAAAAACCAGACAACCCTAAAAACAAAAAGTCATTCCATGTGTTTAACCACTTTGCATTCTTACATTGTATTTTGTTGAAAGTCTTTTAAAATGGCACATTCAGATATCTAAAGATTGGTTTCGGCTAATGCTCTAGTAAACCTATAAATCAGTGATAGTCATAGATCACTGTAATATCTCCCTGAATCATCTGTTTCCTCAGAACTATTTGCTGGGGCGTAAGGAGACGTGTGAGATGACAGACAGAAATAAAGAGGCCCTGTTGGAGGTGAGACAGACTGTGAACTTACTTAAACACATTTTCTCTTGGGTTTTAAAGTCAGCATGACTTATTTAGGTCATGTCAGGCATGTTGTACTCACAGGTGTTTGTGTGTGTTTTTGAGCAGGAGTGTTTCTGTGGAAGCTCTATCAGTGTGCCTGAGATGGAAGGGGTGCTCTGGCTCAAAGACGAGGGCAAGAAATCCTGGAAGAAGCGCTACTTCCTGTTACGAGCCTCTGGCATATATTATGTGCCAAAGGGTAAAGCCAAGGTCAGTTGTGAGTCTCTTTTTCTTCTGTTGTCTCGTGCTTCATCTCATAATCTGTTTGCTGTGAAGTTCCTTCTCTTTTCTCTTTCACACACTCAATGACTGACACAAACACTTTCATACACTTGCTGACTGATACACAGACACTCTTACACTATGGCCCTCTTTCTAACTGATATTAAAATACACTTTCTGGTGATCTTATCACAACGGGTCCAAAATGTCAGAACATCAAAATGCGTCTGACCACATCACGTTTGTAAAATCACATTTCTTTAGGCTCTGCCGAAACAAGAGGGGGGGGGGATCATACTTTTTTGTTGTTGTTGTTGTGTAATAAAAACATATACATACCCCAGTAAAAAAGTAATCTATTTAAAATACATTTTATTTCATACTAAGTATAGTTAAAATCTATTAACATATTTACTGACAGATAACTCGAGTCTTACTGATATAAAAATTATAATTAAACTTTATTTGGCGTACTACTTGTGCACAATGCACATTTCTTAATATTAAGTCTAAAATGTGTTTTAATGTCACTACTGATGAGAATTGTATGATCTTTCAATAATATTGGTTGTAATGCAAAATATTTGAAGTGTACTTGCAATAGTTCCACTTTAGCACAGTCAGATATACTAAGATATCTTTTATCATACTTCAGCACTACTTCTGCACAATTAAAGTGCATCAAGTACAAAACTATTTGTTCCAATTTAGCAGACTTTAAGTATACCAGTTTAGTAGAGGTGTAACGGTACACATATGGGTCGTTCGGTTCGATACGCATGTGTACCGAACAAATCATTCAATTTTTTTCAGGAAATTCAGACAATATATGCTGTTTTGGCGCTCTTTGATGTGGCTCGACAGATCGCTGTATAGAAGCCTAGTCAGCTCGGCACAAACATCTCTTTCCTCTTTATTACTAGTTTTAACATGAAATAAACATTAATGAACATCTCACGTAATCTCTCAATCCGTGTTTCAATCGCAGAAAGACGTCAACAAAACAGTCTCGTAAACAAAAAATGTCACGTATAGCATTTCATTTACCTCGGTGAAGTCATCAGTGTCCACAGCTCGTTATTTGTGAGAGAAATGAAGTCTAGAGAAGAGCATTTTGAGAAATATTAGATTATATACTTTACCTTTTAGTGATGTCTTAATTATTTTAGATAAATCTTTATGAAACAAGTTATGACAGCTACTGTGTAAATGATTGTATTTCAACAACAAATAGAAATTGTATAATTTAGAAGTTAATTTAAAAACTGCATTATGTGCAGTTTACATGTTTGCATAATTTTTTTTTATTTGAGTGTTGATTAGGCTATTGCATTTAAAAATAAATAGTAATTGAATTTAAGTTTGGGCTGTTGTTAGTTGTATGTTGTAACCTAACGTAAAAGGGCTCCCTATAGTTTAGAGCAGGAGCTGAGGTAGATTTTTATCCCTGGAAAATTTTAATTGTAATTGAATTTATAAAAAAAAAAAAAAAAGTTCAGTAATCCATTGTTTAATAATAATAAAAAAACACTTTCGTTTTTTTTCCTCCTGCTGTACCGAAACCATACCGAAACCGAGGTCCATACTGAACCGTCATGTTTGTGTACGTTACACCCCTACAGTTTAGTATAAAAGTACAATTGCAGGGCATTTTATTAAGTACATAAATATAAAAATGTATTTGTAGTATACTTAGCATGAACTAAATGTATTTCAAATACATTTAAGTATATTTATTTTTCACTAGGGTACACTGACTAGTTTACAATCAAACTGGGCAGCACTAATCATATCTGTGCATAGTGTTAGATTAATATGAAAGATTCAGTCCCAGAACAAGATGCTCATAAACCAAATGATCTCTAAAAGCATGAAAAGAGATTTTGGGATTATGTGCGCGTATGACTGAGATGATTATGTGCACATATGCTCGTATTATGCATGCACTTAAGTGTTCACACATATATGTGCAGATCCACTATGAGGCCTGAGCAGTGATGATACACAACAGCTTTGTGTGAGAAACTAACAATGTAAATCAGCCCTTCCATCTATTTGAATAAATATATTCAATTTCGTTAACTAAAACTATTAAAAATTGTTTTCGATAATTGAAATAAATCTGAAATAAAATAAATATTTGCTGGAAAACTTAAGTACAAATGTTGCCTTGGCTACTAACTGAAATAAGTTTAATTTGAAATAGTAAAATTACAGTACTAAACTTAAACTGAGATAAAAATGTAATTTCTTTAGAAACGTATAAAAACTGATAAAAGTGACAAAAGCACATACAAATAATACATTTCAAGATTAAAATTAAAACTGTAAAAGCTCATTCAAATATCAATTAATACTAGTAGTATATAAAGTGGTAGTAAATACTAATAGTATATAAAGAATACCAAAATAGCACTTGGATTGTGCTGCTGCGTATTCTTTTGTACATGCATATATTCACATTAGGTGCATTGGGTACAGGGCACATGACGTTTGGCATCATTGATGTGATGTGGCACAAGCACGTCTTGTGAATGTGCAAATGTGATTGAGGTTTGAGAGCTGAAGCATGAACACACTTGCTGTCAGTCACATATCATAATTCCTGTGCTTTTCAAGAGATAAAGGGCCTGCTGACTCTGTGCTTAACACATCCATGTCTAGAGATCAGTTAATGAGTTCAGGTTCAGAGGAGATACGAGTCAGTGACTGCTCATTATCCACAGACCACAGGGAGGCAGAGGGTGATGGAGAGAGAGATAAAAGAGCAGCTGCTGTTCATCCTCAGGTCATCACTCTGGGTTTAACAGCTGCTGCCCATCTGCATCACTATCATACTCACATACTGTTTCATACTTGACACTGATGCTTAACACATGACCCGTCTGATTCAACATGAGACAAGCACAGAATCTCAGTTCTTAAAAAAAAAACAACAACAAAAAAACAAACATTCAGGACCCCCCTTTTCATGCTATTCAACCTGTCTTGCCTATTTCTATGCACTAAGTCAATACACTTTTTACAAATGTAGTGCTCCCCCTAGTGGACTCAACAGTGAAGTAACATTTAGGTCAATTTAGGTCATTTTATTTTTTTGTTGCTTATTTAAAAGCTAATTAAAAAAAAAAAAAAAAAACTAATTTTCATTGTCACAATATTAGCAAACACATGGATTAAACAGCAGGTCTAAGTGTGTGGCATGATGTTTTAAAAATAATTATAAAATAAATAATCATTCTGATAATAGTAAGAGATACGATGCAAGCATATGCATGCAGACAGTCTATTTATAATTTGCATTAGAGCTATTACCAGCTTTCCCTACAGATGCATTCACAAACAAAGATTTTCTTTTGTTATGTACTAACATGTAGTCTTTGTGCTTCCATCCCGTGTCATCTGTAGGCCTCTAGAGACCTGGTTTGCTTCCTGCAGCTGGATCATGTTAACGTGTACCTGGGTCAGGACTACCGCAGCAAGTATAAAGCCCCAACTGATTACTGCATGGTCCTGAAGGTGAGGGATGACAATCATCTTTGTACATTGTTTCAGACATTGCAGTTTTATGTAGTTATAAAAAATGTCTAAAAATATGAAAGTTTTAATTCCTCATTAGATGTCAGTCACACTGCTTTGTTCATAAAGAGGAAGATGAATTGAAGCCATGTGTTCTTAAAATGCATTTGCTTAAACGACTGAAAAGTAATTTGTAATAGTGGAAGCAGTAAAACAAGCATTTGCCTGTCCATATCTCTAGAGTTTATCATCATTCTCCAGATTTCCATTTGTCTATATGGTTAAAGCAGACAGCAGTCAGAGGTTTTTGCCAGAGGACATTTTAAGTGCTGGGATCTGTAAAAGCCAGATCTCGGTTTGCATTACAATTTATGATTCTGGACTGCTCAACATATTTCTTCAGTTTGTGCAGACACCCTCAGAAGGAAATCAAAGCCACAGAAGTGAGACAAACATAAATATAGCCTGTTTTTGGTCAGTGATTGGCTTTCCGTTGACATAACTTATCTGCTGTTGAACTTCTCTGGCGCTATTCTTGCATAGCCAAAGTTTTGAATACAGCATAAAGGATTGACCACATTGCAGTTTATTATTATGAAGAACTGCCCATCTGAAAAGTGACCGAACACAGTATGTGTTTTTACGCTCCATTTAGAGATTTAGAGTTCATTTGAAACTGTTTATACCACAATATTATACCAAGACAATCTAATTCAAATTATGCTACAACATCAGCCAGCAACTAACAGTATAGAAATCACCCAGATATTTGATCCCACTTTGGCAAAGAGGCATTTATTGTATCGAACTGATGCTTTGTAAACACAAATTTGTTTTCAAGGAGGGGTCAGAAATTGCATAAAAGCCATTCAATCCTTTTCACTTTTTTTGATAGTGCTCGCAAGCTTTGAGTTTAATATGCATCAGACATTTAGTGATCAGACTGTGAGCCAGTTGAGGCTGTATTTACTCTGACCATAGTCTAATACAGGCAAAAAGTCTTTACACTTTTTAACACTTTATACTTTTATAAAATGCATCAGTATAGGTAACATCTCTGATTTCACCACACAGCACCCACAGATTCAAAAGAAATCACAGTACATCAAATACCTGTGCTGTGATGATGTGAGAACGCTGCATCAGTGGGTCAATGGAATACGCATTGCCAAGGTTGGTAATCTGGTTATGATGACATCACCCTGCTTGATGTATTAATGTGTATACAGTAGCTAGGTTTTGTGGCTGAATCTATGTGATTTGTAATACAGTATGGGAAGCAGCTGTATTTGAACTACCAGGAAGCCATGAGACGCACAGAGGCTGCTCATGACTGGTCCTCCCTCTCCAGCTCCAGTATCAAGTCTGGCTCCAGCTCCTCCAGTCTACCAGGTGAGTTCAGCAGTGCAGCAGCAGACATATCGGAATCTCAAATGAGACAGTGCTGTTCACCCGTTCACTCGACTTTGTGATTCTTTCATGCCTACAGAATCTCAGTCCAACCACTCCAGCCAATCAGACAGCGGCGTGTCAGAGACCACATCATCTGGTCATGTGCGCTCTCAGAGTGTTGTCAGCTCCATCTTCTCTGAGGCATGGAAGAGAGGCAATCAGGCAGATGAACCCAAGGTGAACATTGAAGAGCTTTACTAGTCTCTTTACTTGCTCTGCTTTGTTTCACCTCTGTTTCTTTATCATGGTGTCATTATCATCTCTTCTGTGTCTTAATCCATTTTTAAAGACCTTTTGTTTGCAATATTACTAGGGCTGCCCCCTAATAGTCGACTAATTGTTAGTCGACCAGAAGAGGCTTGGTCGACCAAAATTTTATTAGTCGCTTAGTCTCTGACAAAAAATAAATCCACATTGGCGAAGTCATGCAGATGGTTAACGGCTGGTCTATGGTATTACAGCACATCCGGCAGACCATCCAAACGCTAGCCTATATCATTCATCCACCACAAATATGTCTTATCTGAAATATGTAAGGATTAGCTCATGATTAAAGATTTACATGGCTGCTCAAACTAATGTTAACCTTGAGAAATGTCCACTATTCAAGTGTTTGTGCTGAAGCTGAACAGTAGCTCACCGCAGGACAGATGGAGGCGCTGGTGCGCTCACTTGCTCTTAAAATACTCCCTCATTTTTGGTCATCCAGTTAAGAGTAATACATCTTTCAAATCTGTAAAGACTCTACGTTTATTTGTGTGCACTCACAATAACAACAAAACATGCTTTTGTAAAATAATGAAAGCAAACAGGATGTGCTTTCTGCCGTCTCGGTCTGTGAACTTGAGCGTGAAACTCCGTGTATATCTTTGCCTTACAGACATTAAAAATATATCTATAGAGAGTGAAATGTTTACTTTCAAATGAACCAATTGAAATGGAAAACAAATATTCTCAGATTATGTAATCCGTGTGAAGCTTGCATACAGGCGCATCACTACTGTGGAGAGGCTCTCCAACCCGATCTCATGAAAGTGCGTATAAATAGTACGCCAAATAAAAACAAAAACTCGTGGTATTGATACGCAAATATTGACTTTGGCATGTATATGCTATGCAATGTGTAGGATTAGGGTTGTGGGTTAGATGCGTATCATATGTATGTGAAAACTGCGTATTATTTGCACGCCAAACACGTGCGTATCATATGCATGCCAAAGTCAAGTTTTGCATATCAATACCACAAGTTTTTGTTTTTATTTGGCGTACTATTTATACACATTTTCATGAGACCGGTCTCGTGGAGATGACAAGTCAGTGTTGCCGAGTTCATCTCTTAAACCGAGAACAAAGAAAGCACTTGTTTATCAGTGAATTATTAAAATGTTAATGCAGCCTCCTTACTGTTTTTCCCTGACACATTCATAATCATAGCTTCTGCGTTGCGCTGTGGCAAGCTTTATGCATGCGCTTGAGCGCTTATTAGGTTTTGTAGGCAATGAAAGGCTCATTATAATGATTTAAATGGTTTATTAATAAACCATTTAATAGTCGAGGGCAGCACTAATTTTGTTGCTCAGTCAGTGGAATTTGCTGAATTAGGATATGGCATATTGTCAGCTACTTCCAAGTGTTAAGTTTTTAATTACTAAGAAGACGAGAGCAATTTAAGCCACCATTTAGACCCTTGGGTGATTGTGGGACATTACTTGTATCGCACTGTCCCCAGATATATTACTTGTTAATTGGTTCCCTCTCTGTTTGTCTACCCAGGATGAGAATGTCAAGTCTGGAAAGGCTATACACTGGTGGGGATTGAGGTTAGGAGTGTGATAAAACCTCACACTCTAGCTGTTTATATTTGATATAATCCTCACATGTGAACCTCTAAAGCAACTAACCACTGATATATGATGTGTGTGGTGGGCAGTTCATCTTAGTTGTTTTTTGAATGCTGGGTAATTGGGGACTGGTGTGAGACACCTGCTGTAATCGTTTGTGTTAACTCTTAACAGACAGCGCACTGGTGTTGTATTTTGAATAACCAGTTACATGATGTTTGGTGTGTTTTGGTTTGGTGTGTGTTATAAATGAGAGATATTCTCAGAGAAGGTAAGCACGACAAGAATACAGGATAGCTCATGTTTTGTTTTGCACACATTGAATTGCTGTTGATTTTTAGTTTGAGCTCTACATCTCAATGATTCTATGTTGTGAGAACAAAAGTGTCTGAGGTTGGAAGAGCAGATATCAATTAATACTAACAGTTCTTAGCTTCTCCCTTAAGACTTCATAACATTTCCTATAACATTTCATGTTATTTCACACTTTTAATTGCACTGTCTAATATATATCCTTCAAAAAAATTAAAATCAATGTGAACTAGATCTGTTCTAATTTAATCATTTTTGTCATTTCCACAGATGAGAATGGATGGCCCACCAGCACAGCCTGCTAGAGCCTCTTACCCTCTACAACTTCCCCAACTGCCCCAATCTCTCCAATCTCGTAGCAGCTACAGTGGTGTGTCCCCAGTGTCCCCCTCCTCGCCCCCATCTCCACCACCGCCTCCTCCACCACCTCCCCCTCTCCCCAACCCCACGCACCACTCCACCCCGGTTATGTTCACTAAATACAGCACCCTCGCTAGGTTGCAAAACATCTCCCAGGCTCCAAATCATTACAAACAGACCCCCTTATTGGCAGCACATCAGCAACCTATGCCCCCAACACCGCCCCCACACTGTCTCAAACCTTTAATGAATAATATGGCAGATACTGCCAGCAGTCCCCCTTCGCCTCCACCACCACCACCTCCTCCAGAGATGCCAGTGCCAGGGTCAGCCATGGAGGTGTTGATGCATGCCCCCCTCAGCCCCCAATACGCTCCCCTTCCACCTCCAGAGGAAGACCAGCTGCCACCCCCGCCTCACCTACACAGCAATGGCTACTTGCCTCCACCACCACCCCTAGAACAGTTAAAATACCCGCCTCCCCTCAGCACCAATGGGCTCCAGCAGTTCTTAGCTCAGAAGTTCCCTAATATGACCTATGTCTTCTCACCTGTCCACCCAGATGAAGAGCCTCCACCACCTCCTCCAGTGTGTTTCTCTCCGCCCCCTCAGCAGTCAGGTCCACCTGCCCCACCTAAAACATTCACTGGTGGGTTTCCGCCCCAAAGGGCTCTGAAACCTGCCCACGGCATTTCCCCCATTTCTCCTGTGCCACCTTCTTTGTCTCCAACCCCTCCAGCCACCATGAAGAAACAGCAAAGCCTCTCCAGTGGTCACAGCCCCAATCAACCTCCACCTACCCTTCCCAAGCAATATAGCCTTTCTTCCAAAGCTGCATCTGTATCTGCCCCCATCTCTCCCACCCAATCGCTTGTAAAGCAGATTGTAAACCAGTTCCCGGACGCCCCTGATGAATCCAAAGGTCCCATATCTCCTCCTGTGGTAAAAAACAAACCAAAATGGCAGCCAGGAGGGCAGGCTCAACCACAGTCTCCTGAATTTCCTCCACCTCCACCAGAGGGTATCCTTGAATTCCCTCCACCTCCTGCTCCAAGTCCCCCTCCTGCCCCACAGCCTTCTGGCAAGATGGGATCACCAATCAAGAAGTCCCCATCGACATCGTCAAATTCTTCTACTGGTTCAGGAGGGAAGAAGCCCCCTCCAACTCCACAGCGCAACTCCAGCATGAAGTCCACCTCTTCTGTTGAGTACCAGGAGTCCAAGAAAGTGGAGGATCTGGTCAGCATGTTTGCCCAAACCAGTCAAGCCCCACCCAGCTCCTTCTCAACTCCATCCTCTACGACAGGATCACCTTCCAAGGACTCTTCCGCAGGTCCTCGTGCACTACCAAAACCAGGCAAGATCAATTTGGCTAATCTGCCTCTGGCTCTCCAGGGGAAGCCAGGTCAATATCAGCAATCCATCTCAGACTTCCCCTCTCCTCCTCCCGAATGTGACTTTCCCCCTCCGCCGCCGGACTCAGAACTCCTGCCTCCTCCACCTCTCCCATCAGAACTGCACACCGGGGCTCCCAAAGTGGCCGTGGTGAACCCTCAACCCCAACACTCCTCCAGCTCCACATCCTCATGGAAGCAAAGCTCCTTGAAGAAAATGCCCCCTATGCACCGCCGCAGCAGTGGCCCATCCGAGCCATTTGCCCTTTCTCCACCTCCTCAACAGATGCCTCTGTCCTCTTTTAACTCTCAGATCCCACCAACTTCCCCCAAGGCCAGTCTGCCCATCCAGCCCAACTTCTTGGAAGACCTCAACAGAACTCTGAAAAGGAAGTCCATGACTCGACATGGCTCCCTCCCATCCTCGAGAATCTCGGCCAAGCTGGAGCCAGTAACCACCATGGACGATATGGCCCTTCCGCCCCCTCCTCCAGAGCTGCTGCTGGGCCAGCAGAAAAAGGGTGGATACATGAGCGGCAACATCTCAGGCTATGCAACATTACGGCGGGGTCCTCCGCCGGCTCCACCCAAACGGGACCAAAACACTAAACTGACAAGTGAGTGGTAGTTGGGACATGTGCCGAGTACGGATATGCCACTCTCCTTTTCCACTCCGTTTATCTTCAACAACTGAAACGTCTGCATTAAAATACTACTCATTTTAACCCCAGATTATAACCACAATATGAAAAAGTCAAACCATCTATACATAAGCTTCTCTGCGTGTTTGTGCCGCTTTGCTATTAAGTGTAGCAGATATACAAAAAAAATGAGAAAAAGAGACTGACGTTGTTATTATAGGTACTGCATGGACACTGCTCTGAGGAAAGGGTACATGTATATGTATGATAAAATATATATGTGGAACAGTGGGGTGGGAGGGAACTTGTACTTTTTTATATGAAATTATTTAATACCTGAAATATATTCTTATTTTAAAGTTTAGTTTTGAAACCCTTGACTGTAAACGTTAAACGTGAATAGAAAATCAGGGTTGTTGAACCGATGCTTGTGTGTGTGCGTGCGCACACTTCGTCTGAGTGATTTGGTTGATCCACTCTCAGAAAAACAGCGTTGGCCTGGTAATAGTGCCGCCCTTGCTCGTCATTAGATGTGCAAATCCCAATGTGGGAACTGCACTTGTGTAGCATACATTCTAAATGAAGTATTCTACCAAATTTTCCACATTTAATTTAAATGGTTTAGAAACTTCCACTTAAAATGTCAAGAAAGAAAAAAAAACGCTACCATTGTTATTGATAAATCTGTTATGTTGTGTCGCTGTGGACCCTTACTTTTCATGAAGATGTCCAAATGTTAGACAAAGATGAAAATGAGCCTGTTGCTGCTTGAGTACATCTCGGCGTGTAGCTGGCCTGTGTCTGGGATGGGATGTGATGTCTGTTTATGTTGGTTACATTGCTATCTATCTGTACATACAGCTGCAGTTCCTGACTTTATCAATGTGCGTTAGCTCTGCATGGGTGAAACACACACTAGGAAGTGATGTCGTTCTCCTTATTTTGACTTCTGTCTATACTCAGTGCTGTATTAAAGTGTGTCACATATCTGGAACATCTATTCTCATGTCATGGCAATGCCACAATGTACTGACGTTAATCTAGCATGCATGCTTCCATAGTATGGTTGCCTAAGATTGAACACTTTGTAGGGTTTTAGGACCATAGCCACAAAATAAAAGGTGTCATGTCAAGTTTACTTGACTTACAATGCAAAAAATTCACTGTGTGCCTACTATCATTGTCATTCCTCTAACAAGCTTGAATGCGTAGGTTGAGAAAACATGTACCTGTTGGTTTTGCATCTCCAAAAGACTTTCAGTTTGAAAGCCTGAGCAATGAAATGTAGGAACAGATCGAGTTCTCTTTACAGGGAGGAGTACAGAGCTAATGCTGCTTCTTAAAGTCAGGAACCTTTAGTTAAATAAATGGGGAAGTAAATGTCTTTTACATTTAAACTGAACAATATAAATGTGTAAATCACACAATGTTGTCCAAGTTCTTGTTATTTTGATGGTTCGTTATCATACAATTAAAAGCTTCTTATGCTGAATCCTCTGATTTACAATGAATAACAATGTTAGTGCTTTATGGACAATACACACTATATAATACATGCATAATGTTTTAAAATCTACAAATATAGCTAGCTACAAATGTGTTGCACAGGTTTGTATGCCTGATTAAACTATGATTAAACTGTAAAAGAATGCTCAAGAGATTAAGGCTATACTGCAGCAATTTACTACACATTTAATTTTCTAAGAGACACTCCTTGTTTAGAATGTACAGAGAAATGATTGATTATATATTTTTTGGGGGGGTTGAAAATGAATATTTTTAAAGCAAAACAATCTCATGTAAAGTTTCTGTTTTATTTGAAACGTCAGTTGGAGGTCTATCTGTTTGTCTGTCTATTTTAATCACATTCTATGAAATCACAGTAGTAATCTGGAACAGTTAAACTCTCCTTGACACAGAATGACTCCTTAAGACAAAGAGCCCAGAGGAAGCCGTCCTGTCCGCCGGATAATGACCTCTTCACTGCTGGACTCGGAGCTGGACCCAAAAGCAGCTGTATCAGCCATACAACTGATGCCCAGAGGAGCTACAGACATGCTGCCAACGCGCACAAGACTGGAGCACAATTTCTTTGACTTGAGAAAGAGAAGAGAAGGTGAGAAATGGTATTAGTGAAGTGTATGTGTGACCTGCAACGAACAGAAGGGAGACAGTAAAAACATTAAAGCTTGTCTTACCGCAAGACGTCCCTGTTTGAAACGGCAGCTATTCCTGTATGGTCTCCTGGTGTATTTCAGACAGACTGTCTCCTTTATTCCCAAATCAAGCAGGATATATGTATTATCACGTCCCCGAGTGATCTTCAGTGACAGATCAAATGAGTCTGTCATTTATTCTGTTTTCTAATACTATTCTTTCAAAATAGTATGAATGTTTGATAACATACAGAGCCCTGCTGAACCCCCACAGAATCCATCACAGAATTTGTAATGGTTTTACTGGTGTGGTTATAATGGGAACTGTGCCTGTTGGTCTCTACTGGTAATTGGTCGCCTTCTATTGGTGGCTTGTTAAAATCACTACATCTTAATGGAATATAACACAATACATGAAACCAGTTTTAAATGGTTTTAATGGTTAAAAGTTGATGTTTGCAATGTTTATAACGGTATTTGTAGTGAAAACAGAATTTTTGTGATGTTTCTATTGTTTTTTTCAGCAGGGAGGTCAAATTCCTTGACCTCTGCTGCAGCATTCAAATCAATTATGGCGATTTTCTAAGTTTTAGGCTATTTAGTCATAGCTGTATTTATGAATACCTGACAAGCAAAATAAAAAAACAGAATATACTCTTATTTAAATTGTTTGTCAGACGTTACAAACCCAAACTTTAGGTTAACCTAAAATCAATCTAAATGTATGGTGCTTTTTCTTTGAAGCTTGACAGACGTCAAGAATGATGTTGATCTTGATGATTCTTTAAAAAAATTTTTTTAATAAAAACAGCATACGGATTTGAAACCAAACGAGGGCGAGTATTTAGTTATTTGTAGCATGTTTGTTTTTGTGAATATATTTTTTAGCGAGGGTTAAGTGTAATCAGTACTTTGTTGACTTGAACTCATATAACCACTAGAGGACGGTAGTGCACTGAGAGAAACTGCTCGACTTTCCTGAGGCGGCGGTCTGGACTCGTTCTGGTTGGGTTTTCTTAAAAAGAAAAGACATATTATTACCTGTCTGTCTGACCACACTGCTGGTCGGTCTGTGCAGGTTGAAATCGCTGGACTGCCTGTTGACTTCATCGACAGAAACCTTCAATGCCAGGTTAGCCAGAGGACTGAAGTTATATACAAGCTGCCCTGTTTAATTAGAGTAAATAAGACTCATAACTTTCACTAATGAAGTAGCAATCCGTTTGTTAATGTAGCTACTCTAATATTCAGATGTTTGGGGTTATTTTTTTCTTCATGTTTTTGAAATAAGTCTCTTAGGCTCACCAAGGCTGTGTTTGTTTGATCAAAAATACAGGAAAAACAGAAATATTATCCCAATCCACACTGACTGTTTTGTATTTCAATATACTTTAAAATTTTCAGCAGCCATTACCCCAGTCTTCATTGTCACTTGATCCTTCAGAAATCATATACTGTATGATAAAATAC
The DNA here is from genome assembly GCA_027422415.1 of Schizothorax lantsangensis. Classification (NCBI taxonomy): domain Eukaryota; kingdom Metazoa; phylum Chordata; class Actinopteri; order Cypriniformes; family Cyprinidae; genus Schizothorax; species Schizothorax lantsangensis. Next base: position 4,212,960 of record CM049848.1, on the reverse strand, counting down.
TGCTTAAAAACATTTCGTATTATCAGTGCAGAAAACAGTTGAGCTGCTTAATATTTTCATGGAAACTGTAGCCTAATGTTTCCATGAAAATGTTATTAATAATAATGTTTTCCAAGATTCCTGGATGAATAGAAAGTTCAAAAGAATATCTTTAGTATAGGCTAAATATCCCAAACTTTTTTGTAAATGCATTTACTGTCACTTTTGATCAATTTAATGTAATTCCATCTTCTACTTAACAAAATAAGGGAAAGAAAGAAACACTTTTCACTCAGAAAAAGGTACAAAAGCTGTCACTGGAACAGTTTATGTAGGTACTCATACTTAAGCTATTAATATGTAACTTTAAGGTACTAATATGCATCTTTTAGGGGTGAATAAGGTAATACAAATATAGAAAAAGAAAAGATTACCTCTTAAAAAGGTACCACCCCATTGACAACTCTTGTACCTCTTTTCTGAGTGTGGTGTACACCACATTAAAATATGTATATATGATATTTTCAAGAGATGCAATAATGATGTTAAGCACTATATGACTTAATGACTTGAAGCATTTGTAAAGTGTTTCTAAAGAATTGAAGTCATTATTATGTCCATATAATATTTACAGAGATTCTTTATTTAGATCCTCATCTGAATTGATTAAATCATGAATGTTTTCTTACCTGAGACACAGCAGCACTGAAAGAAGAGCAGCAGAATGTAGGCTGGTGTCATCTTTTTTTCTTTTGTAACACTTCTGCTGTTCTCTCTATGTGAATGTGTTTTTCTCCACTGCAGTGCTCAGTAAACAATCTTCCAGAGATGTGATGTTACAAGCCCTGCCTTGGCTTTAACCACAAAGTAAATGCTTTGCAGTTTTAATTGAGCTCTTCATAAAACCTGAAGACATTGTGGTTTAGAGTGTGAACATGCTGGATGATTATTTCACAGTGGCTGCATATATGTGGCTTTTGAAATGTCAACAGGGCTTGTGCAAAATGATTATGTACATTGAACATTTTTTAAAAAGCATGATTATGTGTCATGTACTTTCATCACTCATCCTTAATTTGTACATGCTTAATTTTCATCAGTAGTAAATTGAACACTTTCAGACAGGTGCTGACTGACCATTGGGAGCACCGGGACATTTCCCGGTGGCCTGGCGCTGATTTGGCCCGCTGCCCTGTTTTTTTTTTTTTTTTGACTTCCCAATGTGCCAAAGTGATCATTTCAGATTGTGGCATTCCTTAATAAATCGATAATAAATCATAAACCGGTTAGTCTTGACTGGCAGCGCGGCGTTTCACGTCTGTTCCTTGCCTCTGTCAAACGGTTTTGAACAGAGTCGATGCGCGGGACTCGAGGAAGGAGAGGAAACTTTCAGAAGAAACAGTTAAATGTAGTGAAATTACTAACCTGTTCAGGGCTTCAAGTGCAGGTCAGTTTCATCTGTAATACGCTACTGTAGTTTTGTCTTCATTAACCTAGTTGAGTATTAAACTGCTAGCACCTGTTAGGCTGTCAGTACCCCATTATTATCATCAGTCAGAATACTGTGCTAAAGGACATCATTATCGATTGGAAAGTTACATTAATAAATTAGCAGGCAGATATTCACATGGATTTATTGTATAGAAAGGGAGGGAGCTAGAGCAAACAGCAACACAAAAATATCAGTCAGCCTAAAAATACAATAGTGTGTTCAGCATTAGGATTTTCAATGTACTAAGTTTGGCATTTAGGCACTTAGATTTTTTTTTTTTAAATATATTTGTATGAATTATAGGTTTGTTAAATATTGGGTATTTAAGTCATTTTAAGAGAAATAACATTGTGCAAACAAATTGCAACAAGGTGAACACAGTTCTGTTAATAACAGACCTGCTGGTGAAGAAGACCGGTACAAGAAAAAAAGAGTGACAGAGATATTGGAGAAAATGAAGAAAAGGAAAAGGGAAGTGAAGGTGCAGTTAAAAAGAGAACCTTTAATTATTTTCCACGGCCCCGACTAAAGACAGACCTTTTTATGTGATGGTCACACAAATAGGCTAATAGGGTTGTCCATGTTTCAGGATTTGTTGTGGTGTATGGGATGGGGATGGCCTGGATGAGTGTGAGATTTCCCGGCCTGAAACTTTGTCCCAGTCCACCCCTGCTTTCAGAGACATATGACGTGTTTGAGCAGCTAAAGAGAGCCGCGAGAGACTGGGGTGGTTGTCACGCTTTTTACTCTGGTGAATATTTCTCACAGTGGATTTATTGACTTCAGTGTAAATTTCTGTACAAGCACATATTTTCTTGTCTCTGATTAAAAAAAAAAAAAAAAAAAAAGAACAGTTGAACTTTTTCCATCTTCTTTGCCCAGAAATAAGTACTCAATTCATTGCCTCAGTAGCAATACACTGTCACACTATATGGGCCAATTTGTCACAATGGAACCTACCATAAAAGTATTGCATTTCACAAAATGTAAATTTTGGACTGCAATTGTTTTTGAAATTACCTGTGGATTACATGTGGATTATTGTGATGTTTTTTTTTTTATCAACTCCCATTTTGACGGCACCCATTCACTTCAGAGGATCCAATGGTGAGCAAGTGTGGTGCATGTAATGCTACTTCTCTTCAAATCTGTTCTGATGAAGAAAATAAAAACATCAGCAAATTTTCATTTTTGGGTGAACTATTCCATACAAAATGAATCATAAAAAAGAAAATGTTAAAGGTAACAAAATAATAAAAACAATTGGGCTAACAAATTTAATTGTATGAAATTACATCATAAAACATGACAGCCTGCCAAAACCTGTTATTTGTGATCAATCCTTTTGTCCTGGAAACAGTTTTTAAAGTTTCGTATAACAGACTCTTGTCTTAATGTGGTTTAATTCACTTGTTACCAAAGTTATAGTAAAAAATATGACAACAATGGAATTTCTATAACATTATCCTGATTTGAAACATACAAAAAGTAACAGATATAATCCTTGGGCTATAACACCAGTCTCATGTGGATATCATCTATATAACAAGAAACCAGAATGATCAATATTCTGCTGAATCTAAAGCACCCCCCCCCCCCACACACTTTTGATTCCGACTAAACAGAACTGCTCATTTGATATCTTGTTTTCACACCATGACACGTTTCACAGAGCTGAGGTTTGATTTTCACACTTCCACACAAACATTCACCTCCTCTTTCCTTGTGTAGTTGCAATTTTTGCTGTGTGGATAGGATACTGCAGCTCTATTTATTACTTTCAAAATAAAATAACACTATATAAAGATGTGAACAAGCATGTATAAGATATAAATATGTTGAGAATCTCATAGCTTCATCAAAGCAGAATAAGTGCTCTTCTTCTCGGTCTCTGCAGCTAACAGCCTGTGGGCGTCTGAGTGTGCAAACCTCCAGCAATCTTACGTACGTCTCAAACCATCTGGACCCCTGTTCACTGCCAAGTTACGTAAGTCTGAAAAAGAACATGGGCGTGTATCCCAAACATGAGCTCCACAGTCTGCACTATAACACCATCTGAGGAGACATTTCACTATAAACTCCTGCAACACAATCAAGACCGCATGGAAAGAAGCCAAAAAATGTGGAGCTTATCAGCACAATTTCTCACTTTTGAAAAATATCTGGATCTATAGGGCAAAGATGAAACAGTTATTTTAAGAAAGGGGGGGGGGGGGGGTCACATTTAACGTTAGAGATTTTGCACATTAGTTTCATCCTCTCACACATGGACATACTGATGTCCATACTTTTGTTATAGATGCACATATTTGCACACAAGAATATAGAGTTAATGGGTTTAATTGTTTACAAACATTATTCATTAAAACATCTGTCGACACTGGTGTTTAGATTGATGTGAAATTAACCCTCTAAACATCACATTTTGCTAGGTATTGCTGGGTAGAGAGATACGCTCACCCTGCTTTAAACAAATGCCATCTGTTCTTTACATAAGATTCAAATTAAATTTCACGACGGAGACACGCTGAAGGCTTTCTTATTTTAGGACCTGCAAAATGGAAGTCTTTTAATATCTGGAGAGAACGAGATCAGTGATTGTCAAATAGTAGCTTATACACGTTTCAATAATACTACAAAATGGCACAATATATTTAGCATAAACATGTAAAGAGCACCCAAATTAATACGGTAATATTTGGACTTACTGTCCATGTAACATGAATGTCTTAAACTAGGTATAAGAGGTCATCAAGAACAAAAACGTGATGAGGAACTAATTAAATATGGGGTTCGAACACTATTTTTTTTTTTTTAACCTTTCTAGATGATCACGATTATTGGATGATTTTTAAAACTATATTATGGTGTAAATGTCTCGAAATGTCCCACAACCAGAAAGAAGTTTCACGCAGGCATAGCTGTGGTTTTAGCTGATGAAATATTTCAGAACAACTGTAGAAAATGTTGAGAAGACTGGAAATCACTAGTTAAACATTTCCAGATATTTCAGGTTTTCCATGATTATGGGAACCCTATAAATAAAATGTGAAAGGAAAAAAGAAAAATGTAAATAAGGTTTATTTTTATTAAGCATGCAGTCTATGAAGCACTACATACACTTATCAAATATTAACCACATGGTTAGCATCATGACAATATTTAAATGTAAAACAAACAAACAAAGAGTTTTAAGTTCATGAGGTTATTAGATATGTCTAGTACTGCATGTGTGTTGGGGCTGACTGATTCTCATGGGGGGAAAAAAAATTAATAAACATTAAATATATTTAATGATTAAAAAAGTAAAACCAAGGTGAGACCTTTGTGCAAATATTTCCTATATCATCAATCTGGCTCAAACTGATTTTAATTAGATGGGAGAGAATAAATCAAACAATTACTTAAAACACTTTACAGAGACAAATTAAAAAACCTTGAGCTGTCACAACATGTAATAAAATAGAAAGCTACTTCTCTATATTCACTCTTTCTGTTCAGTTCCACACTTTCCTCGTTCCTTAAAATACATGTAATGAAGTCCCTTTTTGAGCGTGACCTCACTGTAAAGCACACCCTGAACCCACCTCAGGCTGTTCAAAAAAACAAATCCGTTTCAGAGACATCAGTCAGCCCCCGTGCTGCCTTCCAAAACACCGCAATGCTGTGGAATGAGCAAAGGTTATGAAATGTGGAAAAATAAAAACAATGTACCCACACTAAATCTAGCTTATGCATATCCTGAACTTCAAACTCTGTATCCTTCATTCAACAGTAAACATATTATTGGCTTTTATTAATATAATTTTATTTCTCTAATAGTGTTTTCTCAGTCTTGGTGCAAAAGTCTGGATGTTCAGCTTCACATCGCTTCCTCTTTTCAGTTGCACCTCTCATCTCTGAAGTCTCTCGGCCTGTTATTAGCATGGTTTGTATGCACACATGCACTGTTCTGCAGTGTTAGATTAGCGCTGGTGGGCGTCGAGGGTTGGGGGAGAGACTGAGGACACTCTCACTCCGTGTAGTGCATGATGGACTCCACGTAGTTTCCAGGGAAGAGTCCTGTAGTGCTGCTCATCACACCTTCAAACCAGCCATCATCATTCTTTTTAATGACGTAGATGATAGCCCCCTCCTGGAAAGACAACTCATCTTCCTTGTCCTGCATGTAGTCGTAGATTGCCACCACTGAAAGCAGGAACAACAAAGAGACAGTCAAGCTACAAATGACGAGGCCATGTGGAATTTTTTTTTTTTTGGCATTTTTGCCTTTAGTATGATGGGACAGATCAGAACTGATAGGAAGCGAAGCGGGAGAGAGATAGGGAGCGGGATCAGAAAAGGTCCTTGAGTCTGGATTCGAACTCGGGACACCTGTAGCGCAACGCCACTATATGTCTATCTATGGAAGCCCGTTTCTGCCACTGAATAAAAAATTAATAAAAAATTGTGAGATATAAACTCACAATTGCAAGTTATAAAGTCAGAATTACGATTTATAAAATCACAATTGCGAGAAAAAAACTCGCAATTCTGACTTTTTTTCCTCAGAATTGAGATATAAACTTGCAATTGCGTGTTATAAAGTCAGAATTGCAAGATATAAACTCAATTCTGAGAAAAAAAAAGTCAGAATAGTTTATATCTCGCAGTTCTGACTTTATTTCTCAGAATTGCAACTTTATGTCTCACAATTGCAAGTTTGTATCATGCAATTATGAGAAAAATAGTCGCTAAAATAGATAAAAAGTCGCAATTACCTTTTTTATTTTTTATTCAGTGGCGGAAACAGGCTTCCATAGCTATCAGCACCGAACCATGTGGGAATTTGAGTGTCAATCATTCACAGTTCCACAAAACCCTTGTGTTTTTATTACATTTTTGTGCTAATTTGATGATTCTTTCAGTTATAAATGAAGCCCTATTTGGAGAGTAATTGTGCAAATGCACATGGGGACATCTGTAACAAATTTGCATTGCATTTGGATTGTGATTTATTCATGGTGGAGGATTGAGTTCTGTGATCCTACGAACCCAGGAACACATGGTCAGTTTCATGATTGTTTATTATTGCCTGGACAATTAATAAATATATTTTATTTGAAAATAGGAAAACAATATCCTATTTATTATTTTTATTATTTAAACACCCTATTTAAAAATAGCATTTTGTCTAGCATTTTCTCTCTCAAATTGATGGATATCATTTTAAAAATGTGGAAATGAGCAGAATCCAATCTTTTATTTATACAAGGTAAACACTTGACCCAGCTACTTGCTCGACTAGTATGAATAGATGTACATGCCCTAATTTATATTAATATACATAAATATTTAAAAACTTTATTTGATACCATAATAATAGCCCATTATAAAAGTCTACATAATTTTTTTCCTTTTTCTTCTTAATAGCTCCCAATAACTGTAGTGGAGCGATGACTTAACATTATTCTTGTAAACAGTTTCCAGAATTGTATTATTAAAACTGTAATTTTTTTAAATGCGTGCACAGTACCATGATGTGCAGCAGTTATTATACAGTACTTGCCAGTGGTCAAATAGGATTTATAAACCAACATTTCATCAAAATATGTTCAGTGCACCTTTCTCCAAGTAAGTTTGTGGAGCCCAGGGTGGGTCTTCTTCAGCGTAAGGGTCACTGTACTCCACCACAGAAGCCTCCTCTTCCTCATAGTCTTCTGGAGGTGGAACTGGGTTTTGTGTCTCCTCAAACACCGGCTCTTCTGAGGGGGGAGGTGGGGGAGGCGCATCTGAAACTGAGAGATGAGAAATGAACAGGAAACTCACGGACCAGGACTCCTTTAGAGGGGAAGGCCATGCAAGCTCATGGATCCATGCAGAAAGCGCAAGAGGTAAGTTATGATATGGATGTTTGGTTTACTGTGAGAAAGAAACAGTGATGTAAGTTTGACTCCTAATATTCTCAGACAGACAGACGCATACACACATGAATGCACCTGTGTAAAAAAAAAATTACAATGCAATTTTTTTTAATTATTACTTCTAACACATATGGTAAACAGTTAACAAAAAGTAACTGTTCATTAAAATGTTTAATTTGGTATTACATCAGGGGTGCATAAAATTGAGCTTGGACTTGGTCCTTTAAAACTGCAGAATTATGTTAGACACATTAGCTTGCACTGATTATATACATTTAAGAAGTTTTAAATATTGTATTTTATTTCATTAGTTTAATTTATTAAGAATACGAAATAAACAAATGCTCATATATCTACAATATATTGTTACACCCATAGGGCATATGTCAAATTCTCTTAAAAAGGAGGGCTGCCTAAAACATTCCTCATTTTGATAACTTTAAGTATATCAAAACTTAATTTTTGATTAGTAATGGCTTATGTAATGCATGGCTAAGGACTTCATTTGGTCAACTTTAAAGGCGATTTTCTCAAAATGTTGATTTGTCTTGCACCCTCAGATTCCAGATTTTCATTGGATTGGCCCTTATGACTGGTTTTGTTGTCCAGGGTCACATATAACATTAATATAATTAATAATAAAGACTTTTTAATTTCTAAAAACAAGTAGATTGTAATCAATTGACAGCCCTGAAATCAAGATATATTTTCATGCTTTCAACAGCATGCCTTGCAATGACAAGCCACATTGAGCTGAACGTGTGTCTCTGAATGCAGGAGGGTCTCATCAGAGAAGCTCAAAGCCACTTACTGGTTTCCTGTACGCGAGCCACAAAACCCGTCAGTGGAAGCTGGGGTGTGATCTGCAGTACGGAGGGGGGAGGGGGGGCCACTGAGGCTAGTCCACAAGACCACAAAAAGCACAGAGAAACAGAGGAAGGGGGGAGTGTGTGAGCATGAACCAAGATAAAGAGCATGAATGTGAAAGGGAAAAACAGAAGAGAGTAGGCAGTTTAGTTTAGTGTGCAAACACTGTCTGACAAACAGGAAGTGGTCACCTTGGAACAGAAAGGATCTACAACAGATAAAAGAGTTGAAAGACTAACCCATTTATACATCAAAGCACCAATCTATGTTAACTGCACATTATCATTAAGAACCTGATGAGAGAGATGTTACTACAGAAAAAAATTAATGTGGTAAAGCAAAGATATGATGGTGTGTCAAATACAAATGTTAAAAGAAAACTGCAGGTGGGTCCATGATGTCTCAGAGAACAAATGAAACTGCCTTTGACCAATCACCAGAACAAATGTTCTGAAAGACGTCAGGTCTGAATAGTGAGAGCAGTACCTTGGTTCTGATTGTAATAGGGCCCTCCGTTCTGCTGGCTGGAGGGCATGGAAGTCTGACCCGAGATTGAGGGCGGCCGGCGATACGGCAGCGAACCCCCCACTGTGGGTGCGATCTGCCTGGGGACGGGCCTGTTCATGCTGTAGAACTGAGGACCACCTGCATGAACAACACAGCCATGAGATGGAGAAAAACTGACTGCAGACTGATCACATTCATTTCTGACAAACATAACACCTTTATTCCCTATTAAAGGTTACTCCACCCCAAAATGAACATTTTGTCAATCACTTACCCCCATGTCGTTCCAAACCCATGAAAACTTTGTTCGTCTTCGGAACACAATTTAAGATATTTTAGATGAAAATCGGGAGGCTTGTGACTGTCCCATTGACTGCCAAGTAAATAACACTGTCAAGGCCAGAAAAGTATGAAAGACATTGTCAGAATAATCCATCTGCCATCAGTGGTTCAACCGTAACGTTATGAAGCTACGAGAATACGAGTATGCAAAGAAAATAAAAATAACGACTTTATTCAACAACTCATCTCCTCCGAGTCACTGTAGCGCCATTCTGGAGAATATCCGCTGGATGCAAACTGCGTACGCTGTTCTGTGTCAGCCGCACCACACGGCTTTGAACGAAAACAGCGTATCCGTGTGGTGCGGCTGACACAGAACAGCGTACAAAAAGTATTCTCGTAGCTTCATAACGTTACGGTTGAACCAGATGGACTATTCTGACGATGTCTTTCATACTTTTCTGGCCTTGACAGTGTTATTTACTTGGCAGTCAATGGGACAGTCACAAGCCTCCCGGTTTTCATGTAAAATATCTTAAATCGTGTTCAGAGGACGAACTAAGCTTTTACGGGTTTGGAACGACATGGGGTAAGTGATTAATGACAAAATTTTCATTTTGGGGTGTAGTAACCCTTTAACAGTCAAAAAATAAATGAGAAGAATTGTGAGAGTTCTACAGTCAGACCATTCAAAGACAAGCATTTTGACAATGACCGTGAATATCATGAAAATTACGTTTAAACTGATCTGGACTAAGTAGGTTTTGTCACTAGATCTTCTTGTTGTGGACCAAAGTACATTTGATAACAGCAGTACAATTTCACAAGTATCGCAATCGCTATGAACAACCTGGCCTAATTTGGAATGTGGAATTTGCATAATGTTTTTAATAGAGTGCTGGAGGAATAACACTTTTCTTTTTTTAGATTTGTTATTTTTGGCATTTTCGCATTTATTATGATAGGACAGATCAGAGCTGACAGGAAGCGAAGTGTGAGAGAGATAGAGGAGCGGGAAAGGTCCTCGAGTAGGGATTCAAACTCGGGAAAGCCTGTAGGGCAACGGGGCTGTATGTCAGCACATCGCCCACAATGCTATCGCACCAATTGGATTCATATATTTCAGTTTTTTTTTTGTTTTTGGTTAAATGCCTGAAAAAGTCTGTGGTCAATAGAAGCTCAAAATATTTCCATGTTTTATTCTTTGATAATATGTCATTTTTTAAAGCTTTTACTTGTCTTGGAAAAAGGAAGTTGCTAAATGTCATTAAAAATCATGCTGAACTCTAAATCTACTCACTGTTGCCCCTACAATTGTGCTCTCGCAAACTTTTCTAACAAACTTTCATGGAATGTATTTTTAGATGAGAATAATGGTGGTGGCATTGAAGTCATGTGATCATGGCATATTTTATACTCTACTTTTAGCTTTTTACTTTTGGCAATTGTTAAGGATTCAAAATTCAAAAAATTGTGTTTACTTGTGAAGAATATCATGATGAATAAGATGTGTAAGAATAATACACTTCTGCTGGCCACAGAGCTTATTTTCTGCAATAATCCAAAGGTCAATGGAAAAATCCTTCTGGGTTTTCGTCAGGGGAACCAGGTTGATGCCTTATCGCCTACAAAATTACGTCATCACTGCAGGATTCCAGAGAAATATCAAAGGCAATTAATCAGCTTGTTTTTAAGTAACATGACACTCAAAATAATGCAACACGTAATCCTGTTTAAAGAACTGTTGTATCCAAGCAAAATGTTTGCATCTTTTTTCTCTGCCAGTGAAGTAGCAGTGGTACTTTTATCAATGACTTAAAACGACAATGTTTGAGTTGGAATAAACAATGAAACAATGTGTGAAAACAGCCTGAGAGACTCATGAGAAAGCAAAATGAGTAGGACACAAAGACAAAAATGTATCAGCAGGTGGGGAATGAAACAAGGGCAGAAGGTGTGACTGATGGGCTGGAAATGGGCCGGACAGTGGCGGACTCACCTGTGCCAGGGTTGGTGCTGGATGTAGCACTAGCTTCAGCTGAAGCGAGGGGTGGTTGAGAGGGAGGAGAGCCATTATCTGGGGTCAGAGAGCTCTCAGTGGAGTCGGGGTGAGTGTGGAGAGATTCAGGGATTGAGGTGGGGTTGGCTGAGGGTTGCGTGGGGGTTAAATTAGAGGACGTAACAGAAGGCTGAGTGGAGTTAGTTGGAGCTGAGGGTGTGCTGGCACCAGCAGCTTGAGGGTAAAAAAAAGGAGAGAGGGAGGAAACCAAATGAGAAATGCTTTTGCATTTCGCTTAAAGGGAACTAATGTGGGGCATGCCAGGAAGAAGTCTTGCTTTAAGTCCAAAGTATACTGTGTTTTTGTACACATACGCTAGTGTATGCTCGGTTACAAAAATCGGATGGTGCGCATTCTATTCTGGTGACAAAATTTGTCACATGCACTGTGTTGTATACCCTCGCATATGCATAAAAACGGCAGCATACTTTGGCCTTAAGTATCAGAGAACATGATAGAAAAAGACTGAGCTTAAAATCTAGTCACAATTCAGCTTTTGTGAAGTTCAAGTATATCAGTGGTTGCTAATCTTGCTCCTGTAGGGCAACCTTTCAGCATTTTAGCTCAAGCCCTAATTTAACACACCTGGACTAGTTAAAGGTCTTAAGGATGACTAGAATCTTCCAGGCAGGTGCTTTAAAGCTAAGCTCTGCAGGACAGTGGCCCTTGAGGATTGGATGTATATGCAAATCTCATTCAAAAAAATCCTTGTTTCAGTCATTTGACAGTAAAAACTGTGATTCCTAAGTTTCACCCATTCAGTGTTCAGCCAAAAGCATTTACTTATGTCATCCAAGATTCTTTTTCAATGCACAGAAGTAAACAGTAAAGTGAAAAATGTACAAAAGTACCATAAAAGTAGTGTATTATATTTTATTGTTCCTGTAGCTCCAACAACAGTGCACAATACCCGAGGTTGTGGGTTCAATTCCCAGAGAATACATGGGAAATACATGGGGGAAAATAGTCACTATGGATATACATATATGTGAATGTTATTCTACCAACCTATGGGTAAATTATCTGAAGCTATACAATAGTTTTGTGAAGAATAGACCAATATTTAAAACAGTTGTTCACTGGAAATCTTGACTGAAAACTACAGCATTTACGATACATTTGAAAACATATTTTCTAGCAGTTGACATCATAAAAGGACAAGAACTGCATACAATTTTAATTAGTTCTTGCTTGTATCATCAAAAGTTTTTGTGTGGAAATATAACTAAATTAATTTTGTGTTCCATAAAAACAAAAAAATACAAATTTGGAGCAACATTGGAGGGCGAACAGATGAAAGATTTTTTTTATTTTGGATAAACTATCCCATTAATGTTTTTAGCCTTTGAATCTTGATTTAAAGCCAGTTCTTAGCTCATACCAAGCCCTTTTTATAACTGATCAGAAAACAAATGACTGCAGCCAGACTGCAAGTGGTATTTATGTTGTTAAGTGTGCTTTCTGTGAAGAAGATGTCACCTGGGAAGACACTGGGTGGAGAGGGTGTGGGCACAGCGATGGGAACACCCACACTGCCGCTGCCGCTGTTTTCACGACTGCTGCTGCGACTGCTGGGATAACTGCCGCCACTGCTCCCACTGCTGAACACATGCTACAGATTACACACCTCACATACATGTGTCTCATGTTATACACATACTGACATCCAAAGACTCACACAGAGACAACAAAACAGATGAATCATAAGTGCTCTCAAACACACAAACTCAGACACATACACCGATACATAGATGAACCAACAGCTCACATGTGACAGGAAAACACACAGCAGCATGGGTTGGTTCAGTATCTATGACATAAAGAACATGATATGGCAGCATTTGTGAGTCACAGAAAGAACGGAGAAGCAACAGCAGAGACTCATACTGAATGCACAAAAGCTGAGCACATGGAGCACAGACTGCATGAGATCATGTGCTTGAGATGCAGAGAAAAGAGCAAGAAGAAATCCACAAAATCAATCAGTAATGAGATGAAGGTCCTTGAGACACTTTTTTGAGATGAAAAGAAAAAAAGACAGCAATGCCAGGCAAATATAGAGCTGAAGCAGCTGACAAGACATACATTAAATTGTCACTTTTGGCTTAATTGCACATAATGATTACACTTATGCACATACACATAGTGTTTACATTAATGCATATTTGTCGTCATGTGTTATGTGTCCCTTGAGTATTGTGTTGCATGGCACGGTATGAATAGCATATTGTGTATATTGTTTAATGTAAGTGTATATTGTATTGTATTGCATGTTACGTGTGGCAGTGGTGTCTTTGTTGTGTGGTGGGTGCATGGTGCATCACTTGTTTGTGTGTGTCGAGTGGGCGCCTGGGGGGGTTGCTCCACCGGAGTTTCGCTTGTACATGTACAAATGACAAATAAAGTACTTACTTAAATGGCTGAAGTATGAACTGTCAGCATCTTTAGAATTAGCAGCAATAAATTATTTTAGTCTACATGAAATAGATATGCACCTATTTTTTAATGCATGTTACTGATCTGATTTTAAACAACTGTAAACATTCTGACCTTGTAATTTTGATCGAAATGTCAACACTTAATCATCCAGTGAAACTGACAGACTTCTTTTTGGAGACATGCTGGATTTCTCCAATCATTCAGTTCATTTAAACCTGCTCTTTTCTTAAGGCCCCAATATAGTCACAGCAAAGTTCTGTTTTGTTCTTTATTCAGAAGTAAAATAATAAGTTTGAAATACGTAAGCAGTGCTTTACTGTTAGCTTGCATCCCATTATCGGTGGTTTAAAGTTTGAAAAGTTTCTGAAATATTTCTGAAAAGTTAACCCTGGCAAGCTGATTTAAACTCCCAAAACAAACTCCTTCATTTTGGCCGAATTTTGTTTGAAATGACATCACACCAGTTCGATCTTTGATTTCACTTGAAGTATATCAGGACATTTATTATGATCGACTGCAAGCTCACATTCAGATCTGCCTCCAATTAACAACCAAGTCCCCTTACATCACAAATTTAAAGAAAGCCTATTTAGAGCCATTAAAACTTGTTGAACTGCACAATATTTGCATTGCTTTTGAGATATAGTATAACAACCAACCATCTCTCCAAGAGTCCATCTTTCTAATTAAATCTTAATTTCCTGTATGCAAAATATTTTTTTTCTATTGATTTTTTGGGGGTGAACTAAGGGCCAAGTCTTTTCTTGGCAGTTTTCGTGAAATTCACCCTTGTAGGTTATAAAATGATGAGGGGAAAGGAGATTTGGACACAACACAGGCTGGACTCAAAACCTCCATCCTTAAAATGCTACAAATCCAATGTGTTAAGATCACGTGTGCTACCACAGAGCTAAAGCTCCAGCAACTTCAACTTTCTGTAGCCTTTAAATGTAAGATTAAGGCTGAGCTCTGTTTGCAAATGCTTTGAGGATATTTAAGTGTTCTCAAACAAGAATTTGAATATATTCACATCATTAGCCCTTCTGAACTTCAACAAAATTTTTTTTATTTTTGTCCAAGATGTTCAATAACATTTCCAACTGGCAGACAGATGGGAGAGGGCTGGGGAAAACAGCACCAAATGCTCTTTTTCGGATCCTGCACTAAGTGACAAGAGGCAGTCGTAAAGAGCATGTGGGAGGACTTCAGCAAACATTCACTGTTTAGGGTGAAAATATGAGAAATGATAAGGATTGTTTTCAGTCAAGTTGGAGAGTTATTGAATAGTGTTCCTGCTCAACAAGTAAAACATAGGATGCTAAAAACAACAAGGTCAGAGTTTGATTCCCAGGAAACACACATTATAAAATCGCTTTAGCTAAAAGTGTCAGCCAAATGCATAAATGAAGACGTTACAGGCATCCCTGCAGACGGCACAGAGATCAAAAGAGAACAAGTGAGAGTGGTTACATAATTTCAGACACAGCTGAAAAGGTCTGAGCTTCAAAAGGAAAGACCCAGAGAGAACTATCTGCAAGAGTCTATCTGTGCTTGTTCTGCAATGTAGTGGACTTGATCTTAAAATCCTCAGGAAAAATCAAACAAGAAAGGAAAAGTTTAAGTTTTTTTGAGGCTCTGCAGTCATCTGAGAGCATCTTCAGGCGTCTTTATCCTCCATGACTGATGATGCGTTTATGTGAGCACTGCTAACGTCACTCGCAACTGGTTGCCAGGGTTTCAGATTATGTAATTGTGCAGACAATCAGCGATGCTTGTTTTAGAAGTGCTGAGGAAAAGCGATGTCTGTGTGAAAGAGCTCTGCAGCAAAACCAACTAATCAATGTTAGCTAATAAATACATGTACAGGTCCCTTACTGCTTTAAGTCAGTAATCAGAGAGACATGCATGCACACTGAGAGCTGTGCGAGAGGTTTGTTCTGACAGGGAGGAGAGGATGAGGGTAATGGTACCTGTAAGTGCGGTTCCTCTGATTAACAGATGCCGTGCGCACAGGACTTTGCTGCAGAATGGGCGCCATATTGCGTGAGGGGCTGGGGACATAGTCATTAGGCACCACCGGAGGCCGCACTGGCTCAAGCGTTCTGTAGGGGGAGTGTCTCCTGTCGGGAGAGACAGCAGGTCAATAACCTTGGGAAAACTTCATCAGACAATTACTAGCCTAGAAAACTTAAATATCTGCTGCCATGTTATACATAAAACCATCTCGCTTTAATATCTGTTATTCTGAAATTTTACAATCAGAACTTTTAGCATTCCAAAGCAAAACGTTTATAATTCATCAACAGCATGATTTCGGGTTTCTTTTAAAGGATGAGATTCCATACATGATTTTCAAGGTTGTGAAAAAGCATTTTGGATCTGAGGTCAGGAAAGTGCAGGTGAGAAATAGTAATTCAATCTGTGAAAACAAAATGTGAAGTCAGTGTCACATTCTTTCTCTGGTATGAAAAGAGAAAACGGGCATTTCTGTTTGAGGCAACAAGAATAAACTATTAGCATACATTATTAATTAAAACAATTCATTACTATTTTAATCAACTAAATTGTCTCTTCATCACAGGAAAAACTGCATCTTAGAAGTACTCAACCTTGCTTTCTCTTAATGTTTTTCATTTACTTTAAAAGATGTGCTATTTTTTACCAAAAAACACTGTGCTTCTCGACTATGGCACACATGTAATAATTAACCTTTTCAAAATGAAAGAAATAAAGTGACAAAATAAGACACTAAAGCAACAATAGACAAATCCTCACAGAAAAAAACAACTAAGACACACAATGAATCTATCAAAAAGTCAAATTTCTTTCCGAAAATATATAAGTAAATAAATCAATTTTGCTTAAATAAAATCATGCTATTTTGCAGTGACATTTTCATAACAAAGGACATTTCAACCCCAGATTCTCATTACCATAATGTGTGCAGGCACAATCATATTCCCACAACTGTAATACATTTTTTTTACTGTATAATTTATTTTTACTGTATAATTACATTTACAGTCATTTTTAAAATCAGCATAAAGTACAACAAATACTATTTTCCACTGTACAATAATGCGAATTCACCCAAAAATACGCTTTATTGTCATGAAAATAAATTGCAAAGAAAATTTTAATGGTCCTTTAAAATAGGCTACTATTGACATCTTGACAAGTTTTGTGAGATTCACCCAACAGTTTTAACAGATATATACAGATTTACAATTTCTCATCACTTGCATATGCATTTTATGAGGGAACGAGCTTTAGCGGTGTTGTGTTGCTGACCTGTCCATTAAGCAGCACACAATCTGGCCTGCAATGACCAGCCAT
The DNA here is from genome assembly GCA_027422415.1 of Schizothorax lantsangensis. Lineage (NCBI taxonomy): Eukaryota > Metazoa > Chordata > Actinopteri > Cypriniformes > Cyprinidae > Schizothorax > Schizothorax lantsangensis. Next base: position 4,196,096 of record CM049848.1, on the reverse strand, counting down.
CATGGGGCGACACAGGAAACCAAAAGAGTGCCAATCTGCACAGCTAGTGCTCAGAAAACAGGGCAGGACACACCCTCTGTCCTCAATGCTCAAACATCAAGCTCCATCTCAATAATGAACACATTTTAAAAATTGAGCATATCTGATCTTTCATAATCACTGTTTCACGCTTTCACAATTTTAGATGCCAAAGCGTATTTAACACGCCTCTTTTCTGACCCAAATGTAAAATCAGGCTCTTCACTGGCTGGCATAAAGAGAAACGAGGGATGTGAAGGATAATGCCATCTGTGGGGCTGAGGCTGAATTCTCCCTGAGGACTAAAGACATGACCCACACATGTGCTCCTGAACTCAACAAGAGCTGTGTGTGACCTACACTGAAAAACAGGCTTTTACTAGGAAATAAAAACCTCACTGTTGTTGTAGAAACGTTATTATAAAAAACATTGTTTTAAATTATTTTAAATTAGTTGAAAGAATCATAAAGGACCAGTCAAATGTTTGAACATGCTTGATGTTCTACATACTGGAAATTACTACTGTAATAATGACAAATTAGTAGGTGTGCCGAGTCAAGTAGAATTTGTCATTCACTTCATTTATCATAAAAACTTTCCAGAATATATGTAAATCAAAACATTTTATGCTGTTCAAGGACCTCAGAGATGTGAGTATTATGAGCAAACACTTGAAATGAGTCATTCGCTGCCACAATCTCAGTGGCCCATTCTCTCATTCGTGACCGCTAGAGCTACAAAGCGCATACACATACCCTATGGTGCCTTTGCCTGGCATTGGGGGGCTTGGTGGTTTCTGTGTGGGAGGTGTGGTGCGAAGAAGGCTGCCCATCTTCATGTTCTGGGTGCTGACCTATGACAATAACAAATCAAAAACATCAAAAACAGCCTTTAGCTGTGAACAAAAACATCTCAGTTTCACGGAAGAGCAGGAAAAAGTTGACAATAGCCTAGAACAGTCACATAAAATGTAGAGCCACAGAGCGAAATACTGCAAGAAAGTGTTTTATCTCATTTAGTTTTTAGAGAAAACAAAGAAAAGCCCAAACAAACAGAACAAGCTCACATACATACACACCTACTCCTGAGAAACATGCAACAATGATAAAAATGCAAATGTGATATGGAAAGAATGAAAGAAGAAACAGGGATGATTGCCAAATGGTTGTTCAATTATTATTCACTCCATTCCTCATTAATGTGTGATGTGTATATATGACATTTCTGAGCATCCAAATATTGTTTTTGTATTAACTGACAAGCCTTTAAACCTAGAATGAATCAAATACAGAATATCAGTCCATATTTAGGTCATATGAACTAAGGAATCAAACCTTATTCCTTCTCCATTCGTGTCACCTGATCGTAAGACAGCTATAAAGGCCCTTACCTTGAACCTAAGCAACCACTTAAACCAAGAGCGAAGCAGAGAACAGAGGTGAGAGGAAGCACAGAGAGGTTAGTCACACATCTCAGACAAAGAAAACCCACGTCAGATTCTGGCATTTGTTAGTTCAAAACAAACATGTTAGTCAGAAAAATCATTCCTCTCAAGGTGAGCCGTGTCCTACCTTCACACCGTGACCGATATCGTCCAGCGAGCTGTAATCGATAGGTTTGCGAATGTACCGCACCGGCCTCTCGGGATTGGCTGGAGCAATGATTTTATGCGTGCGGGAGGTGTTCTTATTGGTTGTGACGATGCCGATCTCCCGCCTCGCCACTTTTTCTTTGTGGATGTCCACCGTCTGGAGGGAAAAAAAAGTTTGAAAAGTTGAAAATTTTGAAATCTACTAAAACCAAACTGGGTCATTCAGAACTATAACCACATTCGCATTCATGATAGATCATGATATAATAATATAGTAACAGGACATTTGCATTCAAAAGTCTTAAAGCCACAGTGGTACTGCATTGGCGCAAGAAACAACTTCAGGAAAAATGACGGCCTCTTTAAACTTCATATTTGTGGAAGCAGGTTACAAAACACAGTATGTGAGGAGAATTATTAAAGCGTGTAGTTCTGAGAGTTCTGAAATCCCTGTCGGCGGAGTTCTGTTTCATTTCATACGGCAATTTGGGAGAGGATCGTGTCAAAAGCACTTCATGAGAAGAGCTGCATTAGATGTTGTGCCGCTGTGTTTAATCGCTTTAGAGCCCATGCTGTTGACAGCTGTTAAATAAAAAATAAAAGAGGAAACACAGAGGGGGGATAAGCCGCCGCTGCTGGCATCTCAAACACAGTTAAATGATTTTCAGCATTAAGTGACAGTGATATGGTAAATAGGGATCGAGTCCAGAGCAACAGCTGAGTCCACAGATGAGGGCAGTCGAGAAAAGACAGATCAGAAAAACGGAGACAAAAAAAGAATGAAAAGTGGAAGAGAGAAATCATCCAGGATGGAGAAATAGGCAGCTGCTGTTGACCTGGGATGCATTTCCCAGAAGCGTCGCTAGCAAATTATGGTCGCAATTTCCGTCATTAGCAACACAGTTCAACGATCCAACGTTTCCCAAAAACATAGTTCCAACGAACATTTGCAATTAGCATTGCAAAGCTGTGTGGTTGAAACTGCAGCTCTTGACCTGTGGTTAGAAGCATAGTTTCTTGTTAGTGTGACTTGTGGACTTATAGATTATGCTCTTGAGTAAGATAAGCAAGCCATTTTTCATTACATATCCATTTATAAAATACAGTGAAAACAGTAATATTGTGAAAAATGCAGAGGTGGACCTTAAGTATTTTTACTTCATTACCGTAGTTAAAGGGGTCCTATTATGCTCTTTTACAAAGTCTTGATTTTGTTTTGGGGGTGTACTAGAACATGCTCTCATGCTTGGTGGTTCTAAAATCTTATTATTTTTCACATGATTTACATTATTACAATACCTTTCTCCCCAGCCTCACACAAACGGCTCGATTAGTTCCGGGTTTAATGAAGGCCCGCCTTCCGAATGTGTTGATTGGTTAGCTGTCCCAGTGCTCTGTGATTGGTGAACAGCTTAAGGCTAGTTCACACTACAGGATTTTAAGCCCGTTTTGCAAGTTAACGAGCTCGCCGACAGGTCGGGCTGTAATCGGGGGAAAATCAGCGGATGATCGGAGCTCCGCAATCTTTATGTGTGAACTACACAACGATGCATCAAAGAGGCTCGCTGACGCGTCGCCGACACCTCGCAGATGCCAAACAAATATCTAGCATGCCAAATATCTGGACCGGTCGGCCGACTCGACATCACGTGGTGTCAGGTGTCGTGACTAGCTACAACCAATGAAAGAGCAAGGCATGGGTTGAGGTCACCGGAAGAAAAACAACAGCAGCATCTTGGCTTAAAGAAAAGTTAGGCTTTTATTTTTGCACATAAAACTTGCATCGATCTATAGAATGCTTCGTCCTACAGAGCGTCTTTCACTCTCTTTCACAGGCTTTTGGCTGCTATATTTTCATTAACCACCAGATGGTGCTGTTTGCAACACACACAAAGCTTTGAATCTTTTCCCGAAACAGTCAGGGGAAAGCCTCAGTGCTTCTCGAGGCTTCATTTGCCTTTCACTACCGTTCCAATTCTCGCGTGTGTTTTCATGACAAAACGTGGTTTAGGGACTGCATAGAGTTGTTGGGTGACAGTTGTTGTCAGCTCGTGTAGTGTGAAACCCCTGGTTGCGGATCATTTACATAGAGTCACGTAGTGTGAACACCACAACGACTTAAAGTAGAGCTGCACAATTAATCGTTAAAAGATCGCGATCTCGATTCAGATACCCACACGATCTAATTTCTGAATGACAACGATTCGCCCGTATCTATTAAAACTTTGAAAAAATCATACCGGAACATTCAAATCTGCATTCGCGCTGCTGCTGATCCAGAGAGCAGACAGTTAACATGTTTAGGTAAGAAAACGCTTCACACACAGTCTTTTCAACTACACAGTATTATTTCTGTCTTACAGTCATTCATAGAAATACTGGGATAAAAGTTTATAGTTCGGCTACAAACATTGATGTCTATGGTAGCGATCAAAATAGAGCCACTCATCTTTTGAAAGCAACTGGCGCTTCAAATAACGTTTGTGTCGATTGCATCATTTCTCCACTAGGTGGCGACAAGTGACTGTTAAAAAATGTATTTGTTATTGAATCATTCATTCGAGATTCGTTCAAAAACACTGATTCATCCATTAATGAAACAAGTGAGGTATGAGTGAGTCATTGAATCATTAATACAAACCAATTTTTCATTATTTTAATTCTAAAAGTTGGTGTATTAAATACACTATATTTTAAATACATATACTCCGGGTTTCACAGACAAGGCTTAAGCCTAGTCCTAGACAAAAATGTAAATCTGAGCTGTTTCAACTGAAAGAAACTCGCACTGACTGATCTTAAAACATATCAGTGCCTTTGTTTTGTCTCAAGATGCACACCAGTAATGTTTTTTTCTCTAAGCATGTTTATAAAAATTGCTTAAATGTCTTAATTGAACTATGATCTAATCCTGGCTTAGTCTAAGCCCCGTCTGTGAAACCTGGCCATACTGTATTATATATTAAAATGTTTAATAATTAATTTAAATTAAACACTTTTAAATAGACTGCAACAATTAATATTTTGTCACACATTATTTTGTTTAGTTCAGAATCGTGGGAGAATCGTGATCTCTATTTGAGAAAAAAAATCGTGATTCTCAATTTATCCAGAATCGTGCAGCTCTAACTTAAAGACAGACAATCAAGTCATGTAGTCTATGTAGTCAGTGTAAAGTTGTGTAGTGTGAACTTGGCTTTAGACGCGTTTCAGTACTGCCAAAGCAGCAAGTTCGTCAACATTGCCATATCAATTCAGACCTCGAGAATATTGAACAAGAGAAATGCACAGAACCTTTGCACGCACGGATATTGCAAGACATATTAAAGTGGTAAAGTTTTTTTTTTTTTGTTAAATCACGTTTTAGATGGGATGTCAACAGCAGCTTAAAAATAACTGCATTGACTATGTACAGATAAGTGCAACGGTAATATGTATTATGTTTATTGTTCTTTAATTCTAACATTATAACAAGAATTGCAGTGAAACTGTTATACAGTTGAATTTATTTATACCATAGTCCCACAGACTTACACTATTTGTGGCCGCATATATATGCAAATTAATTCTCTGCCTGTCTGTAAAAAAAAAAAAAAAAAACAGTTAAAAGGATTTGATTATCACTAGTCTAGTGATTGTACATTATTGTTGTCATCGTTCAGGCTGTATTTCAGGTTTAATGTATGTTTTTTTTAAACAAATCAGCTGATATTTTCCATAGCGACAGCAAGAATCTAGTGGAGTGCCGACAGAGTATAGAAGCCTAAGAGGCGAAACTCTATATACATATATACTTTAAATGTGTTATTGTACGTTGGTCAAGCGCGACTGGCTCCTATTATTCTACAGCATTTTTGTGTAGTTTTCAGTTCAAAATGGCGGCGGCACAGTCATGTCATGGGCGCAACTGTTGCTATGGAGCGTTCTATTGAGTTTCGCCTCTTGGGCTTCTATACTCTTTGGTGTAAGTCTGTGGGACTATGGTATAAATAAATTCAACTGTATAACAGTTTCAGTGCAATTCTTGTTATAATGTTAGAATTAAAGAACAATAAACATAATACATATTACCGTTGCACTTATCTGTACATAGTCAATGCAGTTATTTTTAAGCTGTTGTTGACATCCTATCTAAAACGTGATTAAAAAAAACAAAACAACGTTATCACTTTAATATGTCTTGCAATATCCGTGCGTGCAAAGGTTCTGCGCGTTCCTCTTGTTCAATATTCTCGAGATCTGAATTGATTTGGCAATATTGATGAACTTGCTGTTTTGGCAAGGGGCGGGGCAGTACTGAAACACCATCTAAGCTGTTCGCCAATCACAACACACTGGGACAGCTAACCAATCACAACACATTTTGTTTTTCTGAAGGCGGGCCTTCATCAAACCCGGAACTAATCGAGCCGTTTGTGTGAAACCAAAACAAAATCAAGACTTTGTAAAAGAGCATAATAGGACCCCTTTAACTACAGTGTTCAAGTATCTGTACTTTACCGAAGTATTTTTATTTTGGGAAACTTTTACTTCACTATATTCAAAATCATAATTTATGAAATGTAAGTAAAAAGTACATAATTTAATGTACTTTTTACTTCACTACATTTCATAAAAACATGTCATTCCTAGGGCCCTATGAAATCAGTTTTATTTTTTTCTAAATTCTGTTTTTTCCGTTTTAATTTTTCTGGATTCCATTTTTTTTTCCGTTTTAATTTTTCTGGACTCTTTTTTAATGGTCAAATTAAATTTTATTAATCAAAAAGCCTGTCTAATTAATTAAAGTCATGAAACTTTTACAATTTAACATTAATTTATTAAAAAGTGTAAAAAAATGACGTTTAGGGCCGTATTCTCACCTTATGTTTCATTGTTACCAAATTCTGTGTTTTAGCATGTCTAATTATTTGAATGCATACAAACTATTTTTATTTATTCTTACAGTAGCCTTATGAAATGTTTTTTCCCCCTCAGAAATTCTGTTTTGTGTATTTAAACTTTACTGGTTATCAGATAAAGGCATAAAACAGTTTAATTTGTATTTTGATGAATGAAAATTAAACATAACATTTTTTGGCAAATAAAGGGGATTTACTATTAAAATTAAAATATTTTGTGATTATTTCTTAAAAAAAAATAAAGTTTTATTATTTTTCAACAGTAGTAGTATTACGTACATTCTACTAAATAATAGTAATATAGTCTATTTCTGGCACAATGTCTTTAATAAGTTAAACCGAACTTTGATTTTGACGGGTTGCTGTGAATACCTTTAAAGTTCTGTGTGTATATGATATGACGCTAGTTTTACTCAAATTAAATGGTAAAATGCTCGTAAAGTGACTCTCAGATCAGTTTTGGAGATATTGTTCATGTATTTATGTCCTCATTGAGACGGCAGACGCTGAAATCACCGCGAGCACCACGCACGCTGTGTATGTAAAAAAACCGCGCGTCTGCTCCATTCATACAGAGACGCGCAGAACATGCAGGATTCATATTTAAATCGACTTTTGCGGCTTAATATTTACAGATACTAGTCCATATCGTGATTTGATTTAAGTGTAATGACCTATTTTTGATTAAATCATCCAAACTTTGACAAATTCCGTGACATTACGCGTTAAACTGTAAATTCCATTTTTATGACTGGATTCCGCGATTCCGTCCGTGTTTTCTACATCGTGGAAATCATAGGACCCTACATTCCTCGTTCCATTTTGAACTGGAGAAATCGTCATGCGTTTATCATTGTAAATGAAAATCATATTTGGGTCATGAGTGTCCATTGTCTGCGAACTAAAGCTGCTGTAAAAATATTTGTGTATTGCCATCTGAACGGGTTAGGTTTTACTTAAAAACTAAACATAACGTTAAAATAATGCAAATTAATGCCCATGTATCTACCCCACTGCCGTAGCACTTTCAAATGATGTAAAACCAGTATGTTTGCATAGCATTCTTCTTAAAATGCTAACACATTTTGCCCAATGTAACGTCTTGTACGTTTATATTTGGTAACACATTTTGTTTTTCATTATTTCTATATACTATATGATATATTTTGTTATTTTCACTTATTTATACACGTGAATTATCAGTAATTTTAGTAGTAGTTATCAGTGTGACATGTATTTTTAGCTGGATAGAGTATATCAAATTATTTTTCACTTTTAATTCTTAAGTACATTCAAAATCTAGTACTTCTGTAATTTTACCCAAGTGAAATAGAAAAGGAGCACTTAATACTTTTACTCAAGTATTTGATTTGTGTACTTTGTCCATCTCTGGAAAAATTATTACAATTTAAAATAACCATTTTTTATTTGAATATACAGTATTATAAAATTTAATTCATTCCTGTAACGACAAAGACACATTTTCAGCATCATTACTCCAGTCTTCAGAGTCACATGATCCTTCAGAAATCATTATATATGCTGATCTGCTGCTCAAGAAACATTTCTATTATTATCAGTGTTGAAAGCAGTTGTGCTGCTTAATATTATTGTAGAAACCTTGATACGTTTTCAGGATTCTTTGATGAATAAAAAGCTCAAAAGAACAGCATTTATTTCAAACAAATCTTTTGTAATATAGATTTCTTATAACGTCACTTTTGATCCAATTTAATGCAACATTGCTAAATAAAAGACAAAAATATTAAATATCATCAAAAGGCTGAGTTTTTTAAAAATCCATGTGTGTGGTCTCTTGTCTAGTTTACTGTGGTACTGTGAATAGTTAAGCTCAGAGCTTTGTGTAATGTAACAGTCCAGATGTGACGCCACAGGGAGGAATTTCCCACAAGTGGTAGAGGAGAGACAGAGAGAAAGAGACAGTGGTGATGGAGGAAATGAGAAGGCAGGGGCATGAACACATAAATGAGTATGTGTGACTAACATTTGCTCGTATCTTTGGCTGGCACAAAACACTACAGCAGTCGCACCAGACCCCTGCAGTTACACTGCATCTGAATTACAGCTCCTCACAGTCTGTGACTCTGTGGGAAGATGTTTAATTACATTATCAATGAGATCGACTGACACGAAAAGTGACTGGACAAGGATCCTGTCTGATCAGCCAACCAAGGATCTGAACAATTAAAACAAAATCAAGACGATCTTTGGTAACTCTACTTTAAATGTGTGGCCATTTCTGAAGGCATCATTTTTGATTAAAGTTTTCTACACTAATTTTAGCGTCAGAACCACTTATAATTGAGCCTCTCAATCTACCTTTTACCTAACCAAGTCACAGTCATATACCCGTCACCTCCTAGCAGACTCTTCGAGCCGTCAGTCGTTCTTCAGTAAATATAGCCCAGAGTGTGAGATTGTATGGAGAGGTGTGGTGTGCTGCTAGGCTACCTGAGAGATGTGGTTGATGGAGGACTCCATTCGGCGCAGCTGGGAGGCCTGGATGTCGAGCATTTGGAGCACATTGTTGGCGAGTGTGTTGATCAGGTAGGCCACGCTGGCCAGGGACTGAGTGGTGTAGTTCTTGGTTTCCTCTAGTGCGGCGTGCTTGTCTGGAGACTGATGGAGAAATAAAAGAGCAATAGTCAGTGCGTAAATTGTCCATTAAATCTGTTCAGCCATTTCAAAGTGTGATATTGGAGTACGCCGAGTGATTTTTGATGGTTAAAAAATATATTTATTGCAACTTGTCTCCATTCATGTTTATCAACAGAGCTTTTGTTGAAGCATTTTTTTAACACAGCAATGAACAAACGTCAGAAGCTGTTTAAGCATTAGTTGTCCCAAAATCTGTCAAGCAAAATTGACACTGCTACTAACTAAAATAATCTTTAGAATGAGAATGAGCTTTATTGGCTAGGTATGTTTACATATCACTATTACATATAGTGACAGAAGCTCCACAGTGCAACAGAATTACAGCAACAGGACAAGACACAGATAATAAAAGAATAATACAAATATACACATAGGCAATGTACAAAATAGCAAAAACACAATATATAATATAGACAATTATGAGTGTACAGGTCTGATATGTGCAAATTTGAAATGAAAAAAAGAAATAAATAAGTATATGTGATGAATAAATAATGATGATAGTGTTGTGTATTCCATGTTTAATGTCAAGTGTTCATGAGATGGATTGCTTGAGGAAAGAAACTGTTCCTGTGTCTGGTCGTTCTGGTGCTCAGAGCTCTGTAGCGTCGACCAGACGGTAACAGTTCAAAGAGGGAGTGTGCTGGATGTGAGGGGTCCAGAGTGATTTTGCCAGCCCTTTTGCTCACTCTGGATAAGTACAGTTCTTGGAGAGTAGGGAGGGTTGTACCAATGATTCGCTCAGCAGTCCGGACTACCCTCCGTAGTCTTCTGAGGTCAGATTTGGTAGCTGAGCTGAACCAGACAGTTATTGACGTGCAGAGGACAGATTCAATGATGGCAGAGTAGAACTGTATCAGCAGCTCCTGTGGCAGGTTGCTCGTATCTTTACTGAATCATTGCTCAATGAAACCAAAACAGAATCAAACTGGGACCTTGTGAGTCAGAATCAAGCCAAATCAAATGGATAAAATGAGTTGTTTACAAGCTGCTCTCTTCACTGACAAGCGGTTTGCAAGTTTCGTTTCTTACAATGGATGTAGGTAATATCCACCTCATCCAGCACTTTCTGGTTTCGGTCTTAAAGTTGCTGACTGCTGGGATTCAGTTTGTGAGTATGAGTAAAGAGTCTGGATGAATCAAACTGAATCACAAACAATTTCAGGCCTTATTGTGTAACCATTTAATCAATTAGAAGAAACAATCATTCGTTAACAAATTTGGAATCACTAGTTCTGATTCTAAAGAGCAGAAAACACACAAGATTATTGCTGAAATACTATCATTGAAACTAATTCTCAGGTTAGTAATCACCACCATCAAACAAAGAAGTCAGTAATATTTTACAGGGGCTCGTGCTCCAGTAAAAAGGGTCTAGCAACGCCCCTGGTGTGGAATGTCAGGATCTAAGCAGTTCTTCTGTGACATCAAGCTGCACAGTCACATGACCTGGGCTTTGATCCCTAGGCTGACAGAGAGAAAGTGTACGCATGTGTGTCTGTGTACACAATTCCTGTCTTTGTACCAGGACGGTACTCGGTACTGGATGTCGCCTCTCACATACTTCTGAATGTGCCATTACCGATTGCAAACTGCTGTAACACATTCAACAAACCCCACACGACAACAGACCACTGTGGATCTCAGACCACCTTAAACCAGCACAAAAAAATGAATATTCACTAATAAAGACTTTTCAGTGACAAACAAGAGATCTATTGTACAGACAGCGTTGCTGGTGTCATATATTGAGAGATTAGATAGATATGTAAAATTAACCAATTATTTCATAATACAATGTAATTTAACATCATGACATATGATAGCTAATAGGGCTGGGCAAAAAACTATTGATTTCTCGATTTTAATCGATTTTCACGAAACAATATTGATTCTTAAATTCCAAGAATCGATCAGTCTAGCCTGTTTTCAGTTAATGAAGGAAACATTGTAGCGCACCTCTCATCCAATAAATCACAATAAGCTTTGTGCTTTGTTACTTTTGATATAAAACAGTCTCGGATTTCAAATTCTGTCCATTTTATTGCAGTATTCAAAAAATATTAAAGCAATAATCCCCAAGAAGCTGAGATTTACAGTGAATTTATAACAGCTGTTAGGCACAATGCGAAGCGGAGTGGCTAAAACCCCCTTAGCGGTTATAAATTCACTGTAAACCACGGCTTTATGGGGCTCATTGCTTTTATAAAATGGTTATTCCATATACGTAAGGTTTCACAAAATAAAAGAGCAAATGAAGTGTATTGATATTAATAAAAACATTATTCTTCTGCCAAACAATGTAGTTCCTCAGAAACGGTTGTGGTTGCTGAGCAAAACACAGATGTAAACAAAGGTGTATATTTGTAGAGTAATTTATAACAGCTTCGAATGCAGCTCAACCAATCAGAATCAAGGACCAGAACTATCCATTTTATAAATGCCATTTTGGCGCTGTTTAATGTGGAGTAACAAATTGTTGTAATAGGCAGGTGAACTGATCAACTCCTCCACTTCAATACCAGTTTCAGCATGAAATAAACATGAATGAACATCTGAAGGTATCTGAAAAGAAAGAGTACAACTTACTGAAATCCGTATCCCGTCTCATGTGATCTCTCAATCAGTGTTTCAACCACGCAAAGACGTCAATATAATAGCTTGTAAACAAATATCATGTAACATCACATTTAACTTACCTCAGAAAAAACGTTCAGTGACCATAAACTAGTTAGTTAATTTTTCGTTCTTGAGAAAATTTGGCATATACTGTACCTGATATACAGTATATCCAAAATAATCCATATCGAATCGAAAGCTTGTGAATCAGAATCAAATTAAATTGTGAGATTTGTCAAAACAAAGCCCATTTCTTTGATAATTTCTTCCACAGTTATCAGCTGATGCAATATCAAAATGAGAAGATACTGCATCGTCATAGCTAATAAATCAATTTGTCAGTAAATAACACTTTACCTGCTCATCTAAACTTGCATGAATCTCATGCTGCAGTGAAACAGAGCAGTTAATAAGCAACCAAACACGTGACAAAAAAAGAAATCATTCAGTCGCATGGATGAACTTCTCAAATTAATTTTACACCACTGAATGCATTTACAGCACTGAAATGCTGCAGGCCCAGAAGAAGCTGTGGGCTTGCAGTGGGCAGGCATGTAGGCCAGGAAGGCCCATCCTCCCCCAGGACACACAACGACACACTGACACTAATATGCAGATGCAGTGCGCTGACCCACACTGATAACATCACAGCTGCATCTGAGCAGAGAGAGTGGAGGAGGAGAGACCGTCCCACACAGAGCTGACCCTTCAACACTATGAGCATCAGCGTCTGGAGAGGAAACACGTCCATCACAATCGCTGATGCACTGCTCATATAGAGATGCTCAGGTGAACAGAGACACGGAGAACAGCTACTCAATTATCACACCTACGCATTTAAGTAGAGAACTTGGAAACTCATTAAAACACACAATGAAAAAAAAATCAAAACATCTCAGAACATGTTCCAAATTAATGTCAGGTTGGCAGTCAAAATACCTAGCAAAAGAAATAAATCCCAAGCAGTTCCCAAATGTATTTGCACAGCACTTTTCTCAATACAAATTGTTATAGAAATCAAAGCACTTTATTCACACAATTCTGCCCGAATCAAAGGCTTATTCGTTGGTCCTTTTTTGCAGGCTTATTTCCATGACATTCAACATGTCAGAGGATTAGAAAATGTCATAGCTTTGACACTGTCGCAAGCTCCTGTGGATAATAATTAGAATGCTGTAAATGCAGTTTTCTTTTACTCTCCTGGCCCTTGTCTTAGGTCCTGAAGTTTTGGGAGTGATGTGATTGTTTGAGTGCTAACTGTCTTACTCGTTTATTACAGTGATTCTTGGCAGACCCATGTCTTAAGGGGAGGGGTGTGACGACCCATGTTGTATGTGGGGTTTTCCTCCAGCCGAGGTGGATGTTTGGCTCCACCCTCCAAACTGATTGTTCTCTGAGGACACCGGTTGTTTTGAGCCTTTTTAAAGACGCAAGATGAATGGCCATGGGAGAGCTGCACATTGGACTTGATTTCTGTTTGATGTCCTTCAAGTTTGTTTCCTTTGGTAAATACAACATCGCTACACTACATTACACTTCCATGCATGCAATTCATTTTACATTACTGATTCCAGACTGCTACACTTTACATTGTTCTTAATTTTGTTATAGATTCTGTTAATACATTTTGTGCTCTTTTCTGGCTCTCTCATGTGTCCCTGTTTTTGTTGTGTCCCTTTTGAGCCACGGGGCGTAACGATGTCAATAACTAGGGCCATTTTTCATGTGAGTGATAGTTGCTCTGACTGGCTATTACATTGAATGTGAATCTGGATGACTGGACAGACAGAAGCAGATGACTATCATTGGGCTGCCTTTCGGTTAGCATTTGCATGTGTGTTCTGTTTGTTGGTCCCTGTGCACAAGAATTAACAAGCCGCACAAACACTGATTCACTGTTTCCAGTTATTATGATTCCTGTGTAAATACACTGTTTCTATGGTATATGCCACTTCAGATGAGCAAAAACACTGTTTATAATTATAATAGCTTCAATGATTTGCATTCCAGATGGAACCAATCTTGTGTCTGTATCTAAAACTCTTGAACGGTAATGGACCTTAGTCAGGTATTGAATATTGAATTTGGATGAAAAATGGGGCCGTGAGGGATCAGGCTAACTTGCAGCATTTACAATGCACACACTGCAAGAAGGTTGTACATAACGTAATTTTCATAACTCAGCAATAAAACATTGCTCAGAGTTATTTTTGCTGCTTTATAGGCCTTTAACGGTTACACACTTGTATGTGTCAAAATACCCGTATTTAAAAAATGAAAGCAAACAGCTGAGAAAGAAAACACATATTGGATCCGGGCAGCTCTTAAAATGACAGCCGTCTAATATTCCTGCTGTCTGTCATTCATGTTAATCAAACAATAAAAGAGAGAAAATCTCACTGCTCTTGACAATCACTTTTGTAACTTTAATAAGAAATATATATTTAATTTACATAGTGAGGAATATGCAGCATTTTTACACATTTGATTACTTTATACAATGTAAAAAAATATATATATATTTGTTCTACTGTAGTTTTTTGTCCTGCTTGTAAATAGTTTCTTGTTCTTTTTAATTGCTTACTGTTTTCTTATCTTCAGTGAGTTTTTAAAAAAAAAAATTATTTAGACTAGTATTAGATTTTTGTGATAGTGACACTGGTGACAGGAATTATGAAATTTCTATGGTATCAAAAATGTATATCATAAAGACCTTATTTAAAGCTAAAATAACTATATTGTGATATATATCGTTACCTTGAAATAAAATGACTCGTATCATGATATAAGATTTTGATCATATCTAATGTTATGTACAATCAATCAGTGATAAGACAATGATTTGTGAACCTTAAATACATAAAACTTTTGAGTCAGGCATCAATAAATGTAAAGATCAGTGGTTCAGTGAGTCAAATGCTTATGAATCAGCCTAACTGGTCACTCTGTATGCTTGTTTTTTTGTGCAGCTCAATAAAAAGTTTTCTTGCCTGTGAGAATTATTCAGATGTTATTCAAACAGGTGTATTTTTTTAATAATAAAGCGTGTCTGTGACCCCTGAACTGACATGGGTCTGCAGGGCAGGTTTGGGAGAGGCGAATGTCTGCTCATTGTTTCAGCTGCTTTTGTCTGAAATGAAAAGAGAGCAGGTACAGTAGTCATTTACTGGCCGGCCCACTGAACCACACAGTACATCTCTCTGTTTCAATCACACACAATTGAAGCCAGGGGTTGTGGGTAATTACACGGTAGCGTGCCCATTAATGACTGTTCAGCTGTGTGCTCACAGAACTGACCACAGCAGAAAGACACACTGATTTTTCAGTGATGACTCAAATAATTACACTCTGAAAATGAACAGGTGGGTAGAACAAGAGACGCTGATGACACTTTTGTTCCTCATGTTAATGCACAGAGCTCACAGCTCTTTTCATCAGACACCTCACCAGAGACCTCTTTCAACAGTAAGAGCTTTTCAAACAGGGTGTCAGACCGCTGGTGACGCTACCGACGTGACTACACTTTTCTGAAGCGTGACTGTGGCTCAGCTCAACTGAAAGCAATGAACCTTACAGATGAGCTGAAGCAATAATCACGGTCAAAGGATGTCTCAAGTAGTGCAGTACAATTCAATTGAGCAAATCTGTACATTCAGAGGGTTCTTTTCAATAAAGCTTTCAAAAAGAGAAAGAGAGAGAGTTTCCTTTTCATTTCATCAAGAATTTCCTTTAGATTATCCCTCGCTTTCTATATATTGCCACCAGGCATCAAAACCGTATATTGGTCGACCACAAGTCGTTGCTTAACACAGAAGCACTTTACACTGTAAAAAAATTACCTGTATATTTTACAGCAAAATGCTGGCAGCAGGGTTGCCAGCGGGATACTGTAATTTTTACAGCAGTGGTGCTGTAATTTAATTTACAGCATGTCCCTGTATTTCCTGATTACAGCAAATAACTTTTTTTACAAAATTGCTGTATTTTTTTTTACAGTAAACTACTTTAATGTGTGTATGATGTAGCAGGTAAATTTAAAATGTAAGCTATTCATTAACTGCATAAGCATTAAACAACATTTAACTGCATAAAGTGTTGTATGATGCATAAATTAATCCATTTGTTATTTAACAAAACAAAAAATTACACTTCTTAAACAGGTCACAATTTATTTAAACTTTCAAATTTACATGAAAGGAATGTCATAAAACAGTGTATTTAATAATACTTTGAATTCCAAAATAAATTGGAAATTTAATAATATTAAATTACTTGAAACATATATTACCAAGCATAACTTTAAAACCACAAGTTAACCAACATGGTCATAATTAAACAGTTCTAAAAACCACAAAGAATATAAATATAAATAACACATACATATATATGTGTGTGTGTGTATATATATATATATATATATATATATATATATATATATATATATATATATATATGTATATGTATATATGTATATATGTATATATATATATATATGTATATATATATATATATATATATATATATATATATATATATATATACTGTATATATGCAGTGTATGCGTTACTGAGACGGTTAGAATTCAACTATTACCGCCGGTCCAAGGCACCGGCGGTCTCCTCCTGGTACTCCAGACTGAATGTAAAATGCTGCGAACAGAGTGGCAAGGCAGAAAACTGGGCTGGATTAACTCATTCTTTTAAACCAAAATTTAAAAGAGGCATTACAAACAAGCAATACACAAATTAGCAAAGGATCTCAAGTACACATCTCGCTGGTTAGGTTAGCAGCACCGTTCAGAATTTACACAGCACACACATCCGTGAGCGGGCTGACCGCAAGACTTTAGCGCGTTTTCATTTCTGCACCCGTGTTAAGATAACTGCCTATGCAATTTTGATTTACACCATAAAATAATCACGACAAAGTGTGCTGATCAACACGCGATTACCGTGAACCACAACAATTGTCACTAAAGCATGTAATTCTTAACGTAGGAATACGAGAGATTTTCTGCCCATAGCCGCTATAAGGCCGGGTAATGTGTGAAATCCTACCGCGCCCACACTCCCGAAGCCCCGCGCAAGTCCCATTCGCCCCCCCCCGCGGCCGGAGGATGCGTGAATCCAGGGATACCAATATGAACCGCGAATGTAGATACCTTCATATACTACTACAGTTACCAAGCATAAAAAATAAAAAACTGAATTAAGTCACTTACCAGTTGTGAATCACTCCTCTTCCCGCTCCCAAATGTCGACCGTTGAAGATCCCGTAGATTTGAAATTTACAGCGATATGCTGTACATTTGCGTCAAACGTCACATGACCCCAGAATGCATTGCAGTTTACAGCAATATGCTTTATTATGAGAAAAACAGTCTGCTGCTGTAAAATATTGCTGTAATTTTTACAGCAATTTGTTACAGTGTACATCTCTCTTAAAGGGATAGATCACCAAAAAATGAAAATGTTGTCATTATTTACTCATCCGTATGTTGTTCCAAACCTGAAAAAGTTTCTTTCTTCTGTTAAACACAAAATAAGATATTTTGAAGAATGCTGGTAAACAAATAGTTGATGGAAGCCATTGACTTCATAGTAAAAAAAATTCCATACTATATATAGATGGCTATTGTCAACTGCTTGGTTACCCACATTCTTCAAAATGCCTAACTTTTGCATCCAACAGAAGAACGAAACTAAGCATCACTGTCATTATTGATCATTGACAGATTTCTCTAATCAATCCAATTTTGATTCACAAAATCTTGATTTGATTCTTATTGCTATTTAATTAAATATTGATTTACAGGTACAGTACATGTTGATTTTGAAACAATCTCTAAATTAATGGCGTAAATTATACAGGGAATTGCTTTACTGCGATTTTCTTTTTATTGCCTAACTTAAAGGGTTAGTTCACCCAAAAATGAAAATTCTGTCATCATTTACTCACCCTCAAGTAGTTCCAAACCTGTATGAATGTCTTTGTTCTGCTGAACACAAAGGAAGATATTCTGAAGAATGTGGGAAACAGAGCAGTTCTGGGGCACCATTGACTTCCATGGTATTTTTTTTTTCCTACAATGGAAGTCAATGGTGCCCCAAAACAGCCTGATTACAAACTTTCTTCAAAATATATTCCTTTGTGTTCGGCAGAACAAAGACATTCATACAGGTTTGGAACTACTTGAGGGTGAGTAAATGACAGAATTTTCACTTTTGGGTGAACTATCCCTTTAAGGGAACTTAACTAACTTTTGCATTCCAAAAACATTCAAAAAAAGTTGTTATTTTTTCTTTATATTTATTCCAATTAGGAATTGTTACATTTTATTAAAAACCTTCATAATTAACTTCTTAAAGTAAGGATAACCTCCAACTGGTCTAAAATCTCAGCAACGCACGCACATCTATTCCAGAGAGAGCACAAGAAAGATGGAGTGCAATTAAATGCAACAGACCACTCCATCTTGAATCAAGCTCCTTAAAATTAACTATTTAAAATACACAGTGTATTAAAAATGTGATCGCATGAATTTAACTCCTGAACCCGCTAACTAGGGTCTTTACAGGATCACTAGAAACTAAACACTTCAAGAAAAAACGGATGGAGCAGGACTGGACACTTCTGACATTGACTACTACTTTTCTAAGTGATTGGACAAGGTTTTTTTTTACTTGAACAATATAATGAGAGAAAAAAAACTATAGGCTTACATTGCATGATCACATCTGGCTGCAGTGTGCGTTTATATGGCTATTGAGACTTGGGGTGGACTCTTGACTTGGGCCAGTAAGCATCTAGCATCCACCCAGTGATGGTTTATCAACCTTTAATTGCCTTAGCAATGCCCTGAGAACCAGCCACAGCACCTACATCTCATAATTACATAACTAGAAACATAAGTTTCAATATATCTAATGCTTTAAATGGATAGTTTGACTACTTATATGAGTTTGCTAGAGTTTGTAGTGAAAACAACACTGATGCGTTGTCATGTGAACATGCAGTCGAGGATGTATCGCAGATGTGGAAGACTAAACCAAGAATCAAGCAGCCCACATCGTCTCTCCTCCTACACACACAGACTCATCTCTCTTTCATCTTCACCAGCAGATCAATGCAGAACCGGCCAAGATGAGAAATATCAGCATCTGTCTCCCAGTACGAGGTTCTCTCTGTACTGCAGGAGAATCATGGCTCATGTCACCATAACTGCTGCCTGTCAGTACGTCAGACTACAGCCGGTCTGATGACAAAGACTCACACAGAGAGAGAAAAAGGCAGTAACCAAATGTGGAAAGCAGTGTGTGGCTTCAGAAGCTAGAGTTTATCTGTGTCTTTTTGGAAAACAGAAAATACATGAACTGCACAGGGATTAAAATAAGTACAGGACAGGTTCTAGTGGCCGTCTGAGTATAATTACTGCATCTGTTGTTGGGGAAACAGGGATTTAATGAAACCATCATTAAACACAGATAATTAACCTGGAACACAGTGACCTATGCTACACATGAGCAAAGTGGCTGGCTGATAGTGGTGGATATATATACGGCACAGCCTCCTGTAGGCACACACACACACCAGACACATAACACAATACACATTCTCCTCACAAAAACAAAACCTCACCACCATTTTGACTAACAAAATGTTTCATGAAATTCAAGATCATGAAGCGACTTTAAGATGAACCAGAAATTGTGGGTAATGAAAGGTTCATATTTTGGTTTTGGGAGTCCCCAACAACAGGTTGACATGCATGCAAGTAGGGTTGGGCGATATGGGCAAAAAAATCATCACGATCATTTTTTCATATCAGTCGATATGGATAATTATCACGATAAATGTCAAATATTTCTTTCAAGTTTAAAGCCAGAATTTTGCTCCATTTGCTAATTTTCCTTAAAATAAATATCTAAATAGAAAAATGTATTTCTTAGTTTCTGCATGTTCTAATGAGTGATATTGTTTCAAATCAAGAAACAGGTTTGGGTTGCCTGATAATATTAATAAAAATAATAATAATAATAATAATAATATAACTTTTTTTGTCTCTTAGAAATGCACATTTGATAGTAGCTTGAGTTAGGACGCAGAGGTAAATTTTTGTTCATTTTTAAAATCAGTAACATCTGTAAAAATTGTACCAACCTCAGTTTTATATGGTTACATTTATTCTGACCATTTTTTTATTTTTTTATCAAGCATTGGTCTCCCATAGTAGCATACATTTAAATCACGATAAAACACAGTTAAAACCACACATATAACACCTCAATACCATGGTAAAAATATAACTATGGTTTTTAGGTAGCCTATTTGTATGACAAACAGTAGTCTAAAAACATTCTGTATAAATGCACACATGCTATATAGCTTAACCTCAAATACATACATTATAATTATACATTACTCCTGTAATAAAATTCAGTGTGAATATCCCACATTTCTGCCACAATAATACCATGGTGCAGTGAGTGTTACTACAGTAAATCCACGGTAAATGATGGCGATGTGTAGATTGAAAAGCCTTCTAACTGTCTTGTTACACACAGTGTTTCTCCTGTTTGGCTCTAAACTAGTTTAAATCAAGGAGTCACTTGTGTTCGCTGAATTCAAGCGCTTCACACTGGATCTCACAGCGCTGTTTAATGCTCGCGTGACCGAGTAAACGCATCTGCTCTAGTGAGCTCGTGCCGCGCGGCAGTTTGAACTGTGATCCGAGCGGATAAACGCTCCGTGTGGCGCCATTCAAATGAGTCGCGCTGTTTCGTTCCATAGACATTAAATCGAACATTTATCGAACTCTTCATATCGTTTTATCGAGGAAAATTTTATTGCGATAATTATCGTTATCGAATAAGCCATACATGCAAGTTCAAAAAACACTTTCATCGTCTTATAATTTATTTTTACCTTATTCGCTCAACGACTCCCTAACGATTCAATCAACGATTCACCCCTCCTTTGCGTGACGCTAATCTGCGGTGATTGGTCGATTGGTCTCATTTTCATTTCATCTCTCCTGTAATGCCTGATAAAGCAGTGTTTGTGAGCTCAGTGCTGTTTTGTGTACAGTGTTACCGGGGAAACAGATATTTTTACTGCTCCAAAAGCAGCACCTAGTGGCAAAGAATGAATTTGGATTTTCATTCAGACCAACACAGAAAAGACCAACAAGTGGTCTTTCTTTTGAGAGACAATAACTTTATACACAGTGCACTTTCAGATTTAAAATTTTGCAGGATGTTTTCATTCACTTAGAGCCGTGTTACACACTGCATGAAAGGTCATTTTAAAAAAACAAACATAATAGGGACACTTTAATTGGAGCAGAAAAGTCATATGTAGCCTTTAGATACTAATTAAAAAATAAACACTAAAGATGCACAATATAGACCTTTTAACAAACAAATATTTCATATTTTATTATCTTTAAGACTGACTAGTAAAAACAAGTGATATTATAAAATATTACAATTTGAAAAAATGTATTGTTTTCTATTTTTATTTATTTGAAAATGTAATTTATTCCTATGATGGCAAAGCTTAATTTTGTCCCATGCATCTCTGCACATGCATTTGATCAATTTAATGCATCCTTGCTGAATAGATGTATTAATTAAAAAAAAAAATCTTACCGACTAGGGATGGGCGATATGGACTTATATCACTAAACTATATCACAATATTTTCTGGTATTTATTGCAATAACGATATCCAAGATGATAATTTGTACGCATCCACTAAGAGACAAAAAAATGAGGGTGTTGTGAGCACATGTAATGCAATGTCTGTTTCATTCATACTGGAAGCTGGAGGGTGCCCTCACGCATAAACTCCACATATGCATCACAGAAGAAATAGAACTGATGACATTCCAGGAAATCACTATATGGACAAAGACATCCTGCTACAGATGTAGCCGAGTAAAAAGAATCAAACAGGAAGACAATAAACACACGATTGTGAAAATATATGGTTTATCTGTGTTTCTCAAGCCATCTTGGGTATTTTTATAAGAATAAAGTATATTTATAATGCAATGCTAATCGACCTAGGATTTCTGCCTCATTCTGGGATATGAAACCAGGTCTGGTTACAAAAATAAGTTATTTCAAACACTCGACTGATGTTATAAAGTGAATTTGGAGTAATAGTATGTCAATAAATCTCTTTGTTGGACAACAGGTTTGTAAACAGGCTCATTCACATGCAAAACTGTATCGCACATGTGTTATTGCAGTACATTTATTCATTGCACAGAACAATTTTTTTGTCGAACTGTACAATCCTGACCAAACCAATTCTAGATTGTAAAGGCAGCTCCTCATTTAGCGATAAACTCCTCCTCAGTTTCACGTCCACCTTCCGCCATGTCACTCCTCATGGTCGCACAAAGAAATATGTCAACAGCTAGGTTTTATTGTTGTTATCGCAGGAAGACTAATTCTTATCGTGGGGAGAATTTTTGCCGGTATATTGCAAACGATAAGATATCGCCCATCCCTATTACTGAATAAAACATTTGAATGGTAGGGTATATGCCCTGAAATCTTGAACTATGATTAATGAAACATACATTTTTGAAGGCAATTCAAAATGTTAGATTGAAAAAGCAACACAAAATACAGTGAAAAACTAGTGAAAAGACATGTCTTATATATTTGTACCTATTGCATAGCAATAAATAAGATAGAATTCTAATTGTTAACCAAAACATTATATAAAATTAAGTGATTTTCAAAAAATTCCATTGCTACCAACAGAAACTCACATTAAATCCAAAGTGAATTCTACAAATGAATGTATTATTCAATATATTGACCAAACCTACAATATATATAAAAAAAATATATGTATACTAGGGATGTTCATTTTAACCGTTTAACCGTTAACCGACCGATTAGAAGTTTGACCGATTAATACAATCAGTTAAACGGTTTAAAGTCACTTATTTATTTATTTTTTCAGTAATTTATCAAAATATTTTAAAAGGTTTGCTGCATGGTTAAAATAAGCTACGCGTATTAAAAAAAAAGTTTTTTAGTGAGAGAGAAAAAAAAAAAAGTCACCTATAAATCGCATTTTATTATTTCATTCAGAAATAGCCGACGCGAATTACAAACATTATAATAAACACTGTAAACATAACTAGGCTATTTTAGTTCCCCTCACTCCACAACAAATCCTTTCAATTAACAGTAGGCTATTTAGAAAAGAACAAGAATTAAAAATGTAAGAAGTTATAGCTATATAAACGACAAACCAAAACAAATTAATTTAGGCTAAAACGAAACTGAAACCAATGTTGGGTCTCCTTCGACACAAAATCAAATGTTTCCGTATTCGCGATGTATTTAAATGCCAAAATATTATTTACATTTTATGTAGGCCTGCTTCACTCGCGGTCCAATATCCACGGAAAACAACATGTTTTGCATAACTTCACAGCGGTACGGTGATAACGCTTAACGGCACAGATTTTACATATTTAAACTGAGCAGTGTTTTTTTTCATATGTTTGACTAATTGTTTTTTTTTATAATGATAATGAACAGGCTGCATTATTGTCAAGGTAGCAAAGCTTAACTGTGTGCGCGCATGCGGCGCTGGAGCAATCACTTGATTTTTCCCTACAGTGGAAGCAAATACTCCTTTTAGTCATAAAGATAATCGGAATTATAAAAGGTTTGCTTTTATTTGTGTACATTCACAATAAAAACGAATCTTTGCGCTTTTGTAAAATAAGCCTAAAAAACTAGGATTCCGCTTTCTGCCGTCTGGTTTCCTTTCACGCAGAACAAAAATGAACCGAAACTCTGCATAGGCTACTTGCACAGATTTTCTTTAGTTTTCTTAAATTATTATTTAAGTGAAAATATATTTCTCGTATAGGCCTATTTATTCGTTATAATAGTGTATATATATCAGGGCTCTAGACTCATTCTTCCCACTGGTTGCACTTGTGTGACTAACTTTCTCAGTTGGTCGCTCGAGCACATCATTTGGTCGCAATTTTATTTATTTTTTTATACAACATTTGATTAATCAATGCATGCTGACGAACTTTTATGATAGTTTATAGTTATATGGTAATGAAAGTGTTCAACATTCAACCCGTTCTTTTTCATCAGTATTATTTGTGATTTAAATTTTGTGACAGGAATTCCTCTTTTCGTGTGCTTTCACTTTCAAATTCACGATCAGTGTCACGCTTTACAAGAAAAGATAATGGTCTGTTTTGCTTATATCTATACACCTTTCACTTTTTAAGACTAAAACAAAAGATGGATTCATTGTTATTCTTAATTTAAAAAGCGCAACAACAATAAAACAGTATGTTACAATGACAAACTAGCTTACATAACATTAACAAAAATGAATAAGACGAGGCATGGCATAGGAAACATCACATGCTGTATTACACCTACTAATAAATTACAGAATGTTTAGCAAACACTGAGGAATCAAATAATAATAATATTAAAAAATAAGGAAAGCCTCCATAGTGTAACGTGAAGTAAACAGCAAAGATAACAAGCTTTTCAAAGTAAAACTAAACTGTCTGTCGCTGACAGGACTTGCATGTTTTCTCTACAAGAATACCAACATGTTCACCTTCTCTGGTTTAAGAAGCGGTCTTTTACTTTAGTTTAAAACCAAATCCTCCATTGCGCTCCGTCCTCTGCGCGCGTGCTGACATGCGAGTGAAAGCACAATGGGCGCGCGCTGCTCCCGCTCTGCATACGCGCCGCTTCTGCGCTGCCTCTGCTCTGCATACGCGTGCAGTGTGAAACGGGCATAAACCAGGCTCTACTGAAGCGCTCGTGCTGAAAGCGCCTCTCTTCACGTGATCAGTGAAATCTTTCTCCTGCTACAATGTGCTGTGGCTGGCAGCGCGCGCGCTTTGGAGCAGCGCAGACCATGCACTCGCACAAGTGCGACCATGTCAAATTTTTACTCGCACACTCTCAAAAAATGGTCGCAGTCTAGAGCCCTGTATATATATATATATATATATATATATATATATATATATATGCACACATTAGAGCCAAGCTTTATTATGTTTTTCTCCGCTAGCAGAAGCGCTGCAGGTGCGTGATGTGATATGATATGATCATGTGAATCCTCATGTTCAGTTGTTTGCTGCTTTTTGCGCATGTAAAATTAATCCCCGGAAAACAAATGTTAGTATTTTTAACGGGTCACAGACACTTATTCTTTCTAATTTAATTCTGTTCTAATTTTAAATAATCTTGTCGGTTAACGGTTAATAATCGGTTAACGAGCATCAGTTGTCGGTTACGAAAAATAACCGAAATGAACATCCCTAATGTATACACAATATATACATTTGTTACATTTATTTCGAGTTAGTTAATTTGATTAATGTGTCTTTTCTTTTCATAAAGACATCTAACATTAAACTTGATTGACCGATCTCCATTAATACCATCTGCACTGCGATTGGCTGGATTAGTTCCACCTTGTTATTGCGACAATCACACTACAAGATCAGGTGGCGATAATATCAAACAGGTTTGAAAATATCGTAGCGTCTGTGACCGCTCGAGACAGGTTCGGATCACGTTGCTGACCTGCTCACACTTAACGAACTTCAGCGACTGCAACGAGCACCGATTTGGCTGCGATCCAGGGGTTTTGTCGCAGACCTTGAAAAATCTGTCTGCAACAACAAAATCCAGCCAAAAGTCCTGTAGTGTGAGCTTGCCATAAGACAGCGCTGCTCCAGACAAATCTGTAAAATGTAAGACACAACAGCTCTTATGAATGCAGTCATTTCAACCGAGTCAATATCACAGACGTCAGTTACAAGAGGAGCACATTCTATATAACAGTTCATGTATCAAACAGCTGTGGACTCTTACAAATCCTGACAACAGACAGTTTCACTTCAGCACTCCCTCCATCACACTCTCATTCTCTCCTTCTTACTGTCTCTCACTTTCTTTCTGTGCGTGTGTGTGTGTCTCTTGCTCTCTCTCTAGCCAGTGTTTTGCCTGCCTGTCCCTGACTCGGACTATTAATCTGACCTAGTTGATCATCTGGTTTCTCTGGCCTGAGGAGAGGGCAGCACTGCACCATGAAGCTGGAGGACAACTCACAAAAGAAACGCCTGCTTGCCTCTTTTACATCTCACTAAATTCACAAGAGGGGTGAAGAACAGAGCGTGGAGGAGGAGACAGAAAGACCTGACTGAGTCTGGACACAGCTCCTCCATCTTCTGTGATGCAATCACTCTCAGATGGTGAATAACTGCACACTAAAATGTGAAATATGGGCCTCGCTGTCCTTTTCCCAAATGGCAACAAACATCTGATTCACACTCTAAATGCCTCATTGCCATTAATGATGCAATCAAGATGACTAAGAACTGAAAAGCATCCCTGAGAAGCTGTTTAAAAAAAATATATATATGATAAACAAATTACTCTAGTATGTGATCACTGCTAAAACAATCCAGTGTGAATAATAATCTGCTCGGAGAGTAATAATTACTTAAATAACAAATACAGCGAATACATGAACACAGCATGAAGATAACACAAGCTATGACAGTGTTTAGAAGCGCAAAATAAAGAGAAAGTTTTGTTTAAACACCACATTAAACAGCACATTTTAATATTCAGTGTTCCCCAATATATAATATAGGCCTAGCCTATTAAGCAACACTGTGAATATTACAGTGATTTTTGCACAATATATTGTATCCACATCAGTTATTCGCCTCAGAGGAGCCTACAGGAATTTATCTGAAGGAACACACAAAGGGGATTTGTTTCTCTCAACAAGCATCTTGTTAGCAAAGAACTTTACTTTGACTGGTTTATCACCTGAGAACACACAATACACAGAAAAGTAAAAAAGCAGACGAACAAAGCAAATAGTTTTTCTCCAGCAAGTAGTCACAGAGTTTGCCCTCAAAGAAAAGTGTCCTAGTGCCAGGAGATGAAAGAAACCAACTGCCATCCAGTCCATAAAAGGAGAGGCATTCTTCTCCAAGACTCAGTCTGGCATCGACTTGACAAACTATCCTCTGTGATAATGTCCTGGTCATAGAACATCCAGTGCAGTTCAACACATACAAACCCATTCTGTGAATAAATAACAATTCAATCACACACTCTGAGAAGATAAATCCGAGGGTTTATTACAGACAGTTTCAACTTGTCCACCCCCACTAGAGCGAGCATGGGCAGAAAACCACTTTCAGCACACTTCATTTTGACATGTCTTTCATTCATGTTCAATTGTCATGCGGCACAGACACCATCATTTCTGCATCCGTCATGTTTACGGTCTAATTACGGTTTCTTCTGGAATGACTGTCCTGCTGCTAGCGAACGCAGCATGATACGTTGTACAAAACGCTCTGAGAAAAATAGCAGACGATTATCGGCTATTACTGATACATCAATGGTCAGTTTATCTTCTACTGAAAAGAGCAGAGTACTAAGGCTGCATGGTTATAGAACTGTCATCATTATCGAGATCAAGAACAGGGAATCTGAGTTTTTAATATTAAATTCAAGACCT
This sequence comes from Schizothorax lantsangensis, assembly GCA_027422415.1. Lineage (NCBI taxonomy): Eukaryota > Metazoa > Chordata > Actinopteri > Cypriniformes > Cyprinidae > Schizothorax > Schizothorax lantsangensis. The sequence goes on along the minus strand of CM049848.1, from coordinate 4,168,714 downwards.
TTTAAAGACCTCCACAAATAAAATTAATATTGTGTGTTCATTCAGAACAAACCAACACAATCTCAAAATAAATAGTGTATCTCAGATATTTTATTAAAGTGTCCCTATTATGGGTAATGAAAGGTTCATATTTTGGTTTTGGGAGTCCCCAACTACAGGTTGACATGCATGCAATGTCAAAAAACACTTTCATTGTCTTATAATATGCATTTATTTTACCTTATTTGCTCAACGATTCATTTTACCAAACCCCTCCTTTGCGTGACGCTAATCTGCGGTGATTGGTCTGATTGGTAACGCCTGTAATGCCTGATAAAGCAGTGTTTGTTTTAAGAGCCAAGAGCGAATCCACGAGTTATTAGGGGTGTAAGAAAATATCGATACACGTGAGTATCGCGATATTTTGTTTGGCGATACTGTATCGATTCTCAAAAACGGAATATCGATATTTAAAAAAAAAAAAAAAAAAAAAAATCATACAGGATTCATGGCAGTTGTTTCGTTTTGAGTTCATATCCCGACCGCTAGATAGCAGTCTTCATCTCTGAACTTAAACAGTGACAGGAAATACTAGCATTAGAGCGCACCACTAATGTTAGCGTTAATATAGTTTGCTGCCAGTAATGGAGGATGAAAGAATTATTCCAGCTCTCGTTTCGGTGTACAAAGCTGAAGTGTGGCGTCATTTGGGCTTTCGTGGTAACATCCACTCCGGGACCGCGGCGCGGGTGCCACCTCGGTCCCGCCGCTTGCCACGTCCCATGTGAAGAGCCTTCGCGCGATGCGCGGGGGGCGGTAGTGTCGCCGCCTGGCTGCAGCTTTCTCTCTCGTGTCGGAGGCGTTTTTCATTATTACTAAGCAGATGTATTTTTTTGTTCAGATCAAAATGTTATGACATTGTATATATTACAGTTGTAAACTTAAACTGTGAACCTTTAAAGCAGGATCTAAAAATATATATGGTCTTTTTTATAAAATACATTTTATACATACATTTAACTAAATCCTGCAAGCACTTTAATTTTTCCCCCTTTACTCGTACTGCACAAAAAGTGGTTCAATAATGTTGAATGTTACAGGGACAGGTTATTGCAAATGCAGATCCCAGTGTGTTCTGGTTAAACAATTAGTATTTATTTATTTATTGCTAAGGTTTGCATATAGTGGTGTGCTCTTAATGACAGCTTCCCTAAAAATATATCCTATTCCTAAAATAAGAAATATCCCATATATCACCTTGCTTACAATATCGCAATGTATCGCAATATATCGCATCGCAACCCCTGTATCGTGATACGTATCGTATCGCCAGATTCTTGCCAATACACAGCCCTACGAGTTATACATCTGACTAGCGCATAACTTAGTTCAAGATAACTTGTGCATTTCACAACTTTTTGTGCATAAGTTGTAATATTATGTTTAAGTTCTATAAATATTTGATTCTCATGAAGCCTAATTAACCAGCTAACAAAGTGACATTTATGGTCTTTTTTTATTTGGGCTAGTTAAATTAATTTTCGGGCTACCAAAATCTGAAGAGTACCTGCCCGAAGGGCTACCAGGGATTTAGAAATTTTACGAGCCCTGAATAATGTTCAGTTTCTTGCACAGACCGATCGTTTCACTTCATAATCCCTCAATTTATCGTCAGGAGGCACAGGCATTAAATTTGTGGTCCTTGATATACTTTTTCTTTTTTCTCAAACACAGGCAGCCGCTGACTTGCATTTTATGATTCATCGAGGCCTACGGTTACAGTTAAAAATCTTCTTTACTGTTCTACTCAAGAAAAAGTTATCTACATCTTGGATGACCTGAGGGTGTGTAAATTAACAGCAAATTTTCATTCTTCGGTGAACTATCCCTTTAAAACCTCTTCACAATGAAAGTTACGACTTTTAGACTTTTTATGACCTTTAAGACACTTTGTAAGGACCCTTGGAAACCCTGAAGAAGGTTGTTTTCTCAAGGTCTGTAAATTCAATATTGTTGCAATTAGGGATGTCAATTTTTGATCATTTCCATAAACGATCGTCGTTTAAATTAACGATCAATTAATCGATTAATTGTTAACCTTAATACTGCAAAATGTGTCTATTGCAGTGGCATATAGTCACCGGCATGACAGGATGTACAAATGCCACTCAACGCCAGCTTCCTCACCCGAATGAAAAGGGTTTTTAGTCTATATAAAAGGCTAGTGGCAGGATGGTAAAATGAATGGATGTGATTATGATCATTTGATAAAATGAAGAGCGCACCGTAGTTACGCACGGGATCATTATACTTTGTGTGCTGTTTCATATCCTGTCACGGAGACCGCTGAATGCGCCTTTTTAAATGGTTTCATGGTGCTCGTTGTTTTATTTTTAAAACATCATAGCAATGTTTGCAATTGACATTATCAATAAAATGATCCCAAACGCAAGTACGGCGCGTGGGGCTGTGACGTGCGGTCAGAGAACTGCTTCCAAAACTACTGGCATTGCTACGGCAAAACACACTGTTACCCATTTGAAACATTTTAATGTGAGTATTATGACAAGTGAGGTAAAAAGCTTTGTTAATAAGAGAAATAATTGGTTAGCAGGCAAATGTTACATCGTGACCATGCTTTTGGATTCATGCCGTTCGAGCGCATACATTTAAATCAAGCCATACTTTGAGTTCTGTTTTGCCGGATGGTCACGAATTTAATATTAGGCTATTTATTGTTTCTTTTCCCAAATCATCACCGTCTCACCCTCTAGATTCGCAGGTTTATTTTATTGTTGTTCACTTTTAATCACTGTTTTCGCATCTCTTACTGTGGTAAACATGTGGGGGGGAAATTAAAGGTTTCGTGGCCATGAATTAAGAATTCGTTACTAGGGCTGTGACGATAACCGCATTACCGCATCACCGCAGTAATGAAATGCCGACCACGGTGTTAAGGTCATCATCGTCATCACCGCACTTGTTTTGCAAGGTATTTGCAGGAGGAATCTGTCTGCATTCCACGGGACCCGGCCAGATACAGCTCATGCGCTGCATGCACGGACCAGTGCTTTCTGTGTCATGTATTTTATTGCGGGGTCTGTTCGCGCAGCATGTGCATAACGGCCCTCAGACAGAACCGACAGGTTGTGATGAGTGACAAAGAGCAGAATAAGGATGGCAAAGCAAAGTGTGGATGCGCTGTCCTTGAAGGACGTTCATCTTGGACTGAAAATGGTCAATTTACTGCTAAGAAACCCACGTCAGGCAAGTCTGACTCGGGACATTCTTCTCAGGGATGTTAAATTGTTCAGTTAAAAAGTGATTTCATTTCGCAATGTCTACAAGCCAACGGTTTTGTTCATATTTTGCTTAGAAATTTAAATGACAGATGTCGGGGGTTTTTTCTCTGCGACACTTTTCCTACTGTGTTGACAGCAAAATGTTAAACGAATTTTGTATTTTTACAAGACGAATAAAAATAACAAATAGGCTACAATTTTTGTACAACCTATAGGTCTACATTATTTTAATTTTTTTTCTCTGCGACACTTTTTCCTATTGTGTTGACAGCAAGATGTAAAACTAATTTGATTCTGGACAAGACGAATAAAATAAATAGCCAACAATAAAATAATTTTAGTGCAGACATTTTTATTTGTTATCTCTCTCTCTTTCAGTAAGTTAGTGGAAAATTAAATGTGAGATTCTGGAAACGAGATATATATTTAGCTGGAACGGTCGGGTTAGGAAGAAAATTATTCTAAGCGGACAGCGGGTGAACAAAGAGTGAATATATAGCAGGAGCGGGTGGGTGCGAATGCGGAATATAAACTCGCGGGAGCGGGACTAAAAAAACAGTTTCACTTAAGCGGCCCAGTAGTTGTACAACAGCAGAACACTTGTACAGACAGGCTAGTCTGATGTTCACTTTTTATGTTGCACTTTGAAAAACCCAAATCAGAAAAAGCCTCTTTTATGTTGCCCTTTAGAAAGGTTGTTATTATAAATGTAGCCTAATTAATAGGTAAATAATATTAATGACATCCTAATTTGCTGTTACAAACGATGCGTTTCAACAAACAAATTTTTCAACAAGTTGAGTTTGGACGAGTGCGTTTATATCCACGGACTGCATGGGCGGCGCTAGGGAGGGGCTAGCAGGTGCTCCAGCACCCCCAAGAAAAACCAAATCACCCCCATAAAAAATGAAATAAAATAAAAACATTTGACTCATTACACATGCATAAATACTGCAATGCAATACAACGTGATTTGCAGTCGCAGGTAATGTCAATATTTTATTTTAAAAATGGATCGGTTCCTTGTGCCAAGTATGCCCTGCCCCCGACTAAAGATTTTTCTAGTCAACTAGTTGCACGTTTATATTAAATTGATTAGTATAATAACCTACTAAAACATCCGTCAAACGCACGCATAAAGCTTGCCGCAAAGCACCGGCTAAAGTGATGATTATGAATACATCGGGGGAAAAGAAGACATTTTAATTATTTATTAATAAGCTTTCTCAGGCTGGCCATCTCCACAGTGGACGTGCCTTTAATAGAGAAATGCACCATAAGGACTACAAAATCAGAGAAGATTTTTTTTATAATTATTATTTTTAATTGGTTTTCAAGCTTTCTGCAGATTTATTTCTTATGTCTGTGAGCTGGTTCATTGTTGTGATGCGCTCCATTCACGGAGACTGCATGAGACGACAGAAAACACATCCAAAAATGACGGGAGTATAAGCTCTTTCCGCAGGAAAAATAAATAAAAAATGATTGCGTGCGCGCCCCCATGTCATACAGTAGGCTAAGCGCGAAACTCCCACATTCCTCATAAACATTTGAAATGCGCCTATATAGTGATTTTATTATTCATATAAAAAATAATAATAATAATAACAACAATCTGTTTTGGTCATATTTACTATTAATTGCCCAGCTCCCCTGTCATTGATCTCCCTCAGCACCTGCGTTCAAAATTCTCTGGCGCCGCCCCTGACGGACTGTTACCTGAAAAACAATGTCTAAAGAAATAGGAATCGAAGTTTAGCACAACTCACCAGAACTAAGCATGGGGCATGTTGAGCTCGGCTTGTTGTTTCTGCAGCTTGCTCAGGTTGTTATTCTTTTAATAATTTATTGTACAAAGAATGGCTTACAAACGATGATAAAGACTGTTCCATAATTCCTATTAAATTCAAAGGATATCGAAAAAAAACTAAGTTATACAAATAAACATTATTTTGTTATTATTGTTTATATAATTTGCTGTTTTAATAATAAAGAAGACTACTTTATTATTATTAATTTCCACATTCATTTACAAGCTGCATGCGTTCTAGATCAAAAGTCATTAGAGATTTCCGGCAGGAGGGGGGAGGGGTGATTTGGGGGTTCGTGCGATTAACCGCCAAACCGCGATATTTGTTGCTGCTTCACCGCGGTAATAAAAAATCCCATACTGTCACAGCCCTATTCGTTACTATGACTTAAATTGTTCCCGCATTTAAGTTAAATCATTGGTTTTCTAGGGAACAAATTAATGAAATATGGACAGTGGCCACAAATTAATATGTCGCAGGAACAAATTAACAAGTTGTAGGAAAGAATAGCCTATATCTGTCCTGCTCGCGTCCGCAGCCCTATCAAAGCGAAGTGCCCGATATGCAACAATTATCTAGGGAAATTATAATTGAACATGACTTATTACTACATTTCAATACAAAAAAACTTTGTATTGTATCTGTTTTAAATGTAGTTTTAAAGTTTGGATCACATTAAAAGCGTAGTTTTTATATTAGTAAATTATTTTCGTGTAAGATCCAGCCCCTTCACCGTCACTTATAGCCATCTGCACGTGTTTTGCGCATGAGCCGCACGTACCCCAAAATTAAACTGCTTAATCGACCATCGATAGCTTTTATCGATTACATCTCTTATGACAATTAATTGATCGTCGATTAATCGTTGACATCTCTAGTTGCAATGCCGTGCAATGCACTGAATAGTGAGTTACTTGGAAATATGGGCGAGTAACCCAGTCTGCTTCAGAACATCTAATAAGTTTTGGAGGCAACAGTACTGTTGAGTCACTGTGCTCTTTAGCCTAATGAATCAAGATCTAACACTAATGAGTTTCTCAAAATAAATAAATTCTGTCTTTTGCCAAACCATCTTCTCAGGGGAATATGTAAAACTCTGCGTCTTCTCAACTTGGAATCGAAGCCAGAAGAAAAGTGTGTGTCACATTATCTCCATGGCTGCCATTAAAACAAACATTCTGGAAGGGCGTCCCCACCTTCCAAGATTCCATTAGGATTAAGAGCGGACCACTCATTTCATCATCCAAACATGGATCCAATTACAACTGGGACTCTCCTCAGCAAGAAATAATCGAAACAAGCTGGAATGACCTGGAATGAATACAATAGCCCACCAAAAACACACACCTTAAACACGTGAAAAACTTCCCACAGGCTTGTCATCTCCATCTTTCTCTCTATAATCCAAGCACTGACACTTTAGAACTAAAGCAATCGCTGATGTTCACAGACTCAAATCTGACATGCTGGACCGGAAAGCTTGCTTGAGGGAATGAAAGCAAGCATATGATTTGGCTGATAAAGATAAGCAACTGATGTGATGAATCCAAACAGTCTGACATCTCTTTAATTAACAGAGCTAATAATCTATACAAGCACATAACCCTGACTCCTCCTTCCTTATCCCTCCTTTCAAGCTCTTGTCCAAAACCTATGAGCTACCTTAGAACAGCATTTTTAGGCATCATTGGGACTAGTGGTTGAACGGATCATAGATCCGCACGGACCAAGCCCCATGGTTCGGCACACAGGTGATCCACAGATTAATTGCAAAATTTAACCATAATAGGGTGAAAGTTTATCATTTGTATGGGTTTACACACACAAGTGATTTTAAACCATTCCAGTGAAAGAAAAGGTGAAATTTAACTCAATTTGTTACTGGCGTGCTGTTTTCTATGTTCACAGCCGCACACACACACACGCACACACACAAAGCGCGCACACGCAGAGAGGTGCGTTTCAGACTGCGTGCGAACACCGAGCTGAATCCTCTTTCGTATCTCCTTCACTCCTTGCCTTTGAACAGATACATAGACGCATATAATTATGACAAAATACCCATCTCGACAATCATTCTGGTAAATGCAGTCTGTTATGAACGAGAACAGATGAGAAAGAAATCGGATGTGTATCATTATTACATTGGATCCATGCATCAGGTCTTAAAGGGACAGCAGCCTATAAATACCTGCTTATGCTCATCAAACAACAAAACACATTTTTGACAAAGATGAATCTATATTTAATTCCTTATTTTATTTGTAACATTGTTCTGTTGTATTTATCCATGCTTGTAATTTGTATATTTCTTCTTAATTTTACTGGCTGTTCACTCGTCTCTTTAATCATGATTGAACTAGGGATGGGCGATATCTTATCGTTTGCGATATACCGGTAAAAATTCTCCCCACGATAAGAATTAGTCTTCCCGCGATAATAACGATAAAGTCTAGTTGTTGACATATTTCTGTGTGCAACAGTGCCTATAAATACCGCTTATGCTCATCAAACAACAAAACACATTTTTGCAAAGATGAATCTATATTTAACTTATTTTATCGCTGTTGTATTTAATGCTTGTAATTTGTATATTTCTTCTTATTTTTACTGGCTGTTCACTCGTCTCTTTAATCATGAAACTGAGGAGGAGTATATCGCTAAATGATGAGCTCGAGCTCCTTTTACAATCTGTAACTGGTTTGGTCAGGGCTGTACAGTGCACAAAAAAAATCAGTCTGAATAAATGTAGTACAGTATGTGTGCGATACAGTTTTGCATGTGTATGAGCCTGTTTACAAATCTGTTGTCCAACAAAGATATAATTTATTGACATGCTTTTTCTCCAAATTAAGTTAACATATTCGAGTGTTTGAAATACTTATTTTTGTGACCAGATGTGTTTTCATATTACAGAATGATAGTATTATATACAGTGATAAAGGCTATGTCGATTAGCAATGCATTATAAATATACTTTCCTTATAAAAATACCCAAGATTGAAGAACACAGATAAACCATATATTTTGTGCAATCGTATGTTTATTGTCTTCAAGTTTCATCAGTTAAAATTTCTCTTATCTCCGTTGTGCATTTTATTCAGCGATAACTGGATAACTTCATGGAGCGTCTTCAGTAGTATTACTTCTGCTATGGATATGTGTAGTTTCTGCGCGAGGGCGCCCTCCAGCTTCCAGTATGAATTAAACAGTCATTGCATTACGTGTGTACTCAGTAATGCTCACAACACCCTATTTGGGGTAAAAATAGGAAAGATAATACTTTTTTTTATCTAAAGAAACAGGATTCCCTGAATTATCGTCATTGATATCGTTATCGCAATAAATACCAGAAATATCGTGATATATTTTTAAGCCCATATCACCCATCCCTAGTTTGAACTTTCTTAGGCTAGTAGTTTGAGCAAATAAGGTAAAAATAAATGCATATTATAAGACAATGAAAGTGTTTTTTGACTTTGCATGCTTGTCAACCTGTTGTTGGGGACTCCCAAAACCAAAATATGAACCTTTCATAACCCATAATAGGGGCACTTTAAATAATAGAAAGTAAAGTTACATTGAATGTTGTTGTTTTTTCTTGCTGATCCGAAAAATCCACTAGGATGTTCCCAATGCAAACTGTTCCAAAACTTAACATTTGTTTCAAGAAGAGAGTCCCACAATGGGAAACTGACGGAATCTTTAGAAGGCATGGATATACTTTTCCAATATGACTTAAAGAATATTTCATCCCAAAAATGAAGATTCTGTTATCATTTATTTTCCCTCATGTTATTGAACCTGTACAATTTTGAAGAAGGTTGGTATCCAAACAGTTTTTTTCTATTGACTTCCATTGTATTTGTCCATACAATGGAAGTCAATGGGAAAGCAAACTGTTTGGTTCAGTTTCGATTAAAGGGACACTCCACTTTTTTTGGAAATAGGCTCATTTTCCAACTCCCCAAGAGTTAAAAAGTTGAGTTTTACCGTTTTTGAATCCATTCAGCTGATCTCCCGGTCTGGCGGTAGCACTTTTAGCTTAGCTTAGCATAGATCATTGAATCTGATTAGATCATTAGCATCGCGCTCAAAAATGACCAAAGAGTTTCGATATTTTTCCTATTTAAAGCTTGACTCTTCTGTAGTTACATCGTGTACTAAGACCGACGGAAAATTAAAAGTTGCGATTTTCTAGGCTGATATGGCTAGGAACTATACTCTCATTCCGGCGTAATAATCAAGGAACTTTGCTGCCGTACCATGAGTGCAGCAGGCGCAATGATATGACGCAGTGCCTGAAAGTAGTCCCCAGCTCAGTAGCCTATGATATAGCTGGGGACTACTTTCAGGCGCTGCGTCATATCATTAATATACTAATATATATTATCAACCTGAACTTTTGAACAGCTGTGTAAATGGTTGGGTTGGGTACCATTCACATTTGAACGGTACAGTACCGGTATCAGTAGCTGAAATTCGGTACCGGTACCAAACGGTACCTTTTTTCGATACTTTATTCTCTGTGTAATAACAAAAACATTTATTTCAGTGAAAAAATAAGTCCAAAACTCTCAATTTCAACATTTTGAACAATAGGGCTCTACAAAAAAAAATTCTTCCAGAAATTCTTGTTTTATTTTTTCTGATAATCAAATGAAGGCATGAAACATTTATTTATTTTTAATCAAATGAAAATGAAACCCTTTTATTTTTTGGCAAACAAACAAGGTTTACTGTTAAAATGAATACATGGTAGAAAAATTGTGTGGCTATTCCTTTAAAAAAGTTAATAATAATACTTGTATTTTTTCTACAATTAAGTGGTTAATGTAGTTGTAATAATTATTTTTATAATTTAATTGTTTTATTTAAATTTGACAGTAAATGGAATATTTGCGTACATGTAAATTTCTGCTTTTTATGAGCATCACACCATTAACTTAGCAACATGCTAACAGCATCAAACACTACTAAAGTAGTAGGGACTACTCGCAATTGACTTCAGTAGTGTTTGCTGTTACAGGGCTCTAGAATCATTCTTCCCACTGGTCGCTCTTTTGTGACTAACTTTCTCAGTTGGTCGCAATTTATTATTTTTGCAAGAACATTTGATTAATCAATGCATGCTGATGAACTTTTATCATAGTTTATAGTTATATGGTAACGAAAGTGTTCAACATTCAACCCGTTCTTTTTCATCAGTATTATTTGTGATTTAAATTTTGTGACAGGAATTCCTCTTTTCGTGTGCTTTCACTTTCAAATTCACGATCAGTGTCACGCTTTACAAGAAAAGATAATGGTCTGTTTTGCTTATATCTATACACCTTTCACTTTTTAAGACTAAAACAAAAGATGGATTCATTGTTATTCTTAATTAAAAAGCACAACAACAATAAAACAGTATGTTACAATGATAAACTAGCTTACATAACCTTTATTAACAAAAACTAATAAGACGAGGCATGGTATAGGAAACATCACATGCTGTATTATATAGGCTACCGATTAATAAATTACAGAATGCTTAGCAAACACTGAGGAATCAAATAAATAATAATAAAAAAATTAAGGAAAGCCTCCATAGTGTAACGTGAGGTAAACCGCAAAGATAACAAGCTTTTCAAAACAAAAAGAAAAGTAAAACTAAACTGGTTGTCGCTGTCAGGACTTGCATGTTTTTTCCTACAAGAATACCAACATGTTCACCTTCTCTGGTTTAAGAAGCGGTCTTTCATTTTAGCATCACTCTACGCTAAAATGAAATGACTCTAGGGCTGAACGATTTTGGAAAATAATCTAATTGCGATTTTTTTTACCAATATTGCGATTGCGATTTAATATGCGATTTTTTTTGAAAGCGCTTTATGTTCTGTATTATTCAACAACGACAAGCAATAAATCATTGTAGTATGACCAAAATATTTAGATAGATTAAAGATAAATGTTATTTTCTGTAGTCCGTCTGCTCTCTTATCACTCTCGCGGTACTGTGATGTCATACACAGACCATTCTGTGCAGCGCCGCTTAAAGTCGAACGCGCCTATACTCTCGCGTGTCACGTGACAGAGTGTAATCGCAGCCTCTGCGGTTGAAGAATCGCGTTTTTTCATATCGCGATATTATCGCAAATGCAATTAATCGTTCAGCCGTAAATGACTCTACTTTCATTTCACTCACACAAGTGCGACCACGTCAAATTTTTACTCGCACATTCTCAAAAAATGGTCGCAGTCTAGAGCCCTGTGTTAGCAAATGTGCTTCATGTGAAGAGTGTTATTTGTATCATGCACACAACTGCTGCCTATAGCGAGCTCCAAATGGTCACTAATGAGATGCTGTTTGAGTTATACTAATCAGGGGGGTGTTTCCAAAAAATTGCATGCATCAGTGCTGAGAATCATATATCGCAGGATATAACAGCTTCAGGGAAGGGCTTAGCAGCACATGAAGAGCACAGTGGAATGGGACTGAGAGAGGGCTTTACGTTTGTCAGTAATGTGCAGGTGTTTTAACACTGATTAAACCTGTCAAGATTTCTGGGTGATTTCAGTCAAACTGACTGGAAAGTGAGCATGTACTACACAATATTTATTTTATTTTAATATAATTTCCCGTGCACATACTAAATATGATGTTAAATATAAACGACTGTGTTATACATCTTTAAATTAGTTCTGTCAAATGATTAATCATCATTAATTGCATCCATAATAAAAGTTTGTGTCTACATAATATGTGTGTGTGGTGTGTATATTTATTATGTACATAAATACACACACATACATATATTAGGGCTGGGCGATATATCTCATGCAATATGCATGCGCATCTCGTCAGTAAAGCCGGTTCCGTGATTAGCGGTAAATCTCCATCACCTGTTTTCAGATGGAGCGGCATTTAATACACAGAGCCGTAGATCACTGACAAGCTACGCAATATCGCATTCAGAATCGCAGATGAATCGTATCTCATAATCATATATATATTAAAAGTATTTACATGTACAGTATGTATCCATTTTTATCTGTGTATAATTTATATGATAAATAAATATTTTATATATAAATGTAATATTTTTTCATATATATACACATACATATATATACACACACACATATATATATATACACACACGAATGTGTTATATATATATATATATATATATATACATAATAAATATAGACAGTACACATAATAAATATACACAGTATTTTTCAATACACACACATGAATGTGTTTATATATATACATAAATATACACAGTACACACACATATTATGTAAACTTAAAGATAGTGTAATGGTATGCTATTTATATTTAATTTAACATATGTGCTTTATATTAACTATTAGTCGCCCTGCTAAAATATTGGCATCATCCATCTAAAAATAAAAAAAAAAACTATAATGGTAGACCACTAAAACTGACCCTAGTGTGCATCACTGCACTAAAACATTCATTTTACAGGGTTTCTGCAGGATTTTTAAGCTCAAATTTAAGACTTTTTAAGACCTCCACAAATAAAATTAATACCATATGAGTGGGTTGGGGCAATGTCTATAGTACCATATTAAACTGTAAAATGACTGTCAAAAGCATAATTTACAATTCATATACAAGTTTTCACAAAAACTATAAGTTTTATAAAACATAAACTTTACATTTCAGCCTTTAAACCACTTTTAAGAAAATGGATAAGTCAAAAGTATTAATTATATTGATTTTAGCAGTTATTATCAATAAATTATTATATAAATTAAATAACATGAATTAGGGGTGTGTGAAATTGACAAAACAATATATCTTGATATTTTCTGATTTTATCGATAACGATAGTTAGACGATATTTTGCTGAGTGTTATTGAGTTATTGTGCTGATATCTAAAAGATTACCGTTGACAGCTGACTCCCGAATTTTTTTGATATTCTTCATATTCTGTGTGGTCAGTTCACAGCAGTGATAGAAAAAAAAAATTTCAACAAGTTTTATGGCCATGTTTACCTTTAAGCCATTTTTTACTAAAAGTGTGCATCATCTTTTGAGTCAAATTCTTGCATTTGGGCTGTTACCAAGCAGATGAAATCAGTATCAACAAAATGTATCTTTGCAATGCATATGAAGTCATTTAGATGTGTTTAATGCAGCTCGGAAGGACACAGAATGCTAACCTGCAGTTACAAATGCATAAATAATGTTTTGATATTTGAAACATAAAACACTGATGTTTGAAATTATTTTTAAAAAATGAAGATACTTTAAATGTGAAATTCAATAGGTGGCAGTAAGTCAGTGTTAACAAGTGAGTCATTGCGAAACCGAATCATTTAAAGATTCATTGACTCACTGTCATGTTGCTCAGAGACGCAAAACAGTGCTGTGACTGTGTTTGGAATTATTGGAGAAATGGAGCAAAAGCAGGAAATATGGTGTCTAAAACGTAAGTCTCTTAATATTAACTTATTGTTTATTGAACTGTTGCATAAAATCAAAATCACACTTGTAATCATGCTGACTTTTGGAGAAAAGATGGCACTCTTCGAGTTATTATTAACTGTATATGAAATTATATACCGTAAATATAGGCTATACATTTTCTGCCCCCATATCTTAAATTATGTGATCATTCTAAATGTATTTTAATAGACTGAATCGTGCAGTGAAACTCGTACGCGCACTAGTTTAACCTGTTAACTGATCTCTGCCAGCAGGTGTCGCGTTTGGCTGAAATATAACAGTTTTCCCGGCAAAGACAGAACTGAAGCAGCGCAGCACCGGACTTTAAACTGCAGCGCTCATGTTTATTTAATGAAATCATAGCCTTTTGAAGTTTAATCGTCACATTCAGCCATATCGCAATTCTGGTCTTTCCGTCTCCAAATTTAAGACCTCTTGAAATCATAATTAAGACTTTCTTGTACAATTTAAGACTTTTTAAGGCCTTAAATTTGATACAACTAAATTTAAGACTTTTTAAGACTTTTTAAGACCCCGCGGACACCCTGATTTTAGTACATTAACATTTAATTCACCAATACAGATATGACTAGAGTGTGCACTGCCAATAAATATTAAATAAGAATTTTGAAGAATTCCTGATCATGAGTGTTCAAACACAATACAAATCCCTGAAGTGATTTACACTTTACAGAAAATCGGAGTTAAATAAACCTGCAATGACATGACATCAGTATGGAGGACTTCCAATGACTCTAGCAGTGTGTCAGATTCCTCCTGCACTTGTTCTCTATGATCACGAGTAACAGAAAGTGTCACCGGTCTATAAATGTGTAAAAACAAACGATGAGTTGATTTGAAGTGCATCATCAGATGTTTCACTCGCGTGGAGAAACAGTGCCAGATTATCATGTAACGTTAAGCACTATTATCGACGCGCTACAATCACTGCAAACCTGAGCGCATCTCTCGCAAAGTAGTCTTCGCTTAGTTTACAGCCTCACCTAAGAGTGCTAGAAACTTTTACTGTTGATCTCAACAAGGGAACGCCGCGGTTGAGTAGTTTGTGCTCAGCTTCAACAGATGATCAACAGCCTCCACATCGACACTAACAGCTCCTTCTCCACACATCAACTCCAAAAACACCGCGTATGTGCATCGTTTCGCAACGCTTCGCCCGCTCACCTGTACGTAGTTACTTTCGCAGTATTCGGCGACTCTTTCGAGGTTGGTGAAGCTGTCCAGTAACGCTGTGCGACCCGCTGGGATTTCCTCCTCCAGCAGCATCTGCAGCTCCGCCATCTTTACATCCCTCCACGCGCCCGCCTCGCGCAACCAGCGACAGGAAGTACAGCGGCTTCACCTCCCGCAGAGTTTTGGGAAAAGCGCGTTTACCAATCCTACTATGGTCAAGAGTTTGCGTATTAGATTAGTGATGTTGCGTATATAATATAATATAATATAATATCATATAATATAATATAACATTAGCATCTATTCCACATTTTACATTTGAAATATGAAAATATACACTACTGGTTAAAAGTTTGCAATAATTCAGATTTTTTTTGTTTTGTTTTTGGAAGAAGTCTCTTTTACTTACCAACACTCTTAAAAAATAGCTTCCAAAAGCGTGTTTTAGTAGCGATGCAATATAATAACTATTTCTGGTTCCCCAAATAACCTTTCAGTGATCAGATCTTAAAAGAACCATCTTTTCTTAGTGTGAACAACATTTCAATAGTAGGCTTTTTCACTATAAACAACCTTTTGTGGAATAGAAAGGTTCCATGGATGTTAAAGGTTCTTCATAGAGCCATTAATGCGGTTATTAAAAAATTAAAAAAATATTTTTTTAGAGCGATAAGGCTGCATTGATCAAAAATATAATAATATCAGCAGTAATATGAAATATTACAATTTAAAATAACTGTTTTCTACTGTAAGATATTTTAAATATGAATTATTCCTGTGATGGCAAAGTGTCACATGATCCTTCAGAAATCAATCTACTATGCTGATATTGTGCACAGTTATCAGTTATTATTAGTGCTCAGTTATTAATGGCTCTTATTATTATAATCGTTGAGAACAGTTTTTGCTGCTTAATAATTTTGTAGAAACTGTGATGAAAGTTCAGAAGAACAGATTCTAATTGAAATAGAAATCGTATTGTCATTTTTGAACTAATAAAATAAATGTATAAATCTTACCTCAAACTTGTATCTTAGTTTCTACAAAAAATATTCAGCAGCATTTTTTTTCAGAATTGATAATAAGAAATGTTTCTTGAGTTTCTTAATATTTTAAAATGTATATAAATATAAAATAGTTATTTTAAATTGTAATAATACCTCAATATGAGATATGAATATTGATCAAATAAATGCAGCCTTGGTAAGCATAAGACAAGGCCTACTTCTTTCAAAAACATCAAAACTTTTGAGGAATAGTGTGTATGAATTAAAAGTTCCACAATATTTATATTTCTTTTCTTTTTTGGTTGATTTAAGCAGCGATCTAAGCATTACAGTATATGATATAATAACAATGTTTGATACTGTTATTAATGAAAGTTATGCTACCTTTATTAAGCTGAACATGAAGCAGCAGATAAACTAACCTTTATCACTATGTATTTCTTCCTCTCATTCCTCGTTTTGTTCCTGACAACAATAATGTATCTTTAATTAAAATGAATTATCACACATAATATATGCTGAAAGAATGCATTACTCTTCATCTACTGAAAAGATGAACGTTTCTCTCACATTTCTTTGGAAATTGCGCCCCCTGTGTTCTCATAACGTTACAGTTATCATCAGGAATTATTTCACTCCTTTAATCTCTAGTTTAATAACCGTATTAAAATTCAACTTGAGCTATGACTTGTGTTTGTTTGTGTATGCATGCTCTTTAATGATGCTTTAGTTGTAAAGTGGTGTATTTGACATAAAACCTCAAGTGATCGACAGGAGTGTCCTACATTTATTAATTTAGCACACACTTTTAGTAGCTTCTATCCAAGTAATACCTGCAGTATGCAAAACAATACTTCTGGTAAAAGTAGCTATTTAAACAACATATTGTTTAATAATTATACACACCACACGACTGTTTTAGTGGACTGCAAAAAAGCAAAGTTGTACTTCTAAAATACACAAAAGGGAAACAGGAAATTTAACAAAAAAGTTTATTTATATGTTTACATAGTTATTATCTACAGTATACAACAAGCTCAACAACAAAGTAATATACAAAATGTTTACTTCAAAACATTTAGCACAAAACAATGTTAATTTCTGCTCATTGATAAATGTAAATCATGTATCAGTGTTTCAGGCCGCCAGCTCATTTTTCTCATCGTGACGTGGATACTCCTCCACCTCCATCGCCATTAAAAACTCTGACAGTAAAGACAGTACTTATGTTAGGATGTGGACTATAGAGGAATAAGATCAGTGACCATAGACACACACACACTCATTCTGTATAGGTCTGCTTACCTTCAGTGTAGTCCATGTCTGGTCGTGTAGCAACAAACACCCAGGCCAGACCAACCAGAAGAGCCACCACCAGGTTTACTACAATCCAGGGCTGTAGAATCTGATGTTCTGAACCCGGGGGCCTGCATGTGATTTACTGAAGTATTCAACCTTGTGCTACAGATCAATTTCACTTACAGAACGATATGTTGATTGTTGCAATAATGTTTTAAGGATATTATGTTGGATTGCATTACACCTAGCTTGACAAACTCACCAAAGCGTTTCATTGGCTGTGGGGTAGAGATGTATACGATCACTGGTCATCTGCTGGCTCAGAGACAGGATGAGAGCAGCAAAGTATACTGGGACAAAAAACACAGGTTTACTAAAAATATCTTTGTGTTGTCAGAGGCAGTGTTATTTTAGTCTTGAATTTTTGTGTTTTTTTATTAATATTTTGAATTAGTTTTTTATATTTTTGTTTTAATTTTACTCTGTGTTTAAGTAATTTTGTTGTGTGTGTGCTTTTGTAATTATTAGTCATTAAAATGTCTATATTTTTAAAGTGATAGGTCACCCAAAAATGAAAATGTGATGTTTCTCTGCTTACCCCCAGGGCATCCAAGATGTAGCTGACTTTGTTTCTTCAGTAAAACACGAACAAAGATTTTTAACTCAAACCGTTTCAGTTTGTCAGTCATATAATGGCAGTCAATGGGACCCAAGGCTTTGAGAGTAAAAAAAACATACACAGACAAAACCAAATGAAACCCTGCGGCTCGTGACAATACATTGAGGTCTTAAGACAAGAAACAATCGGTCTGTGCTAGAAACTGAACAGTATTTATATCATTTTGTACCTCTGATCCACCGCAATGTCCAACTGTCCTGAGCGCGTTCACAACAGCTGGCACAGACCAATTTTTTTGTGTCTTTAGGGTTTAATTTGGTTTTGTCTGTGTATGTTTTTTTTTTCTCTCAAAGCCGTGGGTCCCGATTGACTGCCATTATATGACTGACAGACTGCAACGGTTTGAGTTAAAAATCTTCGTTTGTGTTCTACTGAAGAAACAAAGTCAGCTACATCTTGGATGCTCTGGGGGTAAGCAGAGAAACATCAAATGTTCATTTCTGGGTGAAATATCCCTTTAATTATAATAACCCTGGTCAGAGGTAAGTGTTGTGTTGATAAAGTGTATTGATTTTCACTCACAGAAGGAAGCAAGAGCCGCTGGATCAAGAGTGAGAAATCCTCGAAGAGCCATGGAGGCTTTGGCCACATTCACCCTGATGTAAAGAGGGTACCGATAATTCACTCCAAACATTTATTTTGTCAAATGACATGAGCCACATTTTCAAACACTCAAATCAAAAAATTATACAACAGATAGTTCTGCAAAATTCTCTTATCAGTTGTCTTGTTGTAAGTCAGGGATTCGATCTTAGTGCAGATTTTCCCAAACTGTGTTTTGCAAACACATAGTGGGCTGATGAAACCTTAATAAATAATTAAATCATGAAAATGTAAAATGAAAACAAATTACTTTTAAATAAAATGGATCAAAATAAAACAAAAAATAAATAAAATACAGTATTTTCTTTAACTGCATGTCATGTGACCATTAACCGACATGCAAGAACCAGGATACAGCTGCAGCTACTGGGCTTGCACACATCAATATAGTGTAATTTTTGTCACACTGTACAACAATAATTACTGTTTTTGCATTATTGTAAGGAATAGGTTTAGGGTTGGGGTAGGTGTAAACATTAATAAAGCACAATCTAATAGGTAGAACATTTTATTTATTATTAATTTCCGGCCGTAGCTGTATCCCTTCTAGCCACAACCCAAGAACCATGATCATGCAAAAATATTGTTAAAGTATTGAAATATTAACTTAAAATCTCAATGTCAAAGGGTATGAGCTGACAAAAATGTATGGAGATCCCCGGTGAAAGCACTTGTTTATTGAATTGGAATCAATAAATTTGCTCATTGAAATACAATTTTAAATCACTTGGAGTATATGATTATGTATTGTTTATACTGTTGGTGCTTATATTGACACTTGTGTTCTCACTATGTGTCCACACACCTGTCAAAGGCAGACACGGTGCTGATGGCCAGCAGGAGGTACAGCAGAGACTGTGCTGGGTAAGCTAGACTGTGGTACTGCTGGAGAAGGTTATGTAGAGTGGTCATCTGCTCTCCAGCTAACACATACACAACAATGATATTCCACACCGCATATCCAGCCAGAAACCCATGAGAGAACAGTCCAATGATCCTACACCAAAAACAACAACAACTTCAGCAGTCGAGTCCAACACATAACAAGTCAACAAGCTCCAAAAAGAAAACCACATGAAAAGGTCACGGTCATGATGAGTACTAGACAAACTCATGAAACCTGTTGATAAGAGCTGTTAGACCATTTGAGATCATCTCCCAACCAAAACCCACCTGAAGCCGCTGTGGACCCTCATGGCGACATCTCGTGTATTCCACATAGGCTTGACTTCCATGTACTCCTCCATATGGTCACGGGACAAATCCAAACGATCAGTCGCCTGGAAGCGGCCTGGGACAGAGGTCATATTTTATCCTATTTTAGTGGCTAAATGTATATATAATATACTTGTCATAATAGTGCATATATATATATATATATATATATACTGTATATATGTCTTTGACATAAATCAGATCTATAAATATAGGACCAGCAATAATACAGAATATGAGATTTTTTTTTAGACATTAAGGGTTTAATAACGAACACATTGGCAACAATTATAGCGACCAATTCTCATTGTTCAATAGTTGCTTATTAGCATGCCTATTATTAACATGTTGGCTGTTTATTAGTACTTATAAAGAACATATTCTGCAAGACCATATTACATTACATCCATATTACATCCCTAATCTTACCCAAACTTAACAACTACCTTACTAACCATTAATAAGCAGCAAATTAGGAGTTTATTGAGGCAAAAGTTGTATTTAATGGTTTGTTAATAGCGAGAATTGGACCTTAAAATAAAGTGTGACCAATATATCATTGTTAGCATACAGTATATTTATGTATAATGATAGTATCATTACATGTAGATATCCAAAATAAAACTCACAGTTCTTTTCTACAAACACTTTTCCGATCGGATGACTGTGACCCAGAGGGGCTGAGAATAGAGAGCGCTGAGATATGGATGCGTGTACATCAGTGATAATGTCATCCTCCTCCACGCAGAGATCATTATGAGACTGGTTTTCCATCATCTTAGTCTTCCTTCAAAAAGAAGGGGACATTATTCTCAGTAAATATGTGATGCAATCACAACTTCTATCAAACTACTGTATTTACATGTATTTACTTTTTGCCTCTCACCGTTTTCTCTTGCTTTTTCTGGTGACTTCTTCATCATCTGTATGAGGCTCTTGAACATCTCCATTTGGAAGGTCTTGTTGTTCACTCTCATCTTTTAAAACAATGAAATCAAGAACAATTCATCTAAAAAGAAGTAACATCCATAAATGAAATGTGAATATCATTAACATAAATTATTTACCAAAATGATGTGCCTTCTTTTTCTTCTTCTTCTTCTGTGGTGGATTGTCCTGAGGCTCAGGGGTCAGCGGTTCTCTGCGGCTCTCCAGACCCTCCATTTCTATAGCTGGCTCGGGCCCTGCTGTTGTTTATTGGGTATTATACAAATATAAAGGAGACCAATTTTTATACTTGAAAGAAAAGAAGCAACTACAAAATATGTGCAGTAAACAGTAAGCCAGTTTTGTTCCACTGGCTACCTGCAGAGGTCGCTGTTACACCAATGGACTACACTTAAACTGCCTTCATAAGAATGTATTTGTCCAGCAGCAAACACATAAAAATGTACAGCATATGATACAATATCACTAGTGTTTGATAGATAATCTAGATAAAAAATGTGATCTTGTTCAAATCAAATAAGGCATTTATAAGTGTAATTACCTTGTGGTTCCTCGACTTCATTGATCTCCTTTTTGATTTTCTTTTTCTTGGGTTTGACACTTGGCATTTTGTCTATGTGAAAGATAGAAATAGGACAGTCAGCTTTGTCTACAGTTTACACTAGTCCTTTATCAGAATCAGAATCAGAATTTTCCATTTATTAGTAATTATTAGATTAGATTAGAAATCCAAGGATAACTGACCGCTGGTGTCTTGATGTCACGCACCCGAAAATCAGGACTGAATGAAAACAAAAAGAAAATGAGACACTTCTTCCAATTGTAAGACAGTGTAGAGTGTTTGTGTGAGCACACAGTGAGCATGTAGCTTTAATGAGTCTTATGCTGGATATAGCACTTTACTGAGAGAAGATTATGAGGACAGTAAGATAAACAACACTGACTGAACTGCTTCTGTCTGCTTGACCATAGCTCTCACTTTTAACCACTTAGCAAGTCAAGCACAGTAAGCAAAATCACCAACGAAAAACATACAAGTACTGTAAATAGAAATTAAGAATTAAGAAATTATTATTAAATAAAATGGTAGAAAAAATAACAGATCTATCTCTCAAACATCTATCTATCTATCTATCTATCTATCTATCTATCTATCTATCTATCTATCGGGTAAGATCTAGACAGATATTTTAGATATTTGACAGATAGATCTGTTATTTTTTTAGATAGATAGATAAACATTACAGTACTTAAGGTACCAAAACATGTTGAAGTACAATATCCAGAGTGACCATGCGAGTTTAAATTCAATTCAATTCAAGTTTATTTGTATAGCGCCTTTTACGATACAATCAATTGCAAAACAGCTTTACAGGAAATTAAGTTTCTACAATATTTATATACTGTAGAAACTTAATATATTTAACTTATGGTAAATCAATTGTGATCACGTCCAGCGTGTCTGATTTTAAACAAATCACATGGTCACACAGTAATTATGGAAACACATATGACACAACATACACAAGACAAGAGTCCAGCAGATAAATAACTTAGATATGTTAAGGAGATGAATGCTAAATGTGAAAAACAGGACTTCAGTGAAAGTCTATCATGTGTAAAAGTCAGTCCAGTCAAGTAACTCTAACAGTTTTATATTACCATTCAGACCATAATATAAATTTACAACTAATATCCTACACAGCTCGCTCTAATAATCAAAACAAAAATACATGAATTTTACACATTGGGTTTAGTAGTCTAAGGCTCAGAAATCCAGTGCTCTTTGTCTTTATCTTGACCACATCAGTCAAAGGTCACGCTGCTTATCTTAAATGACTGATGCTAAGGATCTGCTATAATCCTGTGTGGCATAATTTACCGTTTGTTTTCTTCCCATTCTTGTCTGTCTGGAGTCGTGGCGCAGGAGCTGGTGGTGTGAGATGAGAGTCTTGGCTGTGTCTTCAAGCTGTCTAATCCTGGGTTTAATCCTCACAGACGAGCATCTGCCAAGAAGGGAATTAGTGTGGCATAGATCGGTGAGTGAGAGAACCACACATACACACACCATGACAAAGCCCTTATCTACACACAGCTTACATCATACACATTTATCCTGTACGTTTAATTCTTTCTTTTTTTCTCTCAATAAAAAGCACATTAAGCACAAGTACACTAAGTGTTACATTTCAAAACATGTATAGATTTATTTTGAAAAGGGATTCATTTTCTCTCTCTCTCTCTAGATAGATAGACAGACAGACAGACACTGGTAGGATATGTCAACATAATACACACGTGGTCAGAATTGTTGGTACCCTTGGTAAATATGAAAGAAGGCTGTGAAAATCTCATTATGAAATAAATGTTTTTCTCAAATACACGTTGGACACAATTATTGGTACCCCTAGAAATTCTTATGAGTAAAATATCTGTGAAGTATATTCCCATTCATATTTACAATTTTGAGCACACCAGGCTGATTATGAACATGAATTATGTACAAAATTATTCAACCCCCAAAAGACCTCCAAAAGTGTTCCTGTGGCTCAGTAGTAGAGCATTGCATTAGCAGTGCAAAAGGTCGTGGGTTCAATTCCCAGGGAACACACATACAGACAAAAATAAATAAATATGTATAACCTGAATGCACTGTAAGTCGCTTTGGATAAAAGCATCTGCTAAATGCATAAATGTAAATGTTAGACAAATTTTGCAAAGCATCTTTCATTCTTTATAACATCTAATAAATGTTGCCTCTAAGTGCTCACAAGCTTCTGACACTTCTCTTAAATCTTAGCCCAGAAGTTTTGGATGTATACTATTGGATAATTGCTCTGCAGTCCAATGATCATCAGTTTCAGTCTCTGTATTGAAGGCATCACTATCTTTGCCAAAATGGCCTGATACTTCAAAGAATCCATAATGTCCTTCATACAGGATTGCTCCACCACCATGTTTGATTATGGGAATGGTCTTCTGCTGCTCATAAGCTTTGCCTTTGTTTGCACCAGACATGGGTCCATGGGTCCAAAAAGTTCAGTTTGGTCGCATTACTCTATAAAACATTTTTTCCTGAACTCCACAAATTAATATTAGCATATCAAGTCAGCCTTTTATATTATTTGTGAAGAGTGGCATTCGGTAAGGTGTCCTGACATGAAGGCCATGTTTGTATAGTGTTCTTCCGATACGCTCCATTGAAATGTTTCTTCATTCTTTCATCAGGTCATCTTGCAGGTAAATCTAGGGTTTTTCTGTTTCTCTGATCAAACTTCGTATTCCCCTTGATGATATTGTGCTTTCTTTCATGCCATCAGAGTTTTTCTGGTACAACACATTTTAAACTTATGAGTAAGGCTGTCAGTTGTGTCTCTAGGAACTTTGATGATACACGGGGCAACTTTTTGAGAAATGCTGCCGTCAACAGGCAACCAGGTGAGACACAGGGTCCACGACCAATCTAGAGTATCCAGATAGAAATTTGTTACCCATTCTCAATGGGAAAGTGCTCAAGCAATGTTGCTCAAAAACAGCTGCCCGGCAAAATTGCTTAAAAATTTGTCCTGTGTACCATCAGCCTCAGTGACTTGTCTTGCAGCCTTTTGTAATGATATTTCTTCTCTCTAGCTTTTGTGAGAGCTCTTTTGACTTGGTCATATTTGCAACTCAACTGTAGCACATGCATGGGCTAAATTCATATAGAACTCAAAAAATATTACAATATACTGTATATTGACATCTTACATGTGTAATATGTCACATTTACATTTAATTTAGCAGACACAAAAATGGCTTCTACACTTGTGTAAACAGTTGAAATCACCAGAAATAAACCTATAGATCTCATAAGACATTAGTGAAGACCCTCGAGGCCTAAATACGTGTTTACAGTATATGTACTTGTACTGTTTGTAAAATGATAATCCAGACGATTGTTGATAACAATTGCACAAACAGGATTTTACTCAGGGGTTCACATGAAAGTTCATTTTTCCTGAACTACAAACAAAGGCATTTGTTTTTTTTCAAAATTCAGTTCTTTTACATTAATTACAACCATTCAAATATTCCCTTGTTTGTTCTTATGCATGTCTGTGCATCATGGATGATCAGGAGCAAACCAGCTGGCAGGAATCCACTGTGGTTCTTCTTGAGCATGTTGTATAGCTGTGAACAGATCCATGCATGAATCTTGCAGATCATCGTTCACAATCACACAGTCAAAGTACTGACGATAGTTGGCCTCCATAGTCCTGCTTGCTTCCTCAATCTCCTCAAAGTCTTTATCCTGAGAAAACCAGTGGGACAGTGTTACGTGTCAT
Source organism: Schizothorax lantsangensis (assembly GCA_027422415.1). Lineage (NCBI taxonomy): Eukaryota > Metazoa > Chordata > Actinopteri > Cypriniformes > Cyprinidae > Schizothorax > Schizothorax lantsangensis. The sequence continues at coordinate 4,143,887 of CM049848.1, read as the reverse complement.
AACCAGAATTCATGAACACACTCTTAACTTATGTTCATAGCAGCATTATCAGAAACAATACCACAAGAAATATCAAATTCATATCTTACATAAATGTATCTCTTGATGTATCTATTGGAAAGAAAATGTGGGTCTTTTCTTGTTTGCTTCATGCAGGCAGGAGACGGAGGCCGCACATATATGATGTAGGGCTTCAGCTTCTTGGTTCTGACTGAATGAATGCACTGGAATAAACAGATATGTGCATGTGCATCACTCTTTGCAACCAAACTATTGACAAAAACATAAGAAGTGTGGTTTTGATAGACATAAATGACACCTACATGAGGTTCAAGGTCAATAACACATATTTTTCCATTGTCCAAAACATCTTGGACCGAGTCTAAGCTGGTGCCGTACATGTGTCCATCATACTCTCCATACTCGAGAAATCTGGACATTGTTAAAAACACAAAAAACACCCCAGAGTAAGCTGAATCACAAGAACAGATTGTCAACTATATATATATATATTTAAGTATTTAAACATAAGCAATAATAAGATTACTTGTGATTAACCACCATGTACGTGAACACTTCCTTGTTCACAAAGTGATATTCACGCCCATTCTTCTCACCCATTTTCTGAGACCGTGTTGTGTCTGGAGCAAAACAAGAGACAACTTATAACATCAGACCGTTTTGTTAAATAATGTAAGATGCTGTAAGCAATTTCAGACATTTTCAAACACACAGCCTCTCTTTAAAATCCAGCCCTCCAAAATCTGTGGGTAGTCGGGAAATTTTTTCCTGATATTTAAAAAAACTAGCTTACAGAACCTTTAAGTCAGAAGTTAAAGGGATCAAATGGACCACATACGAGATATTGGTCCCTGGTACGTATTAGGGTTGATTTTGATTAGCCTCCTGCGTAGTTCATTAACACCAACTCCTGATGGACCTGTGGAAGACATGGAGAAGCATCAAGCCTTTAATGGGACCCATTTAAAACAGCCAATAAGACAAATGATAATTATTGTCCGTTCATGTATGGATAAGATAACCCTGCATGAAGAAGATCATACCAATGAGCACAATGAGACGGGGGGGATCGTCTATGTGGCGCTGGTAGTGGACCACCTCTTCATAAAGGGTGGCTGAGGTGTTATGGCAGCTGCTGACACCACAGGAATAACATGAAGGCTTTCGCTTACTGTATGATTTCCTCCTCCATACACGCAGACTGTGTCGGAACCCCGCTGATTCAAACAAACAATTTACTTTTCATTTATGTGTTCATATGAGCCAAAATATACATTTGTAATTCAGATTTCATACCTATATATAATCCCTGCATATGTTCACCATTCTCACCCTCCTCTGACAATGGACAAAACAAAGATTTGATCAATTAAAGACCATTGACAAATGTTTTAATAACAAATCAGCAAATCTACATAAAATCTAAATGATTCTCTCATTCCATAAAATGATTTTTCCTCAGAAAAGACTTACCTACCGAACTCAAAATCTCCATCTGTTAGAACAAAAAATTAATTAAACACTGTGTTAATTTGTTCAGACAACCCATACTATTACTATGGAAGCCTGTTTCCACAGTTTCCACTTTATTTCTTGCAATTCCTACGTTTTCTCTCTCTCAGAATTGTGAGTTTATATCTTGCAATTAAGAGTTTCTTTCTCAGAATTGAAATGTAAATGTAAAATTGCAGGACAAAAACTCACATTTCTGAGAAAAAAAAAAGTCAGAATTGTGAGAAGTTGCTATATTTTTTTAAATCCCGCGTAGAAACAGGCTTTCATATATTACCACACAGAAGTTAAATAAATGAAGATATAGATTCAGTGGGATAATCACCTGTTTCAATGCATCTGTTGTCATCTGTTATCTCCTCTTCTCCTTCAGAACAAAGAGAGTTACACTACACAACTAATACAAATGTTTTATACATGTTCTTAACGAATGTAATAAACATGAAATCACAATTGTCCCTATTTACTTCATACACACCAATTTCTCACAATTCAATTCAAACCCATTTCTTATAGATAAAAACAAGTTTCATATATTTTTTCTTGTTGAAAATTCTGTTTAACACAGAAACAAATCACATTATGAAAGACTGAAAAGTACTCAGTAGTGAAGATTTTACAAAAGCAATACCTGTGACGCGTGGCACACACCATATTTCAAAGTGCATAAAATATATTAAATGTACAGTTTAAATACTAAACACGTTAGTCATAAATTTAAACATATTATAAACATAAACTAACACAAAAAATATGGGTAAAGACAAAAAAGATACATACCAACATCGGTTGCACTCACTTTACATACCAAAGCAAAGAAAACGACAGAGAATTAGATTAGTAATAAATAAAAATATAATATATTAATAATATTAATGCAACATTGTGAGTTGACTGCAATTAGTACATCATAAGCAGCATTCTTTCATAGTATTTCTTTCTTCTGAGGTAAACTTAATGCATAAGCATAGATTGAATTTTTCAATAATGATGACTCTGTCTGACCTTGAGATAATATAAATGAGCTGTTTCTGCTACTGTGATTAAAAAATCTGTTTAAAACATCATTTGTCATGAGCTACAGGATTGTGGTTATTAAGTCTTCTATAGTTTTAACTTCTCCATCCTTCAATAACAGCCTCTATGCAAAGCCTGCAGTACACCGAGTAATCCGTCCTGAAATGTTCAGGGACCTTGCAAACTTCAGATGATCCTAATTCCTCAGAAGATATGCAGAAGAATCATCTGGTGTTTAGAAATAACAGTATCTATCCTTCTTTCTCCTTAACGGTTGAGCACAAAGTGGACAGGAGTCAATCAGTCATGAAGGAAGGATCATGCCAAGAACAGCTCACTTTCAAGCTTCTTTAAAGTAATTAGATCAGGGTAGAGAGAGGGCAGGGTTAAGAGGCTTATGATGCCAACCAACATCTTAAAGAGTGCACAGACGTTCATTCACCTGTGTGTGTGTGTGTGTGTGTGTGTGTATGTGTGTGTTATTAACGTACAGGGTCTGATACAGGTGTGAGTCTGATAAGGTTGAGACCACCACAACTCCCTTTGCTTACTGAAAAACAAGAAAATAAATATCAATCTTGTTAAAAATTTTATCAATGACATATTTTTGAAAGAACTTTAATTTAGTATAATCCAAAACTGACTATCTGAACTGGTTAGTGGAGGGGATGAGGCCACAACACAATGAGGCACTGTGGAGTTTCCTGGCCTGCCACCATCGGATGTCCCTCTGGTCAACAATCTTCAGCAAGTCTCCTTTACTGAAGGCCATGCCTGCATCTGGGCAGGGGATCGCGGGGTCCTGCAGAGGACTGTAATCCACCATGGCTCTCGCATACAGCTAATGGGAGACGGAGACAATCAATTAAAGGGATAGTCCACCCAAAAATTTAAATTCTGTCATTAATTACTCATCCACATGTCGTTCCAAACCAAATCTTCGGAACACAAATATATATTTTTTTGATGAAATCCGAGAGCTTTCTGACCCTGCATAGATAGCAACGCAACTTAAAAGTTCAAGGCCCAGAAAGGTAGTAATGACATTGTTAAAATAGTCCATGTAACATAGCATCGAAGACCGAAACAGAAGAGAAGAAATCGTTGAATAAAGTCATTATTTTTGTTTTCTTTGCACACAAAAAGTATTCTCTCATAGCTTCATAAAATTGCAGCTGAACCACTGATGTCACATGGACTATTTTAACGATGCCCTTACTACCTTTCTGGACCTTGAACGTGTCAGTTGTGTTGCTGTCTATGCAGGGTCAGAAAGCTCTTGGATTTCATCAAAAGTATCGAAACGTATCTTAAGATGAACGAAGGTCTTACGGGTTTGGAACGACAATGAGGGTGAGTAATTAGAGAACTATCCCTTTAACAACATTTTTTTTTAACATTTACATTTATGCATTTAACAGACGCTTTTATCCAAAGCGACTTACATTGCATTCAAGTTACAGTTTTCTTTACATTTTGTCAGCTCTTGCTTTCCCTGGGAATCAAACCCATGATCTTGACGTTGCTAGCGCCATGCTCTACCATTTGAGCTACAGGAAAGCCTTTAACCTTTTTAATAAGTCTTTATTTAAACACAGAAAGGAACTATATATCAGGGCTCTAGACTCATTCTTCTCACTGGTCGCACTTGTGTGACTAACTTTCTCAGTTGGTCGCTCGAGCACATCATTTGGTTGCAATTTTTTTATTTTTTTTTAATACAACATTTGATTAATCAATGAATGCTGATGAACTTTTATCATAGTTTATAGTTATATGGTAAAGAAAGTGTTCAACATTCAACCCGTTCTTTTTCATCAGTATTATTTGTGATTTAAATTTTGTGACAGGAATTCCTCTTTTCGTGTGCTTTCACTTTCAAATTCACGATCAGTGTCACGCTTTACAAGAAAATATAATGGTCTGTTTTGCTTATATCTATACACCTTTCACTTTTTAAGACTAAAACAAAAGATGGATTCATTGTTATTCTTAATTAAAAAGCACAACAACAATAAAACAGTAGGTTACAATGACAAACTAGCTTACATAACATTAACAAAAATGAATAAGAGGAGGCAAGGCATAGGACACATCACATGCTGTATTATATACCGACTAATACATAACAGAATGTTTAGCAAACACTGAGGAATCAAATAATAATAATATTAAAAAAATAAGGAAAGCCTCCATAGTGTAACGTGAGGAAACAGCAAATATTACAAACTTTTCAAAACGAAAACAAAAAGAAAACTAAAACTAAACTGTCTGTCGCTGACAGGACTTGCATGTTTTCTCTACAAGAATACCAACATGTTCACCTTCTCTGGTTTAAGAAGCGGTCTTTCACTTTAGTTTGAAAACCAAATCCTCCGTTGTGCTCCGTCCACTGCGCGCACCTTCGTGCTCGTGCTGACGCGGCGAGTGAAAGCACAATGGGCGTGCGCTGCTCCCGCTCTGCATACGTGCTGCTTCTGCGCTGCCTCTGCTCTGCTTACGCGTGCGGTGTGAAACTGGCGTAAACCAGGCTCTACTGAAGTGCTCAAGCTGAAAGCGCCTCTCTTCACGTGATCAGTGAAATCTTTCTCCTGCTACAATGTGCTGCGGCTGGCAGTGCGCGCTGTATGAAGCCGACGCTTTGGAGCAGCGCAGACCATGCACTCGCACAAGTGCGACCATGTCAAATTTTTACTCGCACACTCTCAAAAAATGGTCGCAGTCTAGAGCCCTGATATATAGTGAGTATATGTGTGTGTGTGTGTACAATTTTTGAAATATATTAAATATTATACTCACATAGAGCAGAGTTAATATTCAATTAAGATATTTACAGTGCACTTACGGCTGGTTGGCTGTTGGTGGGTTGTGGTGTATTAGGGATCACTTTAAAAAGAATATTTCCTTGAGATTGCACCTATAAAATGTGGGACACTGCATGAATGGATACAGTCATTATAAGAGTAGGGAATGGCTTGAAAGTCTTCGATATTATGTAATGGGAAGAGAGTGGGGAAGGATATAAGAAACACAAAAGAGGTTTTTATCTTGACTTTACCAGCATCTGAATGACGTGCTCTGGCTGCAGTCCCTGTACTTTCTGTCCATTCACTTCCACCAGCTTGTCGCCAGGATGAAGAAGTCCTAGAAGACATGTACACGTACACACACACACACACACACACACACACACATTAGAGACTACTATTGTTAGTTTATTACTTTTAAAAAAACATGACAATGATCACTTTCTCTACCATTTGATGTCAATGGCTCAGAAATACACTTAACCTGCAAAGTCTGCATGAAATCAAACAAAGCATTTAGACATTTTCTAAATGCATGTTATTCATCTTATTTTGAATGAATCATCCATGCATGTTTTATTTAAAAAAATATATATATTTGACCTCATAGTTCTTAATCAATATGTCATAATTAATTATTTCAGTGAAAGGACAGACGTCTCTCTGGTGAAATATGTTTGACTTCTCCAATCATTTAGTCTGCTTAAACCCTGCCTCTTTCTTACAATTTGACATCCACAACTGATGTTCCAATGTTGTATTTATGTTCTATGTTCAGTTGTTCAATCAATAACTGATGGATGGAACCAAGCACCCACCGCACATTTTTCTTTTTTGATAACCTATTTCATGGTTGTGTAACTCACAATTCAGAAGAAATGATCTGGTGCTACTTCTGTTTCAACTTTGAACTTTTGCATCAGTTTATTTACATGATTAAACCAATCAGAATCTTTGATAAGTATGAGCTCAAAGAATAAAAAGTATCTGACTAAATAAATTAAATAAAATTAAATAAATAAATAAATGAATGAATGAAAATGAATGAATGAATGATAAATGAATATTTATCTTGAAATAAATATTATATTTATATTGAAAGTTTTTGTTTACATAATATATGTGTGTATACTGTGTATATTTATTATGTATATATAAATACAAACACATGCATGTATGAAAAATATGCTACGTTTATGTTATATATATATATATATAGTATATAAACCGGTTACTCACCACTGCGATCTGCCAGTCCGCCTTGTATCACCCTTGCAATAAAGATATTCCCTGTTTTTTCATTCTTCCTAATAGTTGCCCCCTAAAAACGGGAAAACAGACAAAAAATGGTCAACTAGTTAGTCACATGAGTGGAGGGAGGCTGTGGGTGCAATGGAGATCATGTTATGATCAAATATTAGGAAGACGGACACTATGGTAATGAGATTGTGGAATCCAGTCAACATGCCTGACTTGACCTAAACTAAAAGTGTGACAAAGGTCACAGAGGAACTTATGGGAAATACACATAGGGTTGATGAAAGAGCTTCAGATGAAGAATGTAGATTGAAGTGCTTTTATTTGAAGGCAAGGAAACTTGATACTCTTGAACAATGTTAACAAGCACGGAAATTGAAATGTTCCATGAATCTTGAGTGTGGATGGGATGAACAAGAGATACAAATAAGAAAAAGATGGAGTAATTGCCTGTTTGTCATGTAGTTCCATTGTAGTGAACAACATCGAAGCATTCAGTAAAATCAAAACCAGCAATTTCAGCAAAGAGTAAAGTGAGGAGAGAGAAGTGGGAACACAGTCACTCTTATTTCCTCATCTTTGACTTTTTCCTCTTGCTAGAGAGGCACAGTATTGTATTACAGTCATCGTTAGGAGTGGAGGCCGTCAAACCGTTTGATAGGGAAGTCTGTCCAGTTTTACTTCCTGGTGTTACAGACCTGTGCACAATGCAGGAGTTGCATTGTGGTGCTACATAAGGAACCTTCATGTTAAAGTTTAGAGAAGAGGAGGAAAACGATGATGCAGTTGAGGATGAAGACAATGAGGAGGAGGATGAAACACAAGCAGCGTTGGTTGGTGCAATCGGCTGGCCGGGCAAGTTGGGCACGCTTGCCGTTTTTGAGACGTGTTGGGGTCTGGAAGTCACTTCTGGAGACTTGCTGGCGATAATAAGACTCTGCAGGTTGTCCACCACTTCCACCAACAGACTCAATGCCTGGGCGTTTTCCTCCACGCTGTCTGTCATTCTCTCTGTTACCTCTACCATCTTCTGCCTGAGATCTTGAGCGTCACTGCTGCTCTAGTCCATACTACAGGCAACGGTATGGACGGCAGACCTCAGCTCATCCAGGCTGTGCTGCTTCGTGAACACCAGAGCTGATTGAGAAGAGCGGGTGGGATCTATGGAGTGATGCCGTTGAAGCAGAGGGCTGGAGGGGGCTGTCTGGGAACGGAGGCCACGTCCAGGTGGGCAGCATGAGCGTGGGAAGGCTAGAGATGAGGTGGTGCAAGCTGTGCATGTATGGTGTTGATCTTCAACTAGGGTTTCTACACCATCTGCACAGTTCTCTTCAAGTTATGAAGAACAAAACAGGATAGATTAGTTTGGTTTCACAATTAAACACAGTAAGACAGTGTTTGGCCTTGTCAGGCCAACAGTAGATATCTTTGGGACAGGTTGAGCCTTACCCATAACCACAGAGTCATAAACGGTCGGAGCTGAGAGGTTCAGACCTCCTCCCGAGAGATGGGCAGTTTGGCAGCACAGGTTGCAGCTCACAGTGGACTGATACCTGGGCAGTGAGTGCGGCTGTCCTGAGGAGGACGACAGACTGCCTGCAGACCCCAGAAGACTTTGTTCCCCTGAGCCAAAACGCCTGGCTAAAGCCAGTTTCTCCACTGTGAGTCGCCTAAGGCTGTTCCAGTAACTGGGCTTCCCCTCTTTGACACACTTATAAGTGAGAAAACAGGATTGAGCATGCTAACCAACAAACATTACACCAAGACAAATCTTGGGGATCTTACAATATGGCAAAATAAGACAAGTAAAAGCACATTCTGTTGCAATGACAAAATTATCTGTGTCTTTACTGGGATGGAACTGGATACGGGCTAAAACAGGAAGTTATCTCTCTGAAGGGGATTATTTTGTGACAACAACCTTCTGGATTTATATTATTCCGCTTATTATGCTTCTATCTGCCACAAAAGTAAATAACTGGACAAAAATATTGATTTGAGTTAAAGCTTCAGTGAAGAAAAACTGTTCCAAGACGAACAAACGAGATGTTACTCTTGATATGTTCTTCATTATGGTTTGGTTTATGGTTAGTTGCATATTATTTATACATCATGTAACGTATAACATGGAGACCTTAAAATAAAATGTTACCCTTTTTCATTTCACTGTAACATAACATCCATCTAGGAATAAGCAGAATTGTAGATTATAACAGCACTGTGATCATAAGAATGAACACACTCAAGTTCAAAACCAGTGGTGTAGGATCAGTGGGATTTGTATTTATGTACTAAAATAAAACTCAAACATCTGATTTCAATAGGTTTTAAAAGCGGTTATTACGTAAACATACAGCTCTTACCATAGATGAGAAAAAATATTTAATGCCATATACCCTTTACAACGAGGGACATTTAAGTGGGATTACAGCTAAGCTGTTCACTAACATATCTGAAATTGCAGTGCTATTTATGATCTGATGCTTACCAGAGGCTGTTTATTCTTCACAAGGCATACAATCCTCATGGCCTCCTCATTGTCAGGCAGTTTGTCAGGAAGAGGCGGCAGCACTGGACCGTAGTCCCTCTGGGCCACAGAATCATGAGCAGAGAGCAAAGCCTGGGGAGAAATACATAACAAAGGGTCAAAAAGACTGACCCAACTTTCATTTACATAAATGCACCATAATCAAATTGTTCTAATAGCAATAAATGCAACCCAAATTAGACTCTAACCTGCATTTGAGGGCATTTCAGCAAAATATAAAGTTCTTGTGCCTCAGAGGAGGGAGCAGCCAGTCCTCGCACACTGGCCATAATCTGTGGGACAGCAGAAGACCGATGATGAAAAGAAAATACAAGCTGATAGGATTACTTCACCCGGAAATTTAAATATTTTCATCATTTACTCACCCTTACTGTATGTATGACTTTAGAAGACTTATAATATACTATAGTGCTCAAATCATCATTTACTCACCCACATGTATAGTTTTAGTAGACTTGGAATGTATGGTTTCATAATGAATTATACACTGTAAAACCAAATGAGTTAAAGGTAATTCAAACCATTTCAGAAAAACCGCAATTGCTTTAAATGTTCACTGTACTCGTAACAATTGTTTTAAATTGATTTAAACTTTAAATGCTTTAAATGGTTTGTGAGTCCACAAAAAGAAGGCTCTCTTAATATTATATTAAACTATAAATACATTAAAATACTTTGTGGGGCTGGAAACGTAACTAAACTGCACAAAATATTAAAATCAATAACAGTTAGCCCATTTCCAGGTGGCTAGCAATAGCACAAACATGTATTAATATAATTTAAGAGACTATGACTGTAATGTAGTGTGTAGTCATTCCTTTTTAAATAAACTGCATAGTCTTAATGTGCAAAAACTACGGTGGCCGAGAGAGCTCAACGCGCTGCAAATAGAAAAAACACCTGAAAATTAAGAAAACAACCTCATCAATTTGACAACACACGCGCTGCAAATACTCACAACACAACCAAACAAAGAAACATACTGCAAATACTCACAACACAACCAAACAAAGAAACATACTGTAAATACTCACAACACAACCAAACAAAGAAACATACTGCAAATACTCACAACACAACCAAACAAAGAAACGCAGTGCAAATACTCACAACACAACCAAACAAAGAAACACTGCAAATACTCACAACACAACCAAACAAAGAAAACATACTGCAAATACTCACAACACAACCAAACAAAGAAACGCACTGCAAATACTCACAACACAACCAAACAAAGAAACATACTGCAAATACTCACAACAACAACCAAACAAAGAAACATACTGCAAATACTCACAACACAACCAAACAAAGAAACATACTGCAAATACTCACAACACAACACAACCAAACAAAGAAACGCATACTGCAAATACTCACAACACAACCAAACAAAGAAACTGCACTGCAAATACTCACAACACAACCAAACAAAGAAACATACTGCAAATACTCACAACACAACCAAACAAAGAAACGCACTGCAAATACTCACAACACAACCAAACAAAGAAACATACTGCAAATACTCACAACACAACCAAACAAAGAAACATACTGCAAATACTCACAACACAACCAAACAAAGAAACATACTGCAAATACTCACAACACAAACAAACAAAGAAACATACTGCAAATACTCACAACACAACCAAACAAAGAAACATACTGCAAATACTCACAACACAACCAAACAAAGAAACATACTGCAAAATCACAACACAACCAAACAAAGAAACGCACTGCAAATACTCACAACACAACCAAACAAAGAAACATACTGCAAATACTCACAACACAACCAAACAAAGAAACGCACTGCAAATACTCACAACACAACCAAACAAAGAAACATACTGCAAATACTCACAACACAACCAAACAAAGAAACGCACTGCAAATACTCACAACACAACCAAACAAAGAAACATACTGCAAATACTCACAACACAACCAAACAAAGAAACACTGCAAATACTCACAACACAACCAAACAAAGAAACATACTGCAAATACTCACAACACAACCAAACAAAGAAACATACTGCAAATACTCACAACACAACCAAACAAAGAAACATACTGCAAATACTCACAACACAACCAAACAAAGAAACATACTGCAAATACTCACAACACAACCAAACAAAGAAACATACTGCAAATACTCACAACACAACCAAACAAAGAAACGCACTGCAAATACTCACAACACAACCAAACAAAGAAACATACTGCAAATACTCACAACACAACCAAACAAAGACTCACAACACAAACAAACAAAGAAACGCACTGCAAATACTCACAACACAACCAAACAAAGAAACGTACTGCAAATACTCACAACACAACCAAACAAAGAAACGCACTGCAAACTACTCACAACACACAACCAAACAAAGAAACGCACTGCAAATACTCACAACACAACCAAACAAAGAAACACACTGCAAATACTCACAACACAACCAAACAAAGAAACGCACTGCAAATACTCACAACACAACCAAACAAAGAAACATACTGCAAATACTCACAACACAACCAAACAAAGAAACGCACTGCAAATACTCACAACACAACCAAACAAAGAAACATACTGCAAATACTCACAACACAACCAAACAAAGAAACATACTGCAAATACTCATAACACAACCAAACAAAGAAACATACTGCAAATACTCACAACACAACCAAACAAAGAAACGCACTGCAAATACTCACAACACAACCAAACAAAGAAACGTACTGCAAATACTCACAACACAACCAAACAAAGAAACATACTGCAAATACTCACAACACAACCAAACAAAGAAACGTACTGCAAATACTCACAACACAACCAAACAAAGAAACATACTGCAAATACTCACAACACAAACAAACAAATGCACTGCAAATACTCACAACACAAGCAAACAAAGAAACATACTGCAAATACTCACAACATAACCAAACAAAGAAACATACTGCAAATACTCACAACACAACCAAACAAAGAAACATACTGCAAATACTCACAACACAACCAAACAAAGAAACATACTGCAAATACTCACAACACAAACAAACAAAGAAACGCACTGCAAATACTCACAACACAACCAAACAAAGAAACATACTGCAAATACTCACAACACAAACAAACAAAGAAACATACTGCAAATACTCACAACACAACCAAACAAAGAAACGCGCTGCAAATAAAATTCTTTATTTGGTTGTGTTGTGAGACAGCACCTGCTGTCAAACTGATGATGTTTTCTTGATTTGCTTGTACTTTTTCTATTTGCATGTGTTTTCTGAAGTTGCAGCGCATTGAGATCTCTCGGCCACCTTAAAAAACACAAAATAACACTTAATTTGAACATTTAGTCTCCTTTAACAGTCTGAAGCAAGGCATGATGGGAAAATGAAATCTGCCGAAACTCACTCAGTTCCAGGTCTGCTTAACATAATCAGTGAGTTCACATAACTTTTTACTATTAAATATACTGAACTTCCTGTAGTATGTGACTAACATGAACATGTTTCATTGATTCAATTTGACTGTTATATGGCATTATAATTTATTATATATGACATGAGAGTTTCATTGATGACTGAAGGAAGGATCATAGATTTTGTCATCTCTGTAAATTAGCCCTTCAAAGCAAAGTCAGTAATAAAAATGCATTGACTGACCTCCTGAGATAGTCTCGAGGAATAAGACAGGTATGGGCTTGGGGCATCTCCACTGTGCTGCACCAGACACTCATATACCTACAGGATATAACAAATCCTTCATGTGCAAGACAGCTGCAAACTCTTCACACACAGAGTCCAATGACCTGCCCTGGGATAATGTCAAAACTGGATAGTCATAGGTGTAAGTATCGAACGAGCATGTCATACCCTGAGAAGAGAGTAAAGCCAAGGTGTACTGAGGAGACTGTACAGAAGATCAGCACCGTTAATGTCTCTGTCTATGGACAGTCTCACTTCCTCTACCACTTCTGTCAAGATCTGAGCCAAACCTATATCTGTGAAAGAGAACAAGACTCAATTTTCTGTAGTACTTGATTTGCTGGTTTACCTTTGTGCATGTCAAGGCTCAGCATCACTGTTCTATGTATTTGCAAAGACTCACCATTGTCATCATGTCCAGGTTGCATCACTGCATCCTCCTCCATTGATTGCCGCATGACAAATTTCTGTTCATCAGATCACCGCAGTCCTACAAAACAAATCAATGTTGAGAGTACAAGGGCACAATCTACATTTCTGCTGTAGAGTTATAAATCTTAAATTATGAGTGCAAAACTGGCAGAACCATTGCACGTTTAGCTTCAACTGGTCATTTTGATTCCGTATTCCTAACATTTCCAAATGCCTCTAAATGTAAAATTACCCACGTATAAAAATACTAGAAAATGAATTAAAATAACCTAATGTTGAACGAAGCAGTATTTAAGAACAAATTATGCTGGAATAAATAATTTACCTGCTGTAAAACAAATTAATGTCAAGAACATAATTTGCATTTCTGCTGCAGAATCATAAATTATGAATTATGAGTGCAAAACTGGCAGGAACGTTACAGAGTTAGCTGATTACAGTGTTTTAAAGTACAAACTATAATAGCTTTTACTTATGATTTTAATTAATTATTACTAACAAATTTAAGTGTCCCAAACTGAAAAATAACCTAAACATATTAAAATAAATAAATTAGAATGGAAAAGTTCTAATGAAAAATACACCTGCTTAAAAAGAAACCTATTTACTTTATAGCCTTTATTCTGGAGATACGTTGACACAATACAACGGTCAGCCAGTGTCATTTCTTAGAAAGATCATCTACAATACAATTAAAACATCTCAAATGGAATTCATCTGGAAACGTATGTTTCATCCATTTTAAGAATGAAATTCTCTGATGAAATGAACTCTGTTACTAAAGCAGGTCAAGAGGCTGTCATGTGAAGATTAGATTATGATGCTACACTTACCTTCTTACACTCCTGCCATTGTTTTCCTCCAAACCGCACTGACGCTTCTTCATTCTACGTTTAGACCAGGTAGCTGTGGAGCATCAGCAGTTCAGCTTTATATTAAGGTGGTCTTCTGCTTCTGGCCTGACAACATGCATGTGATTTTACTATTAAATGTCTCTGGAAACTCAGATTGTAATCCTTCTATCTCACTTAATCCTGCGAGGGGCCGGCCTCTCTCGGTGAGCACTTCCATAGGACCGGCTGCCACTCAAAGCTTCTTACCTCCTCCTGCTTTTAGAGCTCCATAGACACTCACACTTACACAATACGGCCCTACCAACTTTACAGATGAAATGGAAAATAAGAATCATAAAAAAACATCACATAAATCCGAAAGACTCAGCTGGTGCCACAGACTTTCTCCTGACATTATCGTTACACAATAGACAAAGATAAAAACACAATAACAGTCGACTTAACAACTTAATAACAATTGCAATCAAATGAATAGACACTAAACAGACAGAAAACACATTTAATGAAGCAATGAGCATTATTTTAAAGGAACAGTTCATCCAGAAATTTAAATTTGCTGAAAATGTACTCACTCTCAGGCCATCCAAGATGAAGAAGAGTTTAGTTCTTCATCCAAAAAGATTTGAAGAAATTTTGCATTACATCACTAGCTCACCATTTGATTCTGTGCAGTGAATGGGTGCCGTCAGAAGGAGAGCACAAACAGCTGATAAAAATATCACAATACAATGTCACAAAAGTCTAATTCATGTTTCTAACCAACAAATCAATCATTAAGGTGTTTTTAACTTCAAACTGATGCTTCTGAGTCTAACCATAGTATTGCTTTCTTCTGAAAAAGTTGTCTCGTCTGAATTACACTCTTAAAAATAAATAACTTCACGATGCCATAGAAGAACCTTTTTGTCTAAATGGTTCCATAAAGAACCTTTAACATCTGAAGAACCTTTCTGTTTCACAAAAGGTTCTTTGTGGTGAAAGAAGGTTCTTCAGATTATAAAAAGGTAAGGAAGAGATGGTTCTTTAAAGAACCTTTAAATGGTTCTTCTATGGCATCGCTTGAAGAACCTTTTGAAGCACCTTTATTTTTAAGAGTGTAGGAGAGAAATATGCACAGATCAAGAACTCTTTACAAGCAAAAACACTCCAAAAGGATTCTAAACAAATATGTTGGTGTATTTTGATGTGAGAGGACAATAGGAGATGGACTTTTTCACTGGAGGAAAAGTTATTATGGACTTGTATTTTGGTCAGAAGTGATACAAACGTCTTGATAAATTTGTTTCTTACAGCTTTTCATTTCACAAGATGTTAACTGATGGACTGGAGTGGTGTGGATTTTTGTTTTGTTTTTATCAGCTGTTTGGACTCTCATTCTGACGGCACCCATTCACTGCAGAGGATCCATTGGTGAGCAGGTGATGTTATATTCAATTTCACCAAATCTGTTCCGATGAAGAATGAGAAGATGAGTACATTTTCAGCAAATTTTCATTTTTGGGGGTTCTATTCCCTTAACTGTAATAAAGTAAGAGCTAAAATCCAGGACATCACATTGCTGATGGTCACAGATGTTACTTTACCAGCGCTAATGGTCTTAAATTGAACCTCATCAACTCTTTCTATTATCTATATTATTATCAGTTCATAACTATACAAGCAAGGTGACAGAAAGGAAAATGACAACATTAGGTTTATCTCCCAGTTATGACATTTTTATTTTAAGTAGTGAAAGTAGTCTGCCAGAAAATTGTTTACAAAACATTTCAATCATTGCTTTTTTCATATGACTTCAATTACAAATTGTGTTATCAAACGGTGTTGTACAAAATCATTTTCAAGGTGACAGTAACATTTAGATCAACAATGACAGTAACTTATCAAAACCAGTAACCTTCTGAAAAACTAAAACTAAAATCAGCCTTTATATTTAACAGTAAAGGTGCGGTAGTCTTTTTGATCTTCATAAGCACTCCTTAGCCAATGACAATGACCTAACTAGTGACAAACTGAAATATTGGGAGGATGATTAATCAGACAATACTATAATTTGCAAATAATGGCACCAGCAAATAATTGGCTGGTTTAAATTTTTTGATTTTCAAAGATTTTTTTTTTTTAAATTAGAAAATGATTCTGTAAAGTTATTGTTTGTTTCATTTCTTATTAGTAAGTCATATACTGTATATAAACGTTCAGCCATCCTCTACATTTTGGCAATCAGTCATTAAAAATGCACATCAGCAAATCTCTTTCAGTGCATGTTCAAATGTACAAAATATGTATTTAGAGGAACACACACACAGAGATTCATGAATAAAGGCATTCGTGAAACAAGCAAAATGTGAAGGTTACTGCTACTTTTTCCAGTGCAAAATACTAAATGCTGAGGTCCTTTAGGGGCCCTGCCATTTAAATTTGTATTCCCTTATTGCATAGTGTCAAATGCCACATTTTCAATGGCAAAAATGCATAAAAAAATATTACTTTAGTCTTAAGTGTATTAGTTCTAAAAAAATATCTTAAATTCACTCTGGTACTGTTTGATAAGACTAGATAATATAGTATATAACAACTCAATCAAATTTCATACAGCGAAAAGCTTCATATCAGCATTCTGTCATGCTGAAATGGAAACAACTTCTCAGAGTATCCATGGTGTGTCAAAGTTACACAGATGGATTATACAGGTACATTTTAAAATACAACACAATATATTATTTGACTTTACATGTAGGGGCTTCAATAACTATTAAGTCAAAAATCTCTACTTGCAGTTTATAATACCACATAGCAAGACTTCAAATTTATTTAAAAACACTGCAACCCTGTGTAATGTGCAAAATGGCAACAAAACCAGTAAACCAATAAAAAAACTACTTATTACTAGGGATGCAGCTCTTTGATTTTTTAGTATTGATTACAAGTTATAAATAGCGATACTATGAACTTGTTGACATTTTTCAGTAGGGTGACAGTAACTATTTTCAAAGCTTTTGCAGTAACAAGCTACGTTTTCGAAAAACTGATGCCACTGCTTTACAACAGTGCAAATGAACAAAACACATGCTGTCCTTGAATGCCATCTCTCTCTTAAATAGCACTGAAAGCCTGACTCATTTTAGTGAATTTCCTAAAGCCAGTGATAATGAACCAAGTTCCTTAAGAAGGATCGTTTATGTACACTACTGTTCAAAGGTTTGGGATCAGTAAGAACCTTTGAAAGAAATTAAAACTTTTATTCAGCAACGATGAAATGAATGATTAAAAGTGACTCAAATTTTCAAGATTTCTATTTTTAAATAAATGCTGCTCTTTTGAACTTGTATTCATCAAAAAATCAGAAAAAAGTATCATGGTTTCCGCAAAAATATTAAGCAGCATAACTGTTTTCAGCATAACTGTTTTCAGCACTCAGAATAATAATAAAGATTTCTTAAGCAGCAAATCAGCATATTAGAATGATTTCTGAAGGACCATGTGACACTGAAGACTGGAGTTATGAAAATTCAGCTTTGCATAGAAGAAATAAATGACATAACAGAAAAGTTATTTTAAATTGAAATATGACTTTTTTTGCTGTATGTTGATCAAATACATGCTGCATTGTTAAGCATAAGATACTTTTTTTAACAAAAACAAAACAACCCCCCCAAAAAAAACCTTACCGACCCCAAATGTTTCAACAGTAGTTTAGGTATGGGTTTTCTATAGAAAAATATTTGAAATGCATTGCTGTTGCTTATATAAATAAGAGTGGTTTTAGTTTATTACTGTATTTCTATACAGGGTAAATGTATTTGTTCAAGTCACTGTCAATCTGAGATAATTGATTGTTTTTTGTGTAAGTTCTAATATCTGAGTATCAGTACAAAAGCCAGAGACAGACTGATACAGAATATTATATATAGTAACGAGTGTCAGTTATTACCAGTGACACATGCGGAGTGCTTATTCTGCTATCATGTATAAAACAGAAAAAGTCTCTTTTCTGCCCAAGTAATGTGGGTGTTGAAATGTACATGTTTCTTCAAGGGGTAACTTAACTTAACCATCAGTCAGGTGGTCAATGTGAGAGTCTCAACAGTTATAACAATTGAAGTCATCTCTGTAGAACAGTGCTTAAAGAGAGATGAGTGGAAATGACCTGAAATAAATGAGCACATCTTGACTTGACCTGTAATCCGTGTCTATTTAAATGGCACCTACTCCGTAAGACTGTGCGCAAGCTGGCAAAGCTGTGGCTGCCCCGCTCACAAACCAAGCCCTCCTATGTCGTCTTCTCAAGCTGAATCTGGTTGTAGCAAGCCTAAGGGCAGAGATAAACAGCCAGAAAGAGATTCAAATAAATCATGGAAGAGAATGAAAGGGGACCAGTGATTGTTTGTGACGAGATTATCCTTAAAATTCATCAAATCCTTAAAGACTTTAAAAGGGGTCATGTCATACATTTATTATTCAGATTCAAGTTCAGAAATTTACATTAAGCTTTCAAACTAAGAATTTAACAATCCTAATCAAGGTAAAAATTGATATTCTAATGACATAACCTTTTATGATTTTAAAAGTAATAATGTTACTAGTCCCTGAAGTTGTGTGAAAAAAAAAGAAAATATACTTTCATTCTCACTTTGAGAGTTGTCAACATGAATCCAAGCTGTCCCAGCTGTAGACTGGAGTCTGTAAGGTCCTCTATCAGACTCACCTCAGAGCCCAGGTTTCTGATCCTACACATTCACAAGTGACAGGCTCTTTACAAAATGCACACACATTAATGTTTCAACTGATAACTTCATTGCCAATAAGTCCATATGCAGTGAAAGCATTATAAAAGTACCGTGCACGGAGCACCACATAGAGGAAGATTGGAAAGAGGTCATCCATGCACCACAGAAAATCTTGCCCAAGCAGAGCCTGCATGTCCTGGGTGATCTCCTCAAAGGTCAGCTGTATCACCTGCAACTTGTCCGAGGGAGTGAATGCTGTGCTGTAGATGCAAAAAATAAAATATAAAGGAGATTAATAATGAAGTGTTCCTGCTGCTGTTTTCTGCCTTTGTTACACACATGACTGTCTTTACCTGATCTGTTGCAGGGTTTCAACAGCAGTGGCGAAGCAGGCGTCTTTAGTACTAGGCAAGACCTGTCCATTAAAGTCGATTGAACCAATAAAGTTATATTTTACCAACAGTGTCATCACTGATTATTTTCTTAGAAATGACAGAAAACTTTACCAGCTTTTTCTCTCCCAATACAGAGATAGAAACTGGGCAGAACTTTCTGGAAAACAAAATGACATTCAATTCAACATTGTAAAAACCACCATCCTTCCTGGTCTGTGGCTTTGATTGACTAGTTATTACTGTATATACAGGGGCCACAAAAAAAGTATTTGCACACTTATGAAATATTAAACACGGCAAATAAAATATTGCCTTTTGCATGCATAATGCCTCATAAAAACGTATTTTTATAATCTCATGAATAATTGCAACACCAGTTATAATAAATACAGGTTATCATTTTTATACGATTAGCACATTATATTCAAGTTACAATTATAGTTCCCATGGTTATAATTTATTATGAGTCTCATATCTTGACATTTTTCAAGTTTAATGTCTTATAGCCACCTCATAATATCTTATGGCTGTTTAAGAATAGACCAAGCCTTGGTTACTTTACTAAAATCAGACAATAAACACTTTGAAATGATTATGACCACATTATAAATCCTTTTGGATTACAAGAAGACTTCGACAAGATAAGGGGCTTACAATACATTACAAATATGGGAACTATACTTGGTGTTTATTATGTGCTATAAATCATAATTTTCTTTAAAGTTATAACCACAAATAGGTCAGTATAATAATGTATTAAAACTGTTTTTCATGAGATGATACATACAAGTGCTGTTTTACTATTTTCATAAGGCACTATGCATGCATTATAATGAAGTAAGAATACTCTTATAAATGCCCGTATATTATAAATACAGTCTTCATAGAAAGTGTTGACTGACTACACCAGGGGTCACCAAGTTCGGTCCTGGAGGGCCGGTGTCCCTGCAGAGTTTAGCTCCAACCCTAATCAAACACACCTGAAGCAGCTAATCAAGGTCTTACTAGGTATACTTGAAACTTCCAGGCAGGTGTGTTGAGGCAAGTTGGAGCTAAACTCTGCAGGACACCGGCCCTCCAGGATCAAGTTTGATGACCCCTGGACTACAGCAAATTGTGAAAGTGAATTGACTATTAATGAATTTTTGCAGTGCCTTCTAAATAATTACCAAGGAGATTATATTTGTGTCCAAATATCATATATACGTATACACATTGTTTAAATCAACCAAACTTCTTTTCATGATATGTTCTATTTGAAAAAAGTTGTTGTGCTATGTTTAAAATGAATGCCAGTTAGTTTGATATTTTCCATCTATTGCAATGACTTAAGTGTCCAAATACTTTTTAGGGTCAGTATAACTGTATCATAAACACTGTAAAAGAATAATATTTTATATGGTACTGTTACTATTGTCACTTACTGTTGTACTCCAAGGAAGGCTAGAAGAGCAAGATCAGGCTGCTTGTTGAGTCTTAACACACAGTTCCAGTACACCTCCTCCTCTCTCTCTTTCTCTAGTGTGTAGAGAGTGAAGAGAGGAGGGTAAAGCCTCGGCAGCAACACCGGCAGGAGAAGACTTGAGCTGCTCACTAACCAACTGCAGAACACACAACACAAGACTGTCAGACTTCCAGAAAGTAACTATATCTATCTATTTGTATAGATCTATTTATCTTCTGTGGTAAGAGCGATTTCTAAAGAATTGAATACTTTTATTCAGCAAAGATCCATTAAAATGATCAAAAGTTACAGTAAAGACATGTACAATCAATGTTACTAAAGATTTTTATTTCAAATAAATGCTGTTCCTTTGAACTTTCAATTCATCAAAAATCCTGAAAAAAACTTCTCATGGTTTCCACAAAAATATTAAGCAGCAAAACTGTTTCCAACATGGATAATAATAATAAATGCTTCTTGAGGAGCAAATCAGCATATTTAAATTATTTCTGAAGGATCCTGCAACACTGAAGATTGGATTAATGACTGCTGAATATAAATTACATTGTAAAATATATTAAAATAGAAAACTACGTATTTTAAACTCTAGTAATACTTAACAATAATACCGCTTTTACTGTTTTTCTGTTAGACCTATCAATATACATGCAAACAGATAATAGGTAGATAGATCGATCTGAGTAAATTCAAATTAATGTAATGCAACTTAAGTGCAAAAATCAGAAATAAAACAGTAGTTGAGTCCCAGTGATGCTGTCTTACCCCTGCTGTGGTGTTTCTGAATGTGTACTGCTGTTAAGAGACTCTGTGCCCTCATCTGAGGAACTGGAAGAATCCAAAATAAAACCTCCATCCTCAGGGAGACCAGGAAACAGAAACCTGCGGCACATATTTGTAACAAAAATATTTGAAAAACAACAACATACTTAAGGTTATAAGGAATATCAAGTATGCAGTGGTCTCTGAGACTGTAATAAAAAGGAACTCCTTTTTAGTAAAACTAAAAGAAGAACAGAACCTTCACAACAAGTCAAATGCTTCCTATGAGCTTTGCAAAATGCTCTGCTGGCTTTTAAAGCACTAAAGGTTTCTGATAACTCATATTGAAGCATGAGAAGTGTTACCTGACTATTTGAAATATGTGTGTTAGGTACGACTGGATCTCCTCCACTGCCTGCTGTAGGAGGCGTCTATTAGAGCCCACACCTACATAAGTCATCCTGTACACAGTCACAAGGGTCTCCAGCAGCCAGCCCAGAGGGTGATGAGGGGTATCACAGGCCTAAAGGGAGTTAGTAACAACCCCAAATTTTTGAACAGTAGTATAACTGCATTATGTAATCAATTATTAAACCAAACAGCATTTATTTAAAAAAAAAAAACATACGTCTTACAATATCAAAATCAAAATGAAGACAGACACTATTCAGAGATATTTTACAGACACTTTGTGGCCATCTGTGGTTACTTTGCTAAGACATCTGTGATCTATATGAAGTCAGTTCTCTTCACTAAAAATCCCTTCACACCAGTTGGTGTCACTGCAAACATGGCTTAAAAAAGTAAATTAGTTCTGAAAAAGCTCTAGCATCATCTGTTTGCAGATGCCACTTGGATTGATATTTTGTATCTAATTCAATGACACTCTTACCCCTGGTTTCACAGACAAGGCTTAAGACTAGTCGCAGACTAAACTTGCACTGACTGATCTTAAAATATATTAAAATATATCAGTGCCTTTGTTTTGTCTAAAGATGCACACCAGTAATGTTTTTTTCTAAGCATGTTTATAAAAATTACTTAAATGTCCTAATTGAACTACGGCCTAATCCTGGCTTAGTCTAAGCCCTGTCTGTGAAACCGGGCCTTAATTGTGACTTAATTAAAAGTGTCCAAATGCTTTTTGAGGCATCTGTACAGCTGTGCAAACTTGGTGTTAATAAGCCTTTGAACATCTCACCTTCAAGAGATACCGACGGATGCTGTTGTAGGAGTCGGCAGTAACAGGGCCCACATGCTGAGGAATCACCTCAAGACTCTCCAGCATCTTAGTTTGAGATCGGCTCAGCTCCTCTGGACTATAGACAAACATACATCACTGATGATTTCTTCATGCTCTGTTCACTTACATTCATGTGCATACAAACAAAGTTGTTAAGTCTTTTGTGCAACAAAATTCCAGTTTGGTGAACTATTGAATTAATAGTTGTTTTTTTAATAAAAAAAATAAATAAAAAAAAAGCCCTGGAGTGTAACATTAAACCCTTAACTATATGTTGCAGAGTATAAAGCATTTTCTACTGTATGTTACAAGCCTAGGGTGATCACACCTTGTGTGTGTGTGTGTGAACATACCGATATCTCTGTTGTCTGCGTCTGGCAGTGAGGGTGATGGCGATGTTCTCCCAGGCTTTCTCATGCACTCCTTCACCAGGAGCTTCACAGCCTAATCGACTCCAGCACTCATCAAACACTGCCTTCCACTTTTCTTCTGCAGGCACTGCGTGTTGACCAGCCACACTACACACACGCAAACACAGATTAAGAAATACAAATAAATATACAGTAGGCCAAAGCATCATTCATGACACACTTACGGTATCTTTCTTTCTCTCCTCAAAGCTTCAAAGGGTTTTGTAAAAGTTCCAGCCACTCTCAAACCGTCTCCCCAGTGACCGTCAAAGACCCCATCCAAAGAGTCACCATTAGGCATGAACAGAACGCCCTTCACATCCATAAAACCACAGGAGATTCAGATACACAGAAGCATTCACATGCACAAATCACAAATAGAGTTTCTAAAGATTTACTGTGACAGAAAACGGTCTAATTATTTCAAAGACACCTTTCCGCACAGAGTCCAGTCCTCTGAAAACTCGCCCTCAAAGACTGTGTCATCATCACAGAGAAGAGCCCCATTGCCCTACAGCAGACAAAAGAGAGTAAGTTGCTCAAATAACAGTACACACTGTATCTAGTGTGCAAACAGCTAAAGAAGAGTATATTTAATATAAGCAAGTTACAGGCACTTCAATGCAGGCATATAATAACATCTCAACTAACCGTCATCTTGTTATTACAGAAGTTTCCTTCATAATACAATCCAAACTGCGTTATAACGACTCCGACTCCATGACACTGGTCATCGAGCCACATTCCCATGTATTTCTCTCCTCTGGGAGATATAAAAACAAATTAATGACTTGTTCAGGAGGATGTTTAAAATCTCAAATTTGGTAACTACAATGAACATACTTGCTGAAGTCATCGCACACCCCATAGCCTGTTCTCTTCCCTTGAACCCACTGGCCCACAAACACACTACTGGAGGAAGGAGAGGCTAACTTTCCACTCCGTAACATGCCGTGACCATGACACATGTTGTCCCTGAACGAGCCCTCGTATACCTCACCTGAAGCATACCTGCAAAGACACAACAGTCAGACCATGGGCAAGGTACTAGATGGCAACTCTAGCAATTTAAGATGTTCAGGGTCCCCCATTAAATGATAATGGTTCAAAGTGCTTTTTAATATACATAATTATTACCAAAATGTGCCAAAGCCATGTATTTTCCCCTCCTTCCAGTGACCTTGGTAACGCTCAAACTTGTTTAATGTCGTGTTGGGGGTCATAAAATCTCCAAATCTACAAAGAGATGAGAAATGGTGAGTATAAAACACATTTACAGTACGTTTGGAGTTGGGAAGATTTGTAATGTTTTTGAAAGAAGCAGACCTGCCAACCTTGGAAAAATTTTTTTGAGTACCACTTGTGTGATGCAACGGGGCGGGGGGGATTGTGCATATATCATATGTAGTATTAGGATAACGTTACTCATTTTGAATATTTCCCAAAGGTCTGCACTCTGTCACATAACATACTACAGCTGCACGATTCTGGATAAATTGAGAATCACGATTTTTTGTTCAAACAGAGATCCCGATTCTCCCACAAAACAAAATAATGTGTGACAAAATATTAACTTGCTGATCCCAGTCTATTTCTGTTGATAATTATAACGAATTGACTGTAATACATTTAAATTAATACTGTATTTATAATATATTTAGTTAATATAAAGTATGAAAAAGACTGGTTTGAATTGAAGCGATTTAATGTCTCACCCATAACATGGTAACTGTCACTTGTTTCTTTACTGGATGAATCAGCGTTAGCTGAACGAATCTCGCAGAATCAATCACAAATGTTCCGGTGTTGTGCTCATTTGTCGACCTAGTGGCCAATGCAATGACCAAACGTTATTTGAAGCCCCAGTTAACTTTCAAAAGGTCTATTTTGAAATCGCTACCATAAACATCAGTGATTGCCTATATCCTAACCCCACCCCTAATCCTAACCCCAGTCCCCCACTGTGACCTAACACTGAATGACTGTAATACCAATACTAGGTTTGGAAGGTTACATAACTGTCTGCTCTGTCAGCAGCTGCGGAGGTCAGAATTGGGCACAACACCTGTAAGACTTTTTTTAAAGGTTTATTAGACACGGGCGAAGTTCTAGTGCAAATATATCAGTATTAATCCAAGTACGCGCACTTTTTTTGGACTAAAAGCCCTAATATTAGGATGCTGTTCAGTGAGTGCAGCTATATGTACACAAATAAACCGCAGCAGATCTGGCTGAATATGAATGTGTGCTTTTATTCTATTCACAGTTCGTCTAGATTAGAATATCAATGCAATCACGTCGACTCCAGAGGATTAAGTTAACTCAACTCAATATTTTAACTTTCCACATCCAACCCAACCCGTTTACCTTAGTTGTAAGTACCGTGTATACTGTCCTCTTTTACGAAATCAGACGGCGGGAGTAAAAAGGTACGAGACCGAGCGGGATTTTGTTTTGCTGTCTATTTGCAGTCTCTTTTTAATGATAGGTCTACGCATTTGTCAATCATCCCACTTGCTAGATGGTGAATGAACCCAGCGCTCTGATTGGTCGAAGTCCTCTTTCATTGCTGTTGCTTGATTTAAGTAGGCTACCGTGCGTGCACAAAGGCGTCACCAGGTTTTTGCGTAGTTTAAAGTGACAAATCGTACCTGCGTACTTTGAGGTCAAAATGCAATATAAAAATAGAAATAGAATACCCGCTACGCAAAATGCGTACAGGTTGGCAGGTCTGGATTTCACAGATACTATTTAAACTATACTGAGCTAGACAATGACATCTCCGAAGAAGACACTCTATCCTCCAACTTGATACTGTTAAGTGCTTTGACACAATCTGTATAGTTATGACTTGACAAAATGAGGTCAAAATGCATTATTACAATTTAAAATAACTGTTTTGTTATTAGAATCTTAAATAAAGTAATGAATTCCTGTGATATCAAAGCTGAATTTTCAGCTGTTATTACTCCAGTTTTTAGAGTCACATGATCCTTCTAATGTTTTGATTTGGTGCTCAGGAGACATTTTTTATTATTATCAGTGTTGAAAACAGTTGTGCTGCTTAATATTTTTGCGGAAACTGTCATGTGTTTTTATTTTATCAGGATGTTTGATGAACAGAAAGATCAAAAGAACAGCATTTATTCATAACAGAAGTCTTTGCAAACACTATACATATCTTTATCTATCATTCATCTTTGAAAAAAGAAAAGAAAAAAAGAAACCAATAACAAAGAATCTGCAAACACAGGTATGTTCATCTTAAACTGTGCATACTTACCCATCCTCCAACCCGTTCTTAAATGTGCCACAGTAAACTGTCCCATCTGGCCACTTCAGAGTCCCTCTATTAAAGAAAAGGACAACAGAAGGTACAGGTACATGCTGCACAGTGGATTTTTTTGGAAAAAAATAAATATTTTTTCACGTTCCAAGCAGGACTACCACCGGTGTTCCCTCAATAAATGCATGACAGCCCTGTGACTGAGATACATTTTTGAAAGATCATTATGGGCATGCACTCACCTGCCGTGAGGTTTGCCTGACAGCCAGCGGCCCTCGTAGGTGGCATCTTTGAGTCGGCCCTCTTTGCTGAAAGTGTAGGTAGACGTGCGTGACACAGGAGGTTCACCGTTCTGGCTGCTTCTGGACACACGTGTCCTTCCATTCAGGCCTAGAGCAAGCACGTCCTCAATGGCTTGGTTAATGGCTCTCAGCCACTTCCCCTACCAGAAAGCCAGTGGACGGCAGAATTAACGCAAAACAGAAAAACTTCTCAACCAAACTCCTACTGCATCAAGAGCATTACCTTTTCCAAAGGGGATGCTGCCAGAACAACAAAGTTCTCTTCAGGTGTGGTCAGCTTAAGGCCATGTCTAGTAATGACAGTCATTACAGTCATTGGGGCAGAAATGTTTTTCATTGGTTGATGGGTGTACTAAAAAAATAAAATGTACTAAAACTGAAAACGAAAGATAAAAGATGTTAAGATGGATAACTTACTGGCCCACACTTTCATCTGAGATGGGCTCCACCCAGAGTGTAGCAAGTGGATAGATGTAATGAGATGAGAACTGTAGAAACAGAGAGAATTTAATCAGTTACATATAAGCAAACCACTCCCTCATCTACAGTACATTAAGAAGGGAATAAAACTAAAGCCTCTGCTCTGCTGCTGTGGATTCATGAAAATAACATTTAAACAGGATATACATCTAATTTGTGAGTAAAACAGGTTTGCCTGAAAGAAAACAACACATTAGCCATATTAAACACTGTCAGTTCCTCAAGGAGCTTCACACAAACACACAGAGCCATGTAACTACATCAGAAATATGACATGCTCTCCTGCACAAGGGAAACCACACCCAACACTCAAACATATTACCACAATTACAGGCAGACATCAACAGTTAAAAAGATCAATTTCATTTTATGGAAATAAAAAGTATGCAACGAAACAGAACAATATGATGTGCTATGACATGATATGATAGTATACATGGGTGAAGTAGAGCCCCTCTGAAGTGTGTGAGTCGTTAGACATTGTGATCAACTGTTATTAAAAGCGTGTGCAGACAAGGGAGGAATTGAAACATAAATATTATTGCCATTTTCAAACCACTTGCAAATTAGACCAAGAAGAAACACAGACCAACCAAGCATGCAAAGAAAACATCACATCAGAACTTACACAGATCAGGTTTCAAAAACCACAAAAAAATATGAGGCAATATGCCAGCATACTCAACAAACAAATACACACACAATATATTGTGTTTTATACTGTGCAAACTTCATATTCTATCCACTAACCCTACCCCTAAACCTAAGATTTACAAAAAAAAGTGCACTTTTAATTTTTCTAAAAAAAATATATATATATACAAAAAAAAAAAAACATTATTTAGTCTGATTTTAGAAACTATTTCCTCATGGACATCTACATTTTGTAGCCACATCATCAAAAATGGCAGGTTTTACTATCCTTGTGGGGACATGGTATACCTGGACCACACACACACACTGAAAACAACAACTGATATATTTTTAAAGTTTAAATTAATGGAGCTTCAGTGTTTAAAACCAGTTTAAAACTAGGATCAAAAAGATGTCTTATAAGTTGCCCTAACTATTATTTTTAATTCCATTTCTGCCATTTTACAGATGTAGTACTGTAGTATTATTTATATACTATTATAGCAATTATTAATATTTTGAACTAGCTTTTATCTTAATATTTTCAATCTTTTCATTTGAATAATTTTATGTTTTGTTAATAACATTCACACTATCATCTCTGTTGCCCACTCTTTCCATTAATCTGATTACAATCTAGCATGACTCTACATTCATCTTTCCTCGGCAGAATAATAAACTTCAATTAGAAGCAAGAAAAAAAAAGGAAAAGTTGCCAGCTGATGATTCAGAAGGGAGAAACAAAGAGGCCTTAGCTTAGGAAACTTTCATCAGACAACAATCTCCACATGGACATTTCAGGCTTTATAATGTTTGTTTTTCAGGCTCAAGTCAAGCCCTAAAGTATACACTGCTTCTGTGAAGGCAGGGATTTAAACACACAATACTCACAAGCTTCTTTGATGGAATAGTGCCCTGAATGAATGAAGGAAAAAAAAAACATGAATAAAATGAAAAATGAGTTTAATGAAAATCACAGTGTGGTAAATGTTGTGTTAAAATGAATTAACCTGTGCATGAACCAGCACATCACTGAAGAGGATGAACCAGCTGGCAGAGAATCTTCCAGCGTTCTGTAACGTCAGAGCTTTATTACCGCTCTCACAAACCAGACGACGAGACGGCTTACGCAGGGATTCCTGAGAAAGAGAAGGTCAGGTAAAGAGAACGCCACACATTAAGACACATGACGTGTGCACATGAATCCACCCGGCCACACACAGCTTTCCACATTAACTACACAGAAATGTATCTGAAACTTCTGTGGTCATATCTGACACTATTTAGTCTAGCAGCACGCTGAGAAATTCAACTTCATAAAAGGAAATAGTAACTAGGTCAACTCAACCACATTATACAGTGGAAGTAATATACTGTACAGTCACAAGTACAGCTGCCAGGGAGGGAAATGATTAATGAACACCAGCCAAACGCTGCTGGTACATTTTCACGGTGGTGGATTATTTTGCATTATGCGTGACCCACTACAGCAAGGTTCAGGTTCAAGGTTCAGGTTTCTTGTTTATTGGTTTCACATACACAATCATACAGGGTATAATCAGTAGTGAAATGTAGATCAGGACGGGTCCGCTCAATGGACAGTGCAAAAAATAAAAATAAAAAATAAAAGATTATACATAACACAGGAGCATGTCTATAAATATAGGTAGGAATAAGATAAAAATAAAAGTAATAATAATAATAATAATAGTACAAACAAGAAATAAAATAAGGAGTAAAATGTGCAATGAACTAAAATGTGCAATACAGTCAACTGAGGGTTTAATAAATATTAATATAACCAGGGATGTGCAAGATGAATGTGCAAACAGGTTGTACCGGGTATGTACACATAGCAGCAATGCGGATGATGGAGAATGATGGGTGTCGCAGTTAATTAAATGAGTCCTGTAGATGTTTATGAGACTGAGTTTAGGAGCCTGACGATCTGAGGGTAGAAGCTCCTTCTCAGTCTCTCAGTTTTTGCCATCACACTTCTGAAGCGCTTGCCCGAAGGAAGTGTGATGAAAAGACGGTTACCGGGGTGATATGAGTCCTTGATTATTTTTGCAGCTCTGCTTCTGCAGCGTTTGAGGTAGATGTCCTGCAGAGAGGGGAGGGCAGACCCAGAGATGCGCTCAGCTAAGCGCACAACTCTCTGCAGGGCCTTGCAGTCCTGATTTGTGGCGTTACTGTACCACACTGAGATGCACTGAGTCAATACACTTTCTATGTCCTGAATAGAATTTTTGCAATCTGCCTGGCTTTCTTGACCTGTGTTTGAATGTGTGCAGTCCAGTCAGGTCCTCTGAGATGTTTACACCGAGGACTTGAAGCTGCTTACTCTCTCCACAGGGGTCCCACTGATCATAAGAGGAGTGTAGGGCCGCTGCTGTAACTTCCTGAAGTCTACAATCAGCTCTTTAGTTTTGCTCACGTTCAGAGATAGACAGTTGTCCTGGCACCACAGTTAGTCTCTCTACCTCACCCAAGTATGCGGTCTCACATTGTTGGAAATGAGGCCCAGAACCACAGTATCATCAGCAAATTTGACAATAGAAGTGGAGCTTGAGAGGACACACAGTCGTGTGTGTAGAGAGAGTAGAGCAGGGGACTCAGAACGCAGCCCTGCGGGCTCCTACGTTCAGGGTGATGGAGTTGGAGGTGAACTGGCCCATTTTCACCACTTGTGGTCTGCCGGTGAGGAAGTGGATCCAGTCACAGAGTGGAGTGTTTAAGCCGAGGTCTGAGAGTTTGACAGCTAGCTTGGAGGGGCTATAGTGTTGAAAGAGCTATAGTCAATGAATAAAGTCTGACATAGTTGCCATTTTTGCTGTCAATATGAGTGAGGGAAGAGTGCAGTACCTGAGAGATGGCATCATCAGTAGACCTATTTGGGCGATAGGCAAACTGAAGAGGGTCCAAGGTAGCAGGGATGGAGGAGATATGTGTTTCTTTAAAAGTCTCTCAAAAAAAGACTGATGATGTGAGGGCAACTGGACGATAGTCATTCAGGCAAGAGGGTTAACTGTTCTTAGGCACAGGGATGATGACAGATTTCTTGAATGAGGTGGGAATCACAGAGGTAGCAAGGGACTCGTTAAAGATGGAAGTAAACAAACCAGCAAGCTGATCGCACACGATCTCAGAACGCGACCAGTAATCCCATCAGGTCCGGCGGCTTTTCGATGTTTACTCTCCTTAATTCTCTCCGGACCTCGTTCCGTCACGGTGATAACACTTCAACATCGCTGCTCTGTCTGCTGCTTCCTGACGCGTTGATCGGCAGAGTCGCACCGCCGTTGCGATCGAAGCGGCCGTAGAAGATGTTTAGCTCTTCGCCAGCAATGGAAGGATGGTGCTTCACCTGCCACATGCGTCGAGATTATTGAGCTGAAAGTGTGATCAACTTATCGGAGTTTAGCAGCTCTAACTGCCCGTCGGAGAGAACAGATTTTATTCAGCAATGACTCGCTGGCACGGTCGACGTCTCCACCAGCATTAATCTTCCCTCACCCCCGGGATTCCTGAACGATCCTTTTTTATATGTTGAGGTTAGCATCAGACTTAAAATAAACTGATGTTGAACTGAACATCCAGTGTATTCGGTCCTCTGGTTCGGTACATCTGATGGAAAAGCATAGGGTGTTTGTTGAGGCAGCCGCTTAGCTCCTCGTGGATGGACAAAGCCAAGCGCGTCACTTCCCTCACCCCTGAGGTGGAATGTAAATTCCAATCCTTTGTTTATATTCCGGTGTTAGAATGGGCGGCGAGTAATAGAATTCTTGAGATTTACGCGACAGAATGGGCAAATTCTTTTCCGGCCTCAGCTGTTCTGTCCATAAAGTCTATTCCATCGTTGAGAAAAAGGATTTCAGTCTCTAATTCGCGCGGAAACAATCCTGGCTCTAAGATCGTCCATCCTTATTTTCTTGGACATTTGCGAGCAGATACTGGGGAGGAGGGGGGCTGTGAGCTTTTTTCCGGCCTCTGTCATGAAAACTGTCGAAATTATTCGGTGGCCTTTGTTGAACTCGGGTTCCAGAATCTCAACGTCCACGCTGGATCCATGGGTAAAGTGTTCTGAAGCAAAAAAAAGTGTTCTTTTGTCATTAAGTTAGAAAGTGGCCTTTGTTAAAAGAGTATATAAAAACACAAATTGAGCGAGCCATCCTTAACTGGGTAAAGTGTCGACTGACACAGCAGCGCCGGAAGCGGAAGGCCAACATATCTTATTATTAGTTGTTTATTAAAACAATTCTCAGATTGACCCAGAAACTGTTGCTTAGTAAAGACAACATATGTGGTAAGAATAAAAAGTTCATCTAATTTGCTACTTGCCTGGATCTTAGTAGATTGTTACTGCTCAAGTGCATACTGCAAGTACTCTTCACACAGACTCACTCATGAGGGTGTTTTCACACCAACAAATTTGTTAGACGCATCAGCTATGTTCGCTCAACTTTGAAGTATTTTCTGCATTGAATGGAAACAATGCAAACAAGCTAGTTTTCCAATCTTACTGCACAGAAAGGATTGTAATACATTAACATGTTAGACAGCGCACCTAACTATTGTGAGTTTAACTAAAGAGCAAGACATGCATTTGTGACACTCAAGACTATTAACAGTAACTGTATAAAAGTTTGGGGTCAGTGTTTTAACTAAAGAAAGGATGCACTTTTATTGCAGGCATTAATCAAAACTGATGTTACAAAAGATGTGTTTCAAATAAATTCAGTGGAGGATATTCATTTGTATAAAAGCTCCAAAAAATATTAAGCAGCACAACTGCTTTTAAAATTGATCATTAATAAGAAATATTTCTTAAGCATCAAATGATCATGTGACACTCAAGACTAGAGTAATGGATGCTGCAAATTCAGCTTTGCCAATACAGGAATAAATTCCATTTAAATATATATATATATATATACACAGTATAAATAAATAAAAAATCTAATATTATTTCACAATATTTCGATTTTAAATTGCAATAATATCACAATATTTCTGTTTTATTGTATTTTTGATTAAATAAAGAGACTTCTTTCCAAAACATAAAAAAATATTACCAACCCCAAACTTTTGAATGTAATGCACGTACAGTAGTCCTTCATATACAAGCATGTTGCTATACAACAAAAACAACAGCAGTGACCTGGAGGACAGGTACTACTGCACATCATCAGAAGCTAGGACCGTAACTATCTGCCTTAGAATTATACAACATACATTCACATTCTGCACCATACCGAATTCTTCCCTTTGAAGTTCTTCCAGAAATTGAAAGTGGCCTCAGCATCTCTTCTCTGCTTGCTGACAAGGCGAGCTAAAGCTTCATATTTGGAGCAGCCATTTTGAATCCAATCATATTCCTCAGTGTTCTAAAAAAAAAAAAAAAAAAAAAAGATTATGCCATGTATTTTTATACCACTTTCATTCCTTTAAAGAGCATAATGAAAATCATTTTCTTACCACTTCAAAGCAGTGGGCTAGTTTCAGAAGTAATCGGTTATACCCATGCAGGTGCTGCAAGGGCATATAAAACAAGTTGACTAACAGATCATAGGGTGACGCGTTCTTCTCCTTGGACTCTAGCAGAGTCTGTATCAACTCCAGTTTCTTCCCAAAGCATTCTCTGAAGAAACAGATCATGCATTATTTGCATATATTATAATGATGCCCACAGATGATATATTAATGAGTATGACAACGCACTGTGAGGGCTTCAGTAACGACTGGAATCCTCCCATTACAAGCAAGTTTCCTACTGGATCGCTGTACCTGAGGATAAACACCATCACTGATGTTATTATAGAGATGTTAAAATATAAAAGATGCTAACGTCTCTGAGTTTGAATACTTACTCTTTATATGTGTCCATGAAAATGTCTGTGTTCTTGATCAAGACCAGTGTTTTGATCACTTTGCCTCGCTGCAGGAAGTTGGTGAGGGATAATGAGTGCTGTCCTGTCAGATGGCAAAGCTTGCTGAAACTACCAGCCAACGCTTGAAACAGCAACATGGAGGACGGACCCAGAGACAAGGCCAAACTTGCTACATTACAACAGAGTGGGTCCAAAGATATAAAAAAAAACAGTAACAATCCACAAATTCTACATCAAATGTGCAATGAGTAAAATAATCTGTTTCATACCACGGGACAGAAGGGGGCTCAGGATTTCGCTCTTCATCTTACTGAGGGTGCAGTAGAATTTCCTCTCTGCCGAAGCCAGTTCATGGATTGTAGCTATGAAACCCATCGCGTTTTGATCGGCCAAAGCCAAACATTTCAGTCCTCCCCCAAACACTTTACTCACATAGCCAATCTAAACAAAGGACACAGCCAAATTAAACTGTGACTTTACATAAAACAGCAAATCACAAACATTAAAATGAATGTGATTACCTTCCAGTATATTATACTT
The DNA here is from genome assembly GCA_027422415.1 of Schizothorax lantsangensis. Taxonomy (NCBI): domain Eukaryota; kingdom Metazoa; phylum Chordata; class Actinopteri; order Cypriniformes; family Cyprinidae; genus Schizothorax; species Schizothorax lantsangensis. Next base: position 4,109,567 of record CM049848.1, on the reverse strand, counting down.
TAACCTATCACTGACACTTTCTGGCAAAATTATGTATTCAAGTGCATCTAAAGCAGCTCAAATTCATTATTTATTATCAACATTTTGAATTACATTTTTATATTATGTTTTCATTTTTATTTAAATTTGTAGTCATTTTTTATTACATTGTTTTTAAAAATATTTACAAATACTTTTATTTAGTTTTTATTTCTGTGTAAGCATTAGTTTAATTTAATTGAGTTATTTTTAGTACTTCAACTAATTTCACTTGACACAGCAACATTTCCAATTTTGATTTAGTTTAAATTTTTCATCTAAGACTTCTATTTTCTTTTAGATTTATTAACAAAAATACAACAAATAGTATAACTAAAAAAGTATAGCAAAATATAACAAATATTTTATTTTATATATCTTTTGGAAGGTCTATTTTATTTAGTTATTTTAATTATTTAAAAAATATTTAATCATTAATATTTTTTTCCTTTTCTTTGTCACTGATTTTGTGTTATGTATTGTAATGATGTACTCTAATTTTTTTAATTCTATTGTATTTACTGTGTCAACGTCTATTGTGAATTGTGTTTTGAAAAGAGTGTGCAACATACATCCAAGAAAAATTGTGTCTGACAATAAATTATACATCATATCATATACAATAATCTACAGTGAAGCAGGATGGCTTCAGATTCAAATTCATAAGTTTCATTGTGTTACATTAATAAATGTGGATGTTATTTTGCTAACAGCCAACACAAAGTAAAAATAAATAACTATCAACTGAATAAACTGTCATAGCGGACTGTACGAACATTCATGCAGAAGGGCAGAAGGGTGGGCGTCTGGGTGTAGGTCCCGGAGAGGGGATGAGCGCTGTCAGTGCTCTCCAGCACCTGCTCTCCGCTGTAGTACAGTAAGGGCTGATAACAGTCTCCATCAGCCAGCAGCAAAGTGTGCGTTTGCCCTGCTGCCACGTCCCACACACGGATACCCTCAGAGCTCTATCATCACACAAAAGCACATTCATTTTTATACAGGGAGCTGTATGCCTTAAATGGCAAGGTCTGCAGAAAAGGTGATTGCATATCATCAAAAAAATTACCATGGTGAGATTAGGAACTGTGCTAGGAGCATTTATACGACCCAGCTGTCCAAATTTGTCACTTCCCCAGGAATAAACCTGTGAGAGAGAAGAAATACAAACTTATTGTTATGAGGAAGAAAAAATAAGTTATACTATAAATATATGCTAATAGTTAAACTATTAAAAATTATTTTCGCTAATCGTAATAAAGCTGAAATATAAATATTAGACAAAAATCTTTAACTTGAAAAGCTTAAATGGAAATTAGACATGTTGCTTTGGCATGTAACAGAAATTAAACAAAATTTATTAAACAAAAATAAATCGAAGCTATAGAAAAATACATAAAAAATGACAACAAAAATGACTAACAACAAAATTGCTAACATGTAAACTAAAATTGTAATAAAAAGTAAAATTAAAAAAGTATATAAATAAAACTAAATTAACAGTGGCATAAACATTCAAAACAGACCTAACATAAGCTACAAGGTGTTCAAACATATGCAACTTTACTTCACTGTATTTAACAGCCAAATTCCAGGAGCAGCACTACACTACACTACTTACAATAATGAGACAAGAGCCTCTGATAAGAGAAGTTGCTGTTATCATAATGGCAATCACAACCAGCAGGATTGTGCTAATGTTTTACAGCTGGTAATATAACATTTGCTAGCAACCAACTTAAAGTTTTTATAAAGCAAACAATCCCATTCAAATGCAATACTAGTTTTCTGATAAGAAACTCATACATTTAAATTACAGAAATGAGACCCAGGCTGCTATTACATCATTTGCGAGGCTTTATGGGATAATTACAGTAGTAATTTCCTTATAAATATACAGTCTTGTACTTTGCATCTTTTTTAATTTTTGTATGTATATTTTTCTATGAATCAGTTCAGGCCTAAAACGCTTTACTGAAGAATTTTGAAGACACTGTTGCAGTCTATAATCAAACGTAGATATATTCTGAAGTCTCTCTCTACCTGACATTGAGCTGTCAGTGCCAGTGAGTGATTTGCTCCAGCAGTGATCTTGACAACTTCCTTTTTACTTAAGCTCTTGATGCAGAGAGGCTGTAACCTGAAGGAGGAAAACCAAAATATGTTTCCAGTCATGCACTGTGGGCAAGGACATGAACAGTTAAACATAAGCAAAACACTTATGTGTTTATGAGGGCTCTATTGTACCTGGGCAAATAGTCTCCATGACCTAGCTGACCTTCTTGGCCCCTCCCCCAACTCCACACCTCAGTGAAGAGGGAAGGAAGGAGACTTCTGGATTCTGAGGTAGAAGTAGTAGTCATGGCGCCTACTACAGCTCGTAAATGGTTGGTTCGATGACTGCCAGAAGGAGACACTGAAATTCAACAGCATATTAAAAATTCTCAATAACCAACTAAATAAACTGAATTTCTACAACCTTAAGTTTTTAAAGGAAGAGTTCACCCCAGAATAATAATTCTGTAATCCTCTACTCACCCTCATGTTGTTTCCAAACCTAGAGATAGAACCAAACAGTTTTGGTGCCCTCTAACTTCCCTTTAACAAAAACACTTCTCAAAAAGTTTTATTTTGTGTTCCGATGAATAAAGTAAGTGGTAAGGTGTCCTTGTTACACATGTTACATGTACTTACTATTATAATACCAATAAATTATCCATAATTACATGCAAGTAACCCTAAACCAAACCCTAATCCTACCCAGATGGTAGGGTTGTGATGGTGAGGAAATTGTCCCATCGGTTAATCGACGTGTGACAACACCGGTAATACCGGTATCACCGTTGTGTGTGTGTGTGTGGGGGGGGGGTTCGTTTGAGTTTTCCCTCTTTTTCTAGCTTTCCTTCGGTTTTAAATAGCCTGTAAGCGCCATGTGCGTGATACTTTCACTTTTAAATTAGCTGCAATTTCGGCATCAATTGAATTCAATTCAAGCAACAACAAAATGCAACGTAGAACATATAACTTTTATTAACAAAACGAATAAAAATACACCATGCTATAGGCCTAATATAAAATAACAAATAACTTACAAAGTTTAAATAGGTATAAAAAACTAAAAATCAGTAAAGAATGAGGAACAAATAATTATGACACGTAGAACTTTTATTAGCAAAACGAATAAGAAAGTTTGGAGGCACGGATGGCATACACCTTGATGTAAAATAATGGGGGAAAAAATGCACAGTTTAAATAAAATAAAAATCAGCATACTGTGGAACCAAATAAACGAGAAACGAATGTTTTAAAAAAAACTTCCATTATCACTTAGATTAATGGCAGAAATCAACAGGCTTTTCAAAATCCAAAATATTTTTAAAACAGGCGCTTTTACATTTGGTTTTGAAACTCTTCCGCTATCATCTTGTCTGTCTCGTCTCACTCTTCTTGTCAGTCAGCTCGACTCACTCTCCTCGTGTGATAAAATAAATCTGATCTGTGATGCGCGACTGTAGTTCGTTCGGTCCGCTGCATTGAGCAGCCGTGTTCAGTTTTAATTGTAGTGTCTGTTCCCTAACTGAACTAAATTATTTTTATTACTATAAAAAAAATCAAAATGATGGTGAGGGACGGTGCCAATATGACAGTGGTCTTAGAACTATGATCAATGTAGATGCAGCATCATGTAAAAGTAAAGCTTTCAGTAACCGATGCCATTGTAGAAATACCCTGTGTGCAGTCATCCATGATTCATTTCTTCTGCAAGTGAAAGCGTTTTGCATAAAATGGGGTTACCAAGACATAAATAGCAGCAAGTTAAAGTACCAAGATAAAGTACATAGTATTTGGCAGGTCATATGTGACCCTGGAGCACAAAACCAGTCTTAAGTCGCTGGGGTATATTTGTAGCAATAGCCAACAATACACTGTATGGGTCAAAATAAGCGATTTTCTTTTATGCCAAGAATCATTAGGATATTAAGTTCCATGTTCCATGAAGATATTTTGTAAAATTCCTACCTTAAACATATCAAAACTTAATTTTTGATTAGTAATATGCATTGCTAAGAACTTCATTTGGACAACTTTAAAGGCCATTTTCTCAATATTTAGATTTTTTGCACCCTCAGATTCTAGATTTTCAAATAGTTGTATCTCGGCCAAATATTGTCCTATCCTAACAAATCATACATCAATGGAAAGCTTATTTATTCAGCTTTCAGATGATGTATAAATGTTTTTTTAAAAATACCCTTATGACTGGTTTTGTGGTCCAGGGTCACATATGTTCGTACCATTGCTCAACAATATGGATGGCAAACTGAAGCCATTTGACGAAAAATGTACTGCATAGCTACCAAAACATGTACATTCATTTATTTTGCAAATTTAAATGTTTGTTTTTTTTCTTGCATTTCTACATTGGTTTTGCAAATTCTGCTCATTTCTCACCAGTATAATATCCAGTTGGCTAACGCCTAACTAAAAACAAAAGTCATCTTTTCTCAAATCAAATCTAAACTTTAGAAGAAAACTTATCGTTGTGCCCTGATTGGTTGATTGAGACAACGCACTCATGTAGAATAAATAAACTGTTATAGCCCCTGATTTAACATTTTATAAAATATTTTTTCAAATAAACTTTGAGGTTCACAATACCTGGAGAGAAGCCAGGTAAAGACCCTCTGCGATTATGTGCTTCAGCGTCCTCTAACGTGATGTCTGTCAGACTGGTGCTCTTCTTGCCTTGAAGAGGATCTGCTGGACAGAAGTCCATTCCAGCTGCCTCTCCTCCCTCCTCACAGGACTCAAATAAACATCCATTGCTAATCACCAGATCACTGATGCAAGCGCCTCCATCCACACTTGAGTGCTGTGAAGAATCATCAGAAGTGGAATCCAGTGTTGGTATTAAATGGAGAGAGTGTTTCTGGTCTGTGACAGTATCTGATGCACAGCGTTGTCTGTATCTGATATCAGTTCCACTCAGTGCTGGTGAAGAGGGACGTAGTGTAAGCTCATCACTTTGGTCTGATCGGAAAGGACAAGTAAGTGATGCCTGACGGCTCGGAGGATGGGAACCTCCCAAAGAGGCGACCTCGACCTGCTCAGCGAGGGTCTGGTCCCAAATTCTTTTGAGGTAGTCTGTCAGAGCTTGCTCATCAGGGTAGGGATTGCTTTTGGTTCGTCGTAGACGTGCATGTCCGGTTTCAGATAAAGCAGGGACTGGTTGAGCCTCCTGGCTTGTTGTATTTTGCTGAGATCTGACTGAAAAACCTGGGTCTTCGCAGATGTTCTTCAAGGTCAACGGGGATACTTCGAAGTGGGCTGAGGAGTTTTTCCTTTGTGGTGTCTGAGCTGGAGAACTCTGTCCTGACCTTCGGCCTTCTTTAGAATCAGTCAGTTCCACTCCAAGTGGGCAGTAATGATCATCAGAGATAATAACATGGTCATCCTTGTCAGTCATGTTGTAAAGGCTCTGCTTACACTGCCCACATCTATCCCGAGCTTGCTGACTGTCCTCTGGGGGAGAAAGAATCTGAACCAGAGCCAGGCTGTGAAACCCACCACAAGCGATCTGAACCACGTATCTTCCCACAAGATGCTCCACCTTCTGGGGTTTCCATACCGGGAATATATTGGTGACTAGTCCCAGCTGGCAGCCACTACCCCATGCCCACACCTCATGCTTTCTTGACAGGGCCAGAGTGTGCTGCGCTCCGCAGGCCACATTCAGGACACGGACCAGCTGCGGAGGATGGATCTCGCCATCCACCACATTAACGGGAGTGGGACTGGGTACCTGGTCCATTCCAGATACGCCACACTGGCCATGAGAGTTCTCCCCCCACATGTGGACGAGGCCATCCTCCGTTACAGCAGAACAGTGATAGGTGCCCGCTGACACAGAGATCACATGCTGACCGCTCAGGGCGCTCTCTATAACAGGGCCGGCAGGCTGAGATTCGACTCGTTTCCACGGCTGCTCGCCAAAACTATACACATGCCCATCTGAGAGAGAAACATGTTTGACAATTATACAACACTATTTCTATCTATTTATTAGGCATAAGTTTTTACGCATACGTTTTTCTCATATCATGAGAAATCTAATTGTACTTTGTTTAAAATACAGTTCAATGAAATGAAAACATACTCTAACAAAACACCTAAAAATTTCTTCCCAAATCTTAAAAGAGCGTTCATTGCAACCAAGCAGAATAAATGGCTGTGCGCAACTTTTTTATACCAGCTGCCAAAAATATTAATCACTGCCCACATGTATTGGTCTATTCACTGTTCATTAATTGGTAAGGATAGATAGATATATAGAATTAAAATAAACAGAAAAATCTATGAGAAAATACAATTTCCTGCAGATAAAAACAACCTATTTAAGGGGTCAGAGAGAGGGTAAAACACAGCCATGAAAATGTAAACTTTTACTGATTTGTTACAAAACAAAAACTCAACTAATATAGGAATAAATTAAGTGAAAAAAATATAAAAGATCAATTTTATCCAATGAAGTATGAATTACATACACCTTGCAGAATATGTAAGCTTTAAAAAAGATGCAGATATGTACATTTTTCTTATTCTGTTTAAAGATCATATTTTTAATACTGTCTTTCAGAAGCTAAACAAGATACTTGCATGTTTCCTAAAAGACAAAATAAGAAAAATGACCCTGATCATCAACTTCAAAAAGATTTCTCTTGCCTCATGTTGCTTTCTTGAGCATCAATGAATGTCCGAAACTTTTGCGACTGTTGTGTTACGAGTGCCTCAATTGTCCTCATGGTGAAAAGATGGATCTCAAAATCATACAGTACTAATAAAAACATGCAATTTTTATGATCCGTCTGATTTTTTTATTTTTTTAAATCCCAGATTTTCCAGATTCTGCAAGGTGCATGTAAACTCTTGACTACAACAGTATGCAACTGAAGTATGAGGTAATTTCATCTTCATTTACAGCTTGCTTCTGACCTTCTGTCAGCAGAAGTCCATGTAAAGTCCCCAGTGCAGCATGAAGCACTGGTCTGGACAGAAGCAGTCTCTCTGGGGTCACCCTGCAGAAATAGCCCTGCCATCTGTAGAGCACACCTTTCTCTCTCGAGCCCTCCTCTTCTCCAGAGCTGGAACAAACACATTCATTCTTCAATGTACATGAACAACTGACGCAAAGATCTGGGTAAACATTCTTCAACATTCATTTTGCGTTCAACTGGACGGGGAAATAACAGCATGGTTTGTAACGAGACGAGAGAGAATAAATAATGACAGAAAGCACTTTCAAATAGTAACACGTTATAATAGAAATAAGTACACACCTGCTCTGTTCCTCCATCAGCATGATTTAATCCATTTCAGACGGTTTGACAGCCACTCCAGCATCTAAATGACATAAAATAGTGATTTAAAACAGACCTCACAAGCGAAAGTAACCGACACACGCCCTTACTCACACTTACAAGCACTTCTGACCTAAACAGAAAGTAGATTAAGTTCAATAAGCGTATTTAGAAAACTGTGCACATTGTTTTAGAGAAACGTAACATCCTGCAGTAGCTTACAGATGCTGTCCGCTGTTGATAATATAATACGAGAAAGCTCGCGCTTCAACTTGACAGTAAGTTTGTTTGGGAACGACGGAAAGCGCGGAGGGTCACAATAGTCTGATTGTACAGATTTAGGTAACGCGGATGTTGTCTGAAAATTATCTAATACTTTATTATTTAGATTTCTTTAACCCTGGAGATGCATGTATAATCAGGAAACTGTGAAAATTGTGATTACATTTAAATAAAGGTCAAATGCAGCTGTTACTGGGAATAAGTTGCAGCAACGCTCATTTGAGCTGCTCACTGTTTTGATCACCATTTTAATTGTATTTTTGTGTTTATTTAAATTTGTGTGTATTGGTATTTTGGCGAGCCAAAGTATTATTTCAAGCAATCCTACCAATGCTTTCAAATTGCTATTGGTATAATTTATAATAGGCTAAATATGTCATTTAGATGTTGGATAGTGTGTATGTTCTACTAAAACATTAAAGAAAATCATAAACAGCCTATGTGATCATGTAATCGTAAATGTCGTTCAGAAACTCACTTCACAAAAAAAAATTGTGTTTGTTTGAGACATTTGAAACAAAAATATTGAGCATATTTTAATATTTCACATTCTAATAGCATTACGTTGACCGTTTAACCATTCAGCATTTATGTTTTTCATTTAACTTAAGTATCTTTACGCCTATAAAGCCTGACATATTCAGAAAAATATTTTAATTATTTGTTGAACGTTTAGACAAAATATAATACAACATAGTTTGCATAATGTGTGTTTTTGTTGAGCATCATATTTGATACATCACAGGCTTTTATGGCTCATTAATACAGTGAGAATATGAAAAAAATACTTCTTAAAACAATTCTATCAATTCTTACATTTACATTATAAACAAACAATGTTTTCACAGCAAAAGGACGTGTAATGACCTGAAAGGAGGACGACAAATCAGACAAATCAAAAGGGACATAGCTGATTGTGTGCAACAGGTTCAGCAAAGTTTTGATCCAGTCGATAATTTGGAGGCCTTAGAAATGTGCATACCATATTTGCTACAGTAGGCCTTTTCTCCATCCTCCTGCATCTACATGCATAACATTCTCCACATTCTATCCATTTCTGAGGCCCTAACATTCTACTGTCCATCTAAGAGACCCTGTGCTTAAGAGCCATTACAACCCAGCAATAGTGCAGACTCATGTGTCACTCTGAATCATACAAATACTAAGAGGATCAAAAGCATGATATGATAAAATGAGAAAGTGTGAAACTTCTTGTCATCATGGTGACTGTTCAGGGTTTTTTCTTTGCAGGAAAATGCAATGTGTTTCACTAACCAGCAGGGGGCACAACACTACTAGTACATTCATATCAGCTGGAATCTCTTCATGGCTAATAAAGTTAGTCCTCTGTGATTTGGCTGGTCAAAGGTGTAGCACCTCACTTGAAATGGTGAGATGGTACTCCTCACATAACGCTAAAACCTACCTTATGTCATGACTTCCAAATGACCTCAGTTTTTGCTCAACAAACCAAAACAACAGCAACAAAACCCGAAACGATCTGTTTGACAGAACAAGACTCAGACAACCGCACTCTACAAAACCATAATGTCACATAAAAGTTGGCTTGGAGGAAGAAAAAAAGGTCAACAGCAAGTAACATAAAATAGAAAACAGTAAAACGACTTTGGTTTGGGGAGGAGAAACCACGAGCAGTAAAAAAGCCAGCGAAGGATTGGCAGGTATAAGATATCTCTGCAGGACACCCGCAGGAGCCCAGAGTCTCACACGCACACCCTCCACATCTCCTCCCCGAAGCTCTCGTTCGTGATCTCAGCTTGTTTTCACTTTTAGTGTTTTCTATATAAAACACACAACTTTGCCCTGTGGAACTTGGCCCTACATTTTAGTATGTGTGGTCATAAACACTAACACGGAATGGTGGGAGAGGAAAGTGTGTGTGTGTGTGTGTGTGTGTGTGTGTGTGTGTGTGTGTGTGTGTGTGTGTGTGAGAGTGTGTGTGTGTGAGAGAGAGAGAGGGCATGTAGGCTTCACAACACATCTGTCCTGCTTCTGTAAGTGGACCCATCAGGTCGTGGAGACTCAAGCATGTGTAATGGTCACCTTGTCTGTTTAGACCAATTAGTTAAGTTCGTCTGTCTCTCTCAGCATGTGTCAGGCCTCGCTCGACCTCTGCATCTGTTCTCTTTCACGCTGTGGAGATATGGGGGGGTTCAGCACTGATTTAACTAGACAAGCATTGGATGGGAAGTTTAGGAATGTTTCACACCTATTGCCAAGCATTTCTACACAAGTCATTTATAAAACCCCTTTACATATAATTAGAACCCTTGTTCACCGCTGCGATGATGATGATGATGATAATAATGATAAGGATAAACAGCATAGGCCTACTGTAAAAAAGATTAATTGTTTCAATTAATATTTGTATTATGCTCTCCAGTAATAATAATAATCATATTAATAAAAAGTGAGAAACAAAACCAACTAAGACTTATTTTCAAACGATACACTGCCAGTGATAGAATCATTTCTATTTTTCAATGATTTTGAAAGTGTTATTGTTCACCAATGGATAATTTATTAGATAAAAATACAGTAAAAACAGTAATATTATTACAATTTAAAATAACTGTTAGAAGATGTCAGAATGATTTCTGAAGGATCACGTGACATGAAGACTGGAGTAACGGCTGCGGAAAATTCAGTTTTGCCATCACAGGAATAAACTACATTTTAAGTATATTCATATAGAATACAGTTATTTTTAATTGTAATAATGTTTCAAAATATCACTGTTTTATTACTGATTTAGAACTGTTTGCATTTTTGAATAATTGCAGCCTTGATGAGCATAATAGACTTAAAAACATTAAAAATCTCAATTATTCCAAGACTTTCACCTGATCTCTAAAAGTTTGTTTTATTGAGAATATCATTTTTAATTAGTGTATTCTGACATTTTTTCCAGTAAAAAAACAACAAAAAACTTTTAAACATAAAATAAACAAAATAAAGTAAAAGTAAAGTTTAAAAAAAGAGTCAAAATATACAGCTCTATTATTTTCCATATTTGCTCTTCAAAGGATGTTTCTATTGGAAATCTATACAAAAATGCTGATTAAGAAGATCATTTTCACATGTTGCTTTGTCTTACAAATTGGGGGATAGTAGATCCTCCTGTAATTTCAAATGTTTTGCTGTTGTTTCACGCTGTGGTGCGACGACTCTTCTGTCACCATTCATCAGTCATTATGTCACTTAGTGTCTGCCGTCATGCTCTCCCACAGCTCTCTGTCCTTTATCCCTTCAGCATGTGCTTCTCATACATCCCCTGTATCAGGGCTTATCTGCAGCTGGGCTCCTGCGCTGTGTGTTCATCTGTGTGGGAACAGAATGTGTGTTCAATGTGTTTCAGTACTAATGGCTGAGTGTGAACCGCAGTAAACTCATGCACTGACTGTGGTCCAACCTAACAAAGACCTGAGCCAATGACCTCACATGAGCCAAAATAAAGCACTTCACCAGCACTGCAGCCCACCTGTGCTGTTTCTTGAGTATTTACTGGTACTGTTTTGAACGATCTAAAATGAAACTTCAGTTTCGCTGCTTTCCCTGTTTCAGACAGCTAGATGAAATGATCCACTGAGGAGTCGAGTGATCTGAGAGCAACACTGGAGAAACTTCACATTGTCTATAACAGGAAGCAGCTGTGGTTTATCAAGGAGGTTTTTGACAGCTGAGCCACGACATGACAGCAGTGACCAAGAGACTCGCTCTCAAAAAACATGGACTTTTATTTAACTTTTAACCCATCCAGCTGGAAAGACCATCTCAAATGATATGATTCTCCATGCTGGCTGTTGCTAGTGGTAAACAAAAACCATGCTGTTCACCAGCAAAAAATAATGAATAATCTGGTAAATGTATGTTAAATGAACTGATGAACAGAGCTGGTATTATCCGAAACAGCTGATTTTCTTGTTTAATAAGATGCACACACACACACAAAGTTTTTTTTTTCTTCTTTTTGTTCAATTTGTATGTTTTATATATTTGTTCAATAATTTCTCCAACTTCTTTGGTGTTTTAGAAACTGTTACATTAAAGAGCTATTTCTTCCAGATTTAACCCATATAGCTCCGGTGGTATAAATTAATGTATTTGGGATTATTCAGCGACATTTTTGACTTGAAAACATTTTTACCATTTTTTGGTGCATGCACACAGTTTTTTTTTTTAAAAATTCGTTATATACTTGTTCAATAATTTCTCCAACTTCTTTGGTGTTCTAGAAATATATGGGCTTTTCTTTTGTTTTTGTATTTTTACTTTTTTTCATTTAAAATGCATAAAACCTAGTGTGGTATCTTGTAAAAACAGCACTCTATAACACTTTATAATAATTTATACAGCTTAGGTATAAGCTTTGATATGCACCAGATCAATCTGGGAAAAAAAAAAAAAAATATATATATATATATACACATATACACATATACATATGCATATACACACACATATATATATATATATATATATATTTTTTTTTTTTTTTTTTTTTTTTATTATTTAGTGTCAAATAAATACAGCAAAAAAACAAACACACAAAAAAGTTAAAACTAAGTGTTATAACCATCTCCAAATAAAATAATAATAATAATAATAATAATAATAATAATAAAAAGACCAACAGGGTGATCACCAAAGTGTTACCACATTCTCTAGTGTGCAGAGCATTTAGAGGCTGCATGATGCAATAACCACGGGAGACATCATTTCAACAAACGCTGCTCTAAGCAAATCGGTGAGTGATGCGCTGAATGCTCTGATCCTGCTCGTTTCCATCATTCTGCAGACAGAGGAAGCAGCTGGGCTCAGAAGAGCGCTGAGGTCTCTTTGGGGAACCAGGGGGAGAGATCCAGGCCTCTACACCCATCACAGTCCCACAGCGGCGGATCAGTGATCAAAGCCAGACATGTGGCGGGTGTGATGGGCAGAGGGAAATGAGGTGGGTTGCGCGGTGTGGATGGGGGTGGATGATGTAGCGTATCGGGCCCTGGATGGAGAGGGGGATGGACGGGGTGTAGGAGAGCTGGCTGAGGAATGAGAGCATAGCAGTGGAGGGTGAAACAGAGGCCTCAGTGCAACTTCATGGGGACAAATGTGAGGAGACGGTTGTTGTATTAATTGCTTTAGCATGTGTTAAGACAAAGGGCAAAGATGTGTGTGTGTGTGTGTGTGTGTGTGTGAGAGAGAGAGAGAGAGAGAGAGAGAGAGAGTGAGAGACACTTAAATAACTGGGTTTAAGGATTTTATGTGATGAGCTTTGCTTCGGACACTTCTCCAACTTAACAATTTCTAATAAATATTGTTAACACTATATGGCTCAAATTGTTATCATTATTTAAAGGAATAGTTCACCCAAACATGAAAATATTGTCATTATTTACTCACCCTCATGTCGTTCCAAACCTTTATACGTTTCTTTCTTATGTTGATAATATTGATAATATTATCTTTTTCCAAAAGATAATATTTTGAAGAATATTGAAGGAACAAACAGCTGTTGGTCCCCATTGACTTCCATAGTAGGGAAAGAAATATTATGGAAGTCAATGGGGACCATCAACTGTTTGATTACCAGCATTCTTCAAAATATCTTCTTTTATGTTCAATATAAGAAAGAAACTCATACGGGTTTGGAACAACATGAGGGTGAGCAATTAGTTAATATATATATATATATATATACATACATATACATACATATACATTTTCTACAGCATTTCCTGAATTTATGTTATACTATTATTCATTCTTAATTCATGTTCATTCGAACATTAATTAACTACATTATTTAACAAGAACAATGTTACAATGTTACCGTAAAACATTACATTAAAAAAATTATATTAACTAAGATATATAAATGTTCTAAAAGTATTGTTCATTGTTCTTTATTCATCATTATTGAATTATCCATTATTATAATTATTACTATCATTATTAATGTTGATTATAAGTTAACAAATGCATTAACTAATGTTAACAAACAAAATGTTATTGGCATAAGTAAGCATATTCTAATAAAGGCGTTTTCAAGTTTACTTTGAAAGCACCCGTATCAGAATATGCCTACTCCCCTACTATACAGTATGATAACATGATGGCGTATGTTTTTGAATTGCACACATACTAGAATGTGCTTGATTAATGGTCAAGAAGTAAGTTCTTTATCAAATGGCAGTATACACAAAATCAGACACATTTACAGTATTTACACATTTGGGGGTTACTTACTGTATGCAGTAGTTATAGCTGCACATTGAACTGGGATAGGATACAATATTTTTACAATAAAACATTACATATTTCACCTTTTAAGCAACACTGCTGGCATTGAATGTAATTACATCTGTTTGTTTGAGCAGTCCAAATAACATTGATTTAACTAATGTGTGTGTGTCCAAATAACGGAAGACTGATTGTTTCAGAAGTGTTGAAAACTTGTTTGAGAAAAGATTGTTGCTATACTTTTTGGTGTTGTTAGTGATGTGGAAATTACACACTTTACCTTTAAGAGTATATGGGGCACGCTTTTGGAGGACGGTAGAGGAATCATCTTCTGGTGAATTCTGACAGCCGTGCTGGACGACTCTGTGCGTCAGACTGTGTAACTCTCACATGCCTGACCAGGAAATGAGAAACAGGTGCACAGATGAAAGAAGAGAATCTACAGAGGGGCCCTGAAAAGTGAGGGCCTCAACCCTATACTTCTCCTTCGCTCTTTCCTCCACATCACCTGTCATACATACTCTGTCTCTCTCGCTGAGCTGACATGTAACCCGAGGACACTGAATGAAGCACCATATATTGGTCTTTTTTATTAGAAGTTACTGGACTTCTCACTCAGGGGGAACTTCTTGTCTCCTGTTGCCATCTTCTCTATCTGATTTGGGTATATTACTTTCTGTTTGATTCATGCTGTATGTTTTCTGATTGTGACTGCTTGAGGTACAGTCGTATTTCAGAGTTCTGTCTTAAATCACTGCTTCCCGTAAAGCCAGAGTATCCTGCCGTACAGTGGTTAGGAGTTCAGTCAGGCTTTAGTCTTATCTCATTGGCCAGCTTCATAAATCGCTGTTGAGAGCTTATACGTACATCACCTTTTTTTAGTTCTGACTGTGATGTTACATAAGTTGAACATCAATATGGTTCTATTAACAGTGGGTGAACCTCACAAAACCTGTGAAGAAGTCCTATTTTACTAAAAAAAAACTAAAAAAAAACATATATATATATATATATATGATAACATATACATATATATATATTGCATAAAGGAAATTGAGCCTGTTATTATTATTTTTATTTTATTTTATTTTTTGCATTGTGACAATATATTCACAATGATGGTAGTATTTATTGTACTAAATTTGTCTTATTGTAAAAAAAAAAAAATCATCATTATTAATTATATATAATTATATAATATAATAATAATTATATATATATATATAATATAAATAAATAAATAGATAAATTATAAATTATAACAATAATTACAATTAGTAATAATTATTTAAATCAGCAAAATACTGTACAATTTATATATTACAGTTACAAGAATCTAATGGAAAATGTTTTTAAAAGGAAAATGTATAGAAAAGTTTAAAAACTTTTCATTTAGTATTTATTATATATATATTATTTTGCTTTCATGGTAAAAATGTGATTTGGACATGTTTTCGTGAGGTTCCACCCTCAGTGTCTATTGTTTTGAATGTGCTGTAAAAAATTGTTTTGAGGAGATGTAAAGGATTTTGAGCAATGTAAGGTCGGCATGGTCTAAGTGCAAACCAGTAAAACAGACCAAGGTTAAAAATGTTTTTCTGTTCTGTCCACCTCATTATTTTCACATTTGGAATGCACATCTGTGGTTGATGTGACATTTAGACCTGATTAAAGCTGAGGTGGTATGAGCACTGCTTCCCTCATGCTCCAGTGACCCGCAATGCTTGAGAATTCCATCCAAACTTGTAAACTTTCAGTCCAAACCCTCTTTTGCCTGAGTGCCGGGGCTTTACGAGGTTGTCAGGTGGTGTGTGCGCTGTGTGAGAGCAGTAACACGCCAGCAGGGATTGATCCCAGCCCAGCCAGGAACGGTCTTCCCAAGGCTGGACACAGGGCAGGAGGTGAGTCACGCAGAGAGGAGCAAACTCAGCAAGGCTGATGATGTCCTGTGAATGAATATTTACAGAAATTAATATCTCAATTCCTAAATGCCAAGCATTCAGTCATTGCTGCCAATGTAGAATGTAGAATATTGGTATTTCAAAGCAAAATACAAATAATTTTCTGAGAACTAAAAAACAAGTGTATCTTAAAGTGTAGCAGTAACTGATAATTCATTCCTAATCTTTAGTTACTCAAAGTTTGCTTAAAAATGGCATAAAGCTAAACAAGGATTCAAAGAATACCATTCACAGGATCAAAAGCCAATCAATTTATCAGTTTATCAAAGGCCTCTCCATGTCTTAGGATATGTGAACTATAGGTAAAAGTAGCTCTTTTGTTACAGACAGTCTTGCTGCTCAAATAAAAAGGCAGCTTTTGGCATGAGTACACTTGTACTCTTGCTTTCAAGTACATTGAAAACACATGTCTGGAAGCTGATAAAAGGCACACTTTTCCTTCATAAATTGGCAGAGACTGTACATTCACACACATATATAAATTAATGGACTAAGCATTGCAGTAATGTCATCAAGCACATTACTCTTATTTGGATAGCTGCATCATGACCTCTCCAGCGACTGCGTATTTATGAGCCCTTCAAAATCCCTGGCTGTTGTGAGAACAAATGCTGAAGATAAGCAATACATGGCCTGTGTTCAATTCATTCCTCCGGCGCTCCTATTCTGTGTTTATGAGTGTCCAGCCTAATGACAGCTACGCTGTTAACCAAGTGCATCTCAGTTACACACCATAAATCATCATGACTTTTGGTGCTCAGGAAAAATACCTCCAGTCATATTCCAAACAGCAAAGTATATTGCTTTCATAACCTACATAGGGACTGTATACTTTTAGGATTTGCAGCAGAGCTGAATTTTGTTCCTCTCATTCATTTACATATTAGACCAAAAACACCAGTATAGAATAAAGGCGACCTCTTTTTTACACAGAACAAAGTGTGGTTGTTGGGTAGTGACTGAAATGGCACTTTTAGGGTGTTCGTGAAAGTTAAATGTTTCTTTAGCAACCTAACAGTGTTATAGACCAGCTGATATTATAATACACTTGTATACTAACACTGCAAATGCAGCACAGAAGTTGCATCTGAAGCAGCATACAGTCAGACCAAACATACAGTATGTGGACCCTTCTGATTAACAGGTTTGGCTATTCCGGTTCTGAAAACTGATGTGAAAAAAGTGCAATACAGAGGTGGCATAAATGCATTTACACCGTGTCCAAGCCAGACACATATCATGCATTTGAATCTTTTATGATAAGGTTCTCATCCAAAACATGCAACTATCTCCGCAGCATGAGTGAAACGTGGTTTATAACATAAATTAGAAGGCTACTAATAAAGTACTAATACATTTATAATAAATGAGCTGTTAAAGAAATAGATTTTTCACTATTAGATTTGTGGCATGTATAAGGCTGCTAGTCCTTCATACTAAACTACTTATTAATAAAGCAATTTCAGCCTTATTGTAACAAATACCACAGTTAAAGTAAATTTTCATACGGGCAAGTGCAATGTAGAACAAAAAGCATTAAAGTCTGGACCTTCATAAATTATGGACCAAACAACCAGTTTTCCTCCATGTGTAAAATGTATACTTTTTCAATGATGATTGATATTAGGAAAGATTTAAGATATTCTAAGAGATTACATAAATCAATAAGAGTCTAATGAAATGAAAACAATATAAACTCAATGATTAGGAAATAAGCATTTAGAAGAAAATGTTAGACATCTCATGGCACTTTGAAATAGATGATTCGGTCAAACTGGAAAGGTTCCAGATGCTTAGATAATATAAGATGGCCTACTTCATATTTCCATATGCAAACAATTAATGTCAGGGTTCTACCCTGGTTAGCCCTGTTTGTGCCATAGGTTCTAGATATTCTCGTCCATGGCTGGGCAATGCAATGCTGGTCTTCGAGCTGGTCTCACTTTTCTGCAAAGTTTAGCTCCAATCCAGAACAAACTCCTGAAGACCGGTGGTTCTGGTTCATCCTGAGACTTTGTGGTCTTTTCATTCCCAGATAGTACAACGATTCCAAAGTTCCTGAAAAAGATCATAACAACATGTTATAAAACCAGTCGCAGCAGATTGTGACTAAATTGACCAATGTAAGGAACCGATAAGAGTAGAAATCGATAAATGAAAAATAAAATAAAAAACATGCTAAATTTGACATGAATCAGAGTAGTAATACCTGAAGACTCGCTGTCTTTTGGCTCTTGTTCATGAAATGTCTTATGATCCACTTTGTTTCTGCAGCATTGGAAGGGACATTTCCAGCCTTCTTCACTCTTCTTCTTTCCTCCTTTCTTTTTTATTTACAAAGAAGACATCTGTGTGCACCTGAATAAAATCTTGTAAAAACTGTCTTAACGTAGAGCTGTTTTATGTTGTGACTTTAATTCAGGGGAAGAATTTAAAGTTCAAGTTCTTGAAAGATTTGATATTGATTTCTGTTACATTCTAACATTGTCATTGGCTGTTCTCTACAACACCTGTGGGAGATTCCAGTTGTTCAGAAGCCCTGTTGGGGGCCGGTGGCCTTCCTATCAGCTGTCAGCGTGAGGTTACTCAACATCAGTTGAGCATCTTCTAACACTCTTCTGCTGCACTGACTCAGTGTTGGACAAAAGCTTGTCGTAGCGGTGTTAACCACCACGCAAATGCGTGCTGAATGAAGGCCCTGGAAGGAATTACAAAAAAATGCTCAGCGATTTCCTAATTCATAGACGGATATCTTTTTCTCACATCATGTGCAGTAGTTATCTGTCCTGTTAAAAAAGGGACAACTAATAACAAAGGAAGTGTGTGACGTTGAAATGCAAGCCATTTTATTAGCTGATTTATTAAATATAAATTTCAAACATTTGTATGTGTGACAAATATTAAGTAATGTGACAATATTGACATTTATAATATAAATCCATGTATTGAGCAGGCTACCACTAGAAACGGTGTAGTACTGTGTAAGCGTACAGTAAAACTAAACCACAGACTCACAGTCTATGCTGCTAGAAATGGTTCTAAACCCAAACACATGAGTTTAATTCCATTCATTCCAACAAGGTTAATACTGATAATTCTCAGATAATATGTTCTTATAAATTTCATGCAATGATACATTCAAATATTGTTTTTGAATGCATTATGAGGTTTAAAGTTGGGAAGTTCTGTTTTCTGTGCAACCATACAATTAATCAAATGCTCTACTTATGAATCACAGATCCATGACTCCATTAAAAGATGAGTTTGCAGATTTTCAAACAGCTTTGTTTGTATGTGGGGAAAAAATGAACAATGTATATTCCTTCTCAGTGTTACTTTTACCAAGATAACCTATTTATTTGTCACTAAATGTTCGCCGGATGATGCAAAACGCACTATTTGACAGACTTTTGTGAAAACTACAGATCATACTTCCGTGTTTTTTATCAGATCAGACTATAGACAGTCAGATCGAGCCCAGTGCATTATGAGTATATCTATCTATATGAATATTCAAATCACTTTTCTACTGCAGAGACAGCCCAGTTTTCTTAAAGGACCATCTTTCCAGGTTTGATTTAGTCCTTTAACACACACTGAAACCTGGCAGTATTCCCTGTCCCATGAACTGAGGAATACATTTACATTTACTTTTAGTCATTTAGCAGACGCTTTTATCCAAAGCGACTTACAAATGAGGACAATAGAAGCAATCAAAACCAACAAAAGAGCAATAATATGCAAGTGCTATGACAAGTCGTTTTATATATACAGTATATACAGTGCCGCTCAAAAGTTTGGGATCAGTAAGATTTTTTATGTTTTTTAAGGGAGTCTCTTCTGCTCAATACTGTATTTATTCGATCAAAAATACAGAAAAAACAGTAATATTGTGAAATCTTATTGGTTTCCTATTTTAATATACTTTAAAATATCATTTATTTCTGTGACGCAGCGCTGAATTTTCAGCATCATTACTCCAGTCTTCAGTGTCACATGATCCTTCAGAAATCATTCTAATATGCTGAATTATTATGAGTGTTGAAACTGTTGTGCTGCTTCATATTGTTTTTTTGGTATATGTGATACATTTTTCTTTGATTTTTTGATAAATACAAAGTTAAAAAGAGCAGCATTTGTTAAAAATAGAAATATTTTCTAACAATATAAGCCTTTACTATGACTTTTTATTCATTTAACATATCCCTCCTGAATAAAAGTATTACTTTAAAAAAAAAGAAAGAAAAAATGTACTGACCCCAAAATTTTGAATAGCATTGTATATTGTAACACAGAATTCATTTTTTAAATAAATGCTGTTCTTTTTAACTCCAACATTTCCAACATTGATTATATATGAGCATATTAGAATGATTTCTGAAGGATCATGTGACACTGAAGACTGGAGTAATGACGCTAAAGCTTTGATCACAGAAATAAATTATATTTTAAAAATGATATCCTGTTATATTAAAATAGAAAACTGTTATTTTAAATTGCAATAATATTTTACAAAATAACTTTTTTTCTGTATTTTTCATCAAATAGATGAGCGGCAGTGTACACACACACACACACACACACACAGACACACACACACACACACACACACACACACACACACACATAACAAAAAGAAAACAAGTAGATAGAATAGAGAAAGCTAATGTTAGATGCCTTTTTTTAAAAGAAAACAAGCAGTTCGAAAATGAATAGAGTGCAAGTGTTAGAGGGTCAAGTCAACAAATAGATGAAATAGAATTAGAATAGAGAGTGCTAGAGTTAGAGGGTCAAATAAAGATGGAACAGATGTGTTTTAGCCGTTTCTTGAAGATGGCTAAGGACTCAGCAGCTCGAATTTAATACTTTGTAGGGAATTCTGTCTTTATTTCATTATAGAGTGCAAAGAGGCAGATTTTATCTAAAACCTTTGAATTGTGACATTAATTAATACTGCTAAAGTGAAAACCTTCACAAACAGCATGTGTAATTGTGCAGTTCAACAGCAGAGGGCAGAGTATATGTCCACTGTTTGACTGAGCTGTGATTGAGCCCCCTGCTGTACACTGGTGGAAACAGAGACTTCACAGCACCAGCCCACCATACTTTTGAGGATACAGACAATTACACATTATACCACAATTGGCCCAGCTGCTTTTGAAGGTGATGCTTCTGAGGTTTTTTGTCAGTTTTTATTTATGAGCACTCAGCAGCAGCATGAGCAGCTGTATTTCCATGATGACAGAAGACATACACATCCCTAAGCTCTCTCCAGTTCTGCATTTATTTAGCTGTGATCATGCCCTCAGAGACTGTTAACACAAGAACCACGGCCAAGCGCAGTTACTTACGTGCGCCTGGATTGTTAGTCAGTTTTTTGCACGATGGGCAAAACAAAAATGAGATTAAATTACAGTTCAACGCAAGCGCAGCAGTCAGCTCAGTACGCTAATACAAATGTCCATTGAACCAGTGTTTTCTTTATGGTTTCAAGTTCAGAAAACTAGTGTTATCCTGTTCTCTCTCTTTCTGTCATTCTTCCTCCCTCTCGCTGAGAATCTGTCATTATGTTGACATTAATCATACAGTATGCACTTCTGCTGTTTATGATTCTAGGTGATGACAAGGAGAAGCCCCAACAATACAGACACAGCTGAAAGGAGGATGCTGTCTTATGCCTTCTCATACTTATGTTTTTCTTAATGGTAGAGGAAAAACAAAGATTGATTTCACTGTATTCCCTCACCAGATCTCCGTCACATGCTCTGCTGTTTGCTGCAACCACATTAGATTGGTGTAAGATGACTGTACGTCCATATATAATGAAACACCTACAGAAGTACAAAAAAAAAACACTGTGAGAGCACTGAGAGAAAATACAGCTTTCTTTCTCAATAATTGATGACAAGAATCAAATGTTAAATCATGAATATGACAGATCTTGCGTCATTCAAAATACACACCGTAGAAATGATGAAAACAAGCATATGTTTTATGAATGTGTACTCTTTTTTTTTAGTAGACTCTGAGTGTGTGTTTGCAGGCGACGGGACAGAGGCAATCTGTTTGTCCAGTACAGAGATGTTTAGTTTTCTGTATGTTTTTCTATCTGCATTTTTCTTCTGAGATAATATAATATAATGATAGCTGTACTGACATTCACAAGTGTCATACTGCTTCTGTATAATTGTTCAATAAACAAACAGTTAAAATTAAGATATAATATTACATTCTACATCTACCTGCACTCTATCATTTAATCCTGGATGGATCTCAAAGACACTTACACCATAATTTTATAGTCGGTCATCATCAATATAATCATTACAATATGATATTTTCTATCAGCTAATCCTATTAATCTATTAGGGGTAATGTACTTGCATTTAAATTAATCATTTGATACAAGGCACTTATTGTATACATGCATGTTTTTACATTGTACTTATATAAAACACTTGCATGTAATTACATCTGTAATTCATTACTGTAAATACATTCATAATTACACTGTTGACCCATCTCTTACACCTTAACCCATTTAAACCTACCCATACCACCAAGCCTGCCCCTAACCTTACCCGTATTAATAGCAGCAAAAGTGTTTTGCAATACAATAAGTACATTGTACTTATTTTTTTATGTAAGTATATAGTAGTTAAGGCCACTTAATATAAAGTGGGACTCGATTTTCATTTAAAACAGTGTGTTTCTCATATTATACACACTCGAGGTGCTTTCAGGTTTTACTGTACGTGTTAAGACATTTGATCCTCACTATATAGGTAAAACCTGACCTGCACACACACACACACACACACTAGCCTCTCTGTGCCCTCTCTCTTTCAGGGCGCCTGGCAGGGCTGTGGAAGAGCTTGGCAAGGCCACAAGCATGTGTGTAATTTTATACAGGCGTTCCATTCTCATTGCATGCCAGTTCACACATCCGCCATTTCAAACTGCTTGCCCTGTAAAAATGCATACGGACTCCACATACCACAAAACATGGAGCGTTCACTTGGCACACAATGCTCTGACACAGCGCACACACACGCGCGCACACACGCACACAGTGTCCTCCAAAAGTATTGGAACAGTGAGGCCAATTCCTTTATTTTTGCTGTAGACTGAAAGAATTTGGGTTTGATATCAAAAGATGAATATGAGATGAGAGATCAGCATTTCAGCTTTTATTTACAGGTATTCATATCTGGATCTGACACACAACTTAGAAGATAGCACCTTTTGTTTGAACCCACCCATTTTTCATGTGAGCAAAAGTATTGGAACATGTGACTGACAGGTGTGTTTTGTTGCCCTGATGTGTCCTATTAATTGATTATTCAAACAGTAAATAGCACTGAATGTCTGCGCTCAGTTTCAGATCCGTGCAGACTGCATATATAGTTAGTTAGACGTGTAACCAACATGAAAACAAGAGAGGTGTCTATGGGTGAAAAACGAGCAATTGTGAAGCTGAGAGAAGATGAAAAATCAATCAAACCATTGCACAAACACTGGCAATAGCAAGTACAACCATTTGGAATCTCCTGAGGAAGAAATAAACCACTGGTGTACTAAGTAACACACTTCGAACGGGTAGATCAAGGAAAACATCAGCAGTTGACGACAGAAACATTGTGACAGCTGTAAAGAAAGACCCTAAAACAACTGTTAGTGACATCAGCAACAACCTCCAGAGGGCAGGAGTGAAGGTATCACAATCTACTGTTCGCAGAAGACTTCATGAACAAAAGTACAGAGGCTACACCAGAAGATGTAAACCACTCATTAGCAAGAAGAATAGGAGACGAGCCTCAAAAAAGTTTTATGGACTGATTTTATGGACCAAAGTGATGGAAAGACTAAAGTTTGGAGAAAAAAGGATCTGCTCATGATCCCAAACATACAAGCTCATCTGAAACACAGTGTACACAGGTGTACATTATAGTACACATTGCACAGGTAATGTAATGGCTTGGGCTTTCATCGCTTCTTCTGGGACAGGCTCATTAATCTTCATTAATGATGTAACACATGACGGCAGCAGCAAAATTAACTCAGAAGTCTACAGAAATATTTTGTCTGACAATTTACAGAAAGATGCAACCAAACTGATTGGGAGATCCTTCATCATGCAGCAAGATAATGACCCAAAACATAGTGCCAAAACAACAAAGGAGTTCATCAGGGCAAGAAGTGGAAGGTTTTAGACTGGCCAAGTCAATCTCCACACTTAAACCCTATAGAGCATGCCTTTTACCTGCTAAAGAAGAGACTGAAGGGAGTAACCCCCCAAAACTGAAAGAGGCTGCGGTGAAAGTCTGGAAAAGCATCACAAAAGAAGAATGCAAAAGTTTGGTGATGTCGATGGGTCACAGGCTTGATGCAGTTATTGAAAGCAAAGGATTTGCAACTAAATATTAAGTCTTTTTCACTTTAATCTATGTTAATTCTATCTGTTCCTATACATTTGCTCACATGAAAAACGGGTGGGTTCAAACAAAAGGTGCTATCTTCTAAGTTGTTTATCAGATCCAGATATGAATACCTGTAAATAAAAGCTGAAATGCTGATCTCTCATCTCATATTCATCTTTTGATGTCAAACCCAAATGTTTTCAGTCTACAGCAAAAATAAAGGAATTGGCCTCACTGTTCCAATACTTTTGGAGGGCACTGTACATACGCCTGTCCGTATCTTGCCCCTGCGTTGTCTCACTTACTGTAGGTTTGATCTGGGCCACACATGCTTTCCATTATATTCGCCATGACATCACAATTGCCAAATGAGTAGATGATGTTTGGGGAGGAGAGGTGAATGAAGAGCAACTGGATTTGACATATAATGATATCCTGTTGAAATGAAATTCATCAAATGGTAATTACACTCCTTCAAAAACAAACCAAACATTGAACAGTTCAAAGTTCGTCACTGGAAACTGGAGGACTGAAATCAAAACTGATTGAAAATACAGAAGCTTAGGAAAGAAAAACACTACACGTTCATTTAGTCATGCAGATCTGGCCACAAACGATATAGCTAGCAGCATGCTGAAAGTTCCTCTGCTCTGTTTAGTTAGATATAAAAACTACGTTCCCTCAAGTATCTCTTCAGTCTTGAGGGAGAAGATATCAGAGGAGTCTATATTTATAGCTCAGGTATGAGTGAACAAATAGTGAAGCACAATGCTCCTCTCATCTGTTCAGCCGTTCACTAAAGAGCTTTGACTTTCTCAAAGGTTTCTAAAATGCAAACTAACAGTATTTGTGTTTTGGGTTGTGAGGAGTGTGTCTTTAATCATACAGCGTGAGTGTTAACAGCAGGTCACAAAAGTGTTGGAGTGTGTGGCGAGGAGCCATGGAGGACAGGAACTGCTCAGCACACGAGACAGGAAGTTGTTTTACTCCCAGCTGGTCCTGGGAATGTGAAGCGCGTGAGATGGTGGGAAGAGAAAATACATGGCATGCCGTTCAGAAATAAATGTGAACCAACATACAATGTACAAATACATCTTCACTGAGATTCCGTAATGTGGTAACACTTTACAAAAGTCCTATTAGTTAACGTTGGTTAATGCATTAACATTAACAATGAGCAATACATTTGTACAAAATTAAGAGAAAAGTAAAATAAATACTTTAAATACCTCTAAAATTATTTTTAGTTTCTGCTAATGTAATTAAGGCAGCTTGGACAGAGAAAAATTATATTAAAGCTGCACTCATACAGTAATGAGACCAGTTTATATTTTTTGAGGTCGGGTTCTCATTTGGCAGGAATTTTTAGGTTTGCATCATTCATTCTTGTGTGTTTGCATTTGTAGTATGGTGCTAGATATGCTACTTACTTGTAGATGTAAATCAGATGTAAACCATCTGATTTATCCACGCTAATAAACAGTTCTGAACCACAACTGTTAAAAAAGAAAAGTATTCATTAGTAACTTGTCTTGCAGTTTTATGATTTAAGCACAGATGGCGATAGAGATGTCAAAGTTCTTCAGAAGTTCTTCAACGTTTAGTGCAGGTTTAAGGAATAATATCATAGCCTAACATGTTTCAACTCTTCCCACTTGATTAAATCTTAAAATCCCACCCAACATTATTTCTCACTGAATGTTTGGATTCACATTGTTACATTACAGAAGTTAAAGTAATCATTTATTCATCATCATGTCATTCTGACCCTGTATTATCTAATTCTTCTGTGATTCACAAATATTACAACAAAGATTACATACTAGTGGTTGTTGATTTATACAGCCAAGCTCTAAAACTGACAACAACAACATCAAATATATATATGGCTTATTTGTTATAACCAAAAAAGCAACTGCAAATGACTTGTATAGTTCTTTTGGTCCTTTCCAATTCATCATCCACTTTCACTGTAGCCTATAGCAGACACAAGTTCAAGTTCATTTTTGGATGAACTTATCATCTGAACGTGTTTCGAAAGCCGTTCCATGTTTCTTTAGCTCCAGAGATTTGGACATGTGTGAAGTGTTGCCTAAGGATTTTCATCAGAAAAATCAATGAACACAAAGGCCCAAACATTCTCTGATGCTCAGGCACACGTAAACAAAACAATGCTCGTGGCTTATGTCCAGAGGGTTAGTAATCAATCATTTAACAATAAAGATTCAGTAAATAACATCTGGCCTGTGTTTATCCTCAACATAAGACACCCTGTATATATTCTATACAGATCTTGTGACGATAGAATGGAGTGTGTGTGTGATGCGAAGGCGTTTGGGCCAAACAGCTGGAGTCCTGGTGTAGACGCCTCAGAGTTCCTGTCCAGCTGAGCAGAGGGTGGAGAAGACTTTACACCTCTCTGACACACACAAACAAACCAGCTCTCTAACACTCTCAGACAAACAAACACAGAGGGCTCAGGATATCATCCAAGAACGTACAACCGAAGACTGATCTGATGCTGTTCAAGGGTTAGCCTTGAGCCCTGCTTTCTCTCTCTGTCTTTTATGTCTTTCACTGCCCGTCTCTGTATATATCACTCACTCCATCTGCCTACATGATTTGAATTAAGTTCAGACTGACTACCTCTCATCAAATAAGACCGACTGGCCATTCGATGGAAAAGCTGACACACTGAGTGACTGTGTAAATAAAAGACTGTTTAAGTATTTAGATGTGTGTGTTTGTGAGTGTGCCTGGATGGAATGTGTGAACAAGTGTGTGAATATTAATAAGAGAATATTTGGGTTTTGGAAACGGTGGAAAATGTGCAGAAAAAAAAATAGTTAGTGGACTCAAAATGAGATGGTCGGCTATAACACATTCGTCTACACACCATCCAATTACAATTTTTCTGATAAAAATTTAGATTGCAACTTAAAAATGTGATTTTAAAAAGGTGCAGATTTGATGTGCTTGTTTGTAGGGCTAATAATAAATTATTATTATTATTAAATACAAATATTGAACAAAATAAATATTACTATTGCAAAGAATGTGATATTTGTATTTAAAATAAAAAGATTTAAGAAAAATAAATATTTTTAATATTATTATATATTTATTTTACAATACAACTGTAAAGGTCCTCGCACACTGAATTTTTCGCATGCGTTTTTCAGTTTTTTCGTATTCGTCATCCTTTCCTATCAAAATGCATGCTACAGATGCAAAAATGCAGAAATGATGACGGATGAAAGTTTCGGAGGCAGTGTGTAAAGGTGACTGACACAACGTGAGGTCGTAATAATTTATTAATGTGCGAAAATTTCGGACGAAAATTTCAGACTCAGTGTGCAATGGCCTTAAGTACTAATATTTCTGGATGTCTATGGATGCCATATCACGATTTGGGTTTTATTTTGATATGCACCATTCGCGTGTACCACAGTTAGTGAAAACTAAATTTAAATATGGACATTTTTCTTACACAAACCCATCACTTCCCTTCAGAAGGCCTTTATTAACCCCCCGGAGCCATGTGGAGTACTTTTATGATGGCTGGATGCGGTTTTTTTGGGCTTCTAAAGCTTGGAAGAGCCAGGACATTTTTTAATATAACTCTGACCGTATTCATCTGAAAGAAGAAAGTCATATACACCTAGGATGGCTTGAGGCGAAGGGGTAATTTTAATTTTTTGGGTGAACTAGCCCTTTAATATTCATACTGTACACAATTCATAGGTGCATAGGTTCATGCCTAAATCAGTCTGGTAAGTAATGGCCATTTTAATGAAGCAATCCATTCCTGATGATAAGAGTTAGTCCCACTATACATTTAGTTAAGTTTACTCAAGTTAAACCATGAATGATACAGAAATTCCTCATCTGGGTCAGTGGTTTCATATCCTGATCCACAGAAATAGAAGGACTGTGTGAACTCTTCTCTGGTGTATATAGTGGTATATAAGTGACTCCACAACACTGGCCTGCGTACAAATTTCAGAGCCCCCGGTAGACAGACAAATACGGAGTAAGTTCAAGTGAAGGATAACCACAGAGACATTACAGAAAACCAACCTCGTGTGTCTCCCGCTGTCTCACTGATAGGGCAGCATAGCAAAGACATTACCCATCAAACAGAGGGTGTTTTTGCTCTCTTGTTTGGTGTCTAGTGGTTCACCACAGTTTGGTGGGATTAACTTGATTAATGGCACACATATTCTCTGCGTAGTTTGTCACAGATCTGCAATGCAGCATTTCTCACCATTATCTTGACCTGATTATTTTGAAATGATTTAAACGCCTCCATTCCTGCTAAACAAATATGAATCGGTCTTCTCAAAAATATTTTGGTTTTATTCAAGGGCTACATTATGTTTTATTCTGGAGCTATCTGAATAAAAAATCAGAACAAACAAAAGGAGAATAAGCAGAAGCTATAAAAAGTAAAAGTCCCATAAAAGTAAAAAACACAAGTAATAATCTAATTTCTCCTCCAGAGTTTTAGAAAAGATTGTCAACAATGACTCAAACTGTGCTTTATTTTGCCAAGATACCAATGCTGCAATCAAAAGTCATAAATTCTTCTTCTGCAAAAAGTTAAGGGATTTTTAAAGGGATAGTTTACCTTAAAAATGAGCATTCTGTCATCATTTACATGTTGTTCCAAACCTGCATGGCTGTCTTTCTTTGGCAAAGAAGATATTTTAAGAGTGTTGGTAACCAAACAGTGAGGCATTTCTCAAAATATCTTATTTTATGTTTCATCTAAGAAACAAAGTAACACAGGTTTGGAATGACATGAGTAAATTATGACAGATTTTTCATTTTTAAGTTAACTGTCCCTTTAAACAATTTGAGCAAAAACATCTAAAAGATTGAGATGTAACTGAAACACAGTCATAAACTCCATGAAGCCTCCACTAAGTTATGAACGAGGAAACTCTGAGCGACAAAAATGTCCTTTAGGCATGCATATGGTCTCGGTGTATGTGTGGATGTATAAGAACTTCCTCTCTCCCAAGTTGTCTTTGTCTTTGGGAATGTGCTGTACTGCTGGAATCAGAGGGGATGGAGTGTGCTGTGGATCATGTAACAGAGCACATCTATCACTTAGCCTGTATTTGTGCAGGCCTCGCCTCTGAGCACATGGAGAGGGAAGGTGGGAGAGAGGAAAAGAGGGGGGTCGGCATGAACAGGAGTGTCTTTGTAAAGCACCCGGGCATTCCATGCTCTGAGTGCTGTGACATCCAACCCCTCACAATGGGGCTCCTTTAAGACTCCAGGAGCGGAGCTTGGGGAACACGGAGGGGAAATGAGTTAGTACAACTCTACAATCCCACATCAAATTCACTGTCATGGCCTCCGCAGGGAGCCACGCAGCCTGGGCTTGGGCCCGTACGTCACCCCAAATTCACCCAAATCCTCTATTTTCACATACCATTAAAGGCAGTGGCCTGTGACTCTATAAACTCATCTGATGTAAACCCACGTCCAGATCTCAGAGGGTGGTAGTGGAAACTTTATTAGAAAGTTCAAGACATGAAATTTCCGACCATTTACTTCATCTTGACCCTCCTGCAAATATGAATTACCACATGTATTTTTTGGCAGATGGAGATTTCAAAAGTGTCTGAATTTGACCTTGTAGAATGACCTCGCATTCAGAGCTCATGTTAACCCACTAAATAATCCAAGACTAATAAATGCAATACCTATCTTATAAAGCAACATTAGTTGAACTCTGTCCGGACCACCAGTTACATGCTGATCTAGTTGGTCTCTGTGTGCTATCCTGAACCAAATCTTGTTATTCCTAGCTCATCTTTCTATGAAAATTACTTAAAGGGATGGATCACCCCAAAATGAATATTTATATATTCTGTCATCATTTACTCACCTTTATATCATTTCAAACCTCATTGTTTTTGTCCATACCATGAAAGTCAATGTAGGTTAATGTTGTTTTCCACCCCACTGAATTCCATTGTATGTACAATAACAGTTGAAACTTGAAACAGTTGAAAATGGTGAGAATATAAAAGCATAATATAATATAATATAATAAAATAAATTTAAAAGGCACATGCTAATGTTTTTGTGAAACATAAAATAAAAAAATAAATTAGAAAAATAAGGTGAATATATCAGTCCTGTTTTAGTTTTTTTAACATTTGTTAAAGCTGCAGTCCGTAACTTTTGGCTCTCTAGCGGTTAATAAACAGAACTGTGTGCGTCTTGCAGAAGAACATTGTAGCCAGAGCTACTTCTCTCGGTTTATGTCCATGACGAATCACAGAGGTACTGGGCTACTCCGCAGCGGTACCTACCCGAACCAGTCTAAAATAGTCCGAATATAAACACTTATTATAGGTGTGGGCTACCGTAGTGATTCAGGATAAGCCAAGAACACGGTTTGGAAAATGGATTCATGATGTACTCGCTTATTATATTAATTTGGCAAATTTTGAACACAAAAAAAGTTATGGACTGCAGCTTTAATGGTTAAAGGCACAATATGTAAAAAAAAAATATTAAAATATCCTAAAACCACTAGAACAGTGTTATATATTTTGCTGACTTGTATACTTACTGTAACATGTATGTGTCTGTTTAGTTCCTGTTTTTCC
The DNA here is from genome assembly GCA_027422415.1 of Schizothorax lantsangensis. Taxonomy (NCBI): domain Eukaryota; kingdom Metazoa; phylum Chordata; class Actinopteri; order Cypriniformes; family Cyprinidae; genus Schizothorax; species Schizothorax lantsangensis. Next base: position 4,078,641 of record CM049848.1, on the reverse strand, counting down.
TTGTTTGGTTTGTTTCCTGTTCCCCATTAGATTCAAGATTCAAGATTTTTATTTGTCTTAGTTTGTCTATCTTTATAAGTCCTCAGTTCTCCCCTTGTCTTTGTCTCGGTTTAATGTTATTTTCAGTGGATTACGTGTGTTGATGCTTATTAAAACTCCTTTCATCAAATCCTTCCTTGGACGCTCATTTCTACAACCACATCCCGTGACACTTACATTATCCCAAATGTTTCGAAGAATGTTTAAATCCAGAGAAATAGCCATTTTAAATAGTGGCGTGTCCCTGGTCATTGCGTCGCCTGCCAATGACATCATACACCCTCGATTTCCGGTTTTGTTTTGTAGAAAACATGGAAACACCAAAGACTCTTTAATATGTTATGCATTTTATTAGACAGGTGACGAACACACAGAGTAGCATTATAACAGAACTTTCAAATGTATCTAGTATGATAAAACAGAGCTGTTTTACCCCACGTATGCATGACCGGAAGGAGCGGAAGCGGTCGACTGTGGCATAATAAAAGCTCCGCTGCTTTCGAGCCGTGTGTCACGCTCGTTCAATGGCTTTCAGCCTCACGCTGCTTCATACTACGACGTTAATAAATCTTTAATACATTAGCTCATCCATGAACATGATTTCTGCCCGAGTACCGTCGGATTACATCGGCTGTGGGGATGAAGACAACAACTCCCATGATTCCACACTCAGTCATGGCATCATATAACTATAGGCGCGTTCGACTTGAAGCAGCGCTGAGCAGAATGATCACCTTTTGACATCAAAGTACCACGAGAGCGATTCGAATGCATAGGATCCGACTGCTTTCTTATCGCTCTCGCGGTACTTTGATGTCATACGGTGATCATTCTGCGCAGCGCTGCTTCAAGTCGAACGCGCCTAATGCCTTTGTTTCTTTCTTTGTTTTGAATACACGCCCTCTAGCGGCGAAAACGTACATATTGTGCCTTTAATCATATTTGGTTTGGATAACTCAAGCTCAATGTTCAAGTCAACATGGAAGAGCTGACTATAAAATGTCAAGCTTAAAGTTGGCATAAAGTGGAAATTGCATCCATCTTCCCCCCTATTTTGATATAAAACCATGTGAAACAATATCTCGATCATGAAAAAAGGGGGTAAAACTTGATTTTGACTGAATCCTTGAATTGATTTTGTTTGCTAGAAAGAGTCTCCAGTTGTCACCATCTCTTGCCTTTTTGAACAATCCACTGTGTTAATAATGTTGCTTATTAGTTATGGCTATAAGCTGTTAGATTAAAACTACATTTTCTTTGTTTACAGACATGATGTAACCACACAAAGATGGATGACAAGAAAAGTTTCACAAAATCCAACCTGATACCTCAAATTATAAATCATTACAAACTTACCATTTTTAAAACTGTTTTTTTAGTTTAGTGCACCTTTATAGTGCACCTTTAAAAAAACGCAACCTCAATCCTGGCAATTTTACTTGGCTGGTTGAATGAGTTGAATGTCCAGAGGGCAGAGGCACTCACAAACATGCCACTGGTGTTTCAAATGCTGTGTTAACATTCTAAACTCCACCGTGACTGTCCTTTGGGGCAGAAATATTCAAATCACTTTCATTTTAGTTTCTCTTCAGTGGCAGCTGGAGCCCAGAGTCAAATCCCAACACAACCAGATGGCACGGCGCTTGACAGTACGTGGATGTGTGTTCATATTTGTACGTGTGTGCAGCATAATGTGTGGCCTTCAAAGCTCTTCTGACTGCTCAGAAGCAGCGAGAGATGGAGGGCAAAAAGAAGAAATGAAGGAATAAATAGGATGGAGGACAAGAGGAGGGAGAGGGATAGTTTTGGATTTTGAACACAGGTCTGTTTGAGTTTGATTAATAGGACTCTTTCTCCCTGTTTTTGTATCCACAGTTTTAATTAAAGGGACCCCCTGTAGAGAGGGAACACTGCATACCCTGACAGATATGACTGCTGAGGAAAGAAAGGCAGTCAGTTACAGAAATGTAAATATAACAGAGCTCACAAAGGAATATGCAAAGACATTTAGCCTGCCCAATTAATGAGCTCTAACTATGGTTTCAAGCTTCTTTGTTTGTTTCCATTTCTCTATCCTTGGGTTACTCCTGTGTCAACATCAACAGCAGGTTAACGTGTGTGTGTGTGTGTGTGTGTGTGTTTGTGTGTGTGTGTGTGCATACATATATATAATATATATATATACAGTATATATATATATATTTATATCAGACGCAGTGTCTCCTCAAAATGTTGGATGAGAAAACATTTGCAGTACAAAAATAAAGCAACACCAATATTACAAAATATGACATTACATGACATTGTTTTTCTAAAGGAACATTACCCAAGAGTGACACCAGTGGGAATCTGCGTCTCTCTTACTTCCCCTGAGCCCATCGAGTTTTAACAGACCCCCTAAAGCGGGAGGTGAGTTTGCTGGGGGGATAATTGAGAATGAATGGGGGAAAGTCACGTGAGAGGAGGCGTATCCAGTCATCGCGATATGATTGGATATGATTGTTTATGTTCGGCTGTGATTGGTTCATGCGATAAAACCCGCCTCTTGTGTTGGTGCGTGTTACCTGTTTGTGAATCATTCTAAATGAACTATGAAATGGCGTTAATGGGAAGACAATTAAAAAAATTAAGTAAGTAAACTGTGAACAATATTTACCGAGCTTTGATGACTGATGATCTGAAAAATTCAAAAATACTTAAAAACTTGATTAGATTTATACTTGGCTTGAATATATAATATTAATTACACTGTTAATGTAAAAATACAAAATAGGTATATATATATATATATATATATACATTTAAAAAAAAAAAATTTTTTATTATTATTTTTTTTTTTTTTCCTGACAGTGTAAGTATAGTTTATTTAACCAAGAAAATGTGACCGGGACATGAATTTACATTTGAAAAAAAGAAAAACTTTGAAGACTTTGCCTCCTCATTTCAGAACACCACTTATATATGAATATATATATATATATATATAGATAGATAGATAGATAGATAGATAGATAGATAGATAGATAGATAGATAGATAGATAGATAGATAGATATTTAGACTGACAGATGAAGAGCTTATGCAAATAATGATATGAACAGCAATTAAGGATCAGTATACTGAAAAAACAGAGCATACAAAAGTTTAGGAGGAACAAAAATATAGATTCAGTAATTAGCTTCTTGTCTCACACTTGTGACCAAGTATGAACTTCTTTGTTTTATTACATTACTGACAAGACCATTAGTGTTGTGGAGAAGGATCAGTATCTGGGGTTTTGGCCATGTTAACATCAGAAGCACCTTGTACAGTTCTCTGATACAAACCCCTCCTCACGCCAATTAAAGCACATTTAGATGCAGCTTTGTCCTCTTTCCTCCTGGTTTTCTTTCCCGGATGCCTTATTTTTCTATTTAGCACCTTATTATTATCTTCCTCCTGCTCTAACGAGATGAGAAAACACTTGCTCAGTACGTGCTCCTTTGGGAGAGCAGAGCAGAAAAGAAAGAGCAGAATGGATGAAGAGTAATGGATAAGCGTAGGTGAAACGAGATAAAAACAGCAGAGGTGAAAGCTCAGATTCACGGTGAATACGGAAGCTGTGAACTGTGCTCTATAAAATATATTTTTTATTCTGGAGACGAGATGTAAGAAAGCAAGGAACAGACTGCACTGCTCACACATCAGTCATATCTCACAGGACTGATTATTTATTAGGACACTGTTTGTGGCTTTCTTCTTTGTAGAATATTTCTCAAGCAGCGGAACCATATTTCAAAAACTTGCAAAGATGTAAATTCCATCATAAGCGATTCACGTTTCATAGGATCTTTCCCTTTACGACCGCAACATTAATCATCGGTGGCCTGGCCGAGGGTCAGGACCACAAAATTGTAAGAACAAGCAAGCAGACAAGGAAATTCTGATTCAGATTTTCATAATCCAGATTTCTAAACTGTATGAGTTTATAGAAGCCTGTTTCCACCACAGACATTTTAAAATAAGTCACACTGTGATACATAAAGTTACAATTACAGGAAATAAAGCCACAAGTGCAAGATACAGTCACATTGTGAGAGAAACACAAGTACAAAAAAGAATCTGCAATTGCGAAATATCACTTAAAATGTCTATTGTGAAATGTGAAATAGTGATTCATGGGTTTGCACAATGCTAACACTAATTAGCTTCCTGCCTCACACTTTCTGAAGATTATGAGTGAAGTGATCAAGTATGTGGTTTTGTTTTTATTACATGGGAAGTCTGAAAATCAGAAGTATCTATTACTGGCAAGACCATTAATGTTGTGGAGAAGGATCAGTATCTGGGGTTATGGTCATCAGAAGCACCTTGTATAGCTCTCTGATACCAAACCCCTCCTCACGCCAATTAAAGCACATTTAGATGCAGCTTTGTCCTCTCTCCTCTTGGTTTTCTTTCCTGGATGCCTTATTTTTCTATTTAGCTCCTTATTATTATCTTCCTCCTGCTCTAACGAGATGAGAAAACACTTGCTCAGTATGTGCTCCTTTGGGAGAGCACAGCAGAAAAGAAAGAGCAGAATGGATGAGTGATGGATAACTGTTCAAAAACAGTCATTATTTTTTGAATTCCATTTTGAGGAATATTCTGTTTGAGGAACAGAATTTTGTTCTTATGCACCACTGACAACAAGGATCTCAGGTTTTTCTGTGAGCAGTCAGGTGGTGTCCGTGTCCGTGACCAGCTGATGAAGTTAACATTAACCCAATGATGACAGTGCAACTTACTGCAAACTTGGCACCCTGCTGTAAAGTGCATCTGTCTGACACATATACTCACACACTTGCTACAGCTGGGTATACACGCTCTGCTTTGATGTTCAGGGCCTCAGCATCAGCGCTCCAAAAATAAATGCAAGAGCAGTTTGCCACTCTAGAGACACATATTCCAATGAGTCACCCTGTCAGTCCCCAAAGAACACGGCACAGAAGAGAGACAAGGCAAAGAACGTGGAGAACCTGAGCGACAACTGATGGAGGCGTGTATATATTTATATATGCAAAATTCGTATGTGTTTATGGCCACAGTTTGATCCCATAAATGTAACTTGCTGACGTTCAAGGGTAAAGTATATACAACTGACTCATAGGAACTAATTTAAATATGCAATCTCAAATAAAACCAAAAATATACACTACCGTTCACAAGTCAGTTTTTTTCATATGTTTGAAAGAAGTTTTTCAGTAATTTTCAGCAGCCATTACTCCAGTCTTCAGTGTCACATGATCCTTCAGAAATCATTCTAATATTCTGATCAATGTTGAAAACTAATTCATATGCTGATTAATATTTTGTGATAACCGTGACACATTTTTTAAAGAATTCTTTGATGAATAGAAAGTTTAAAAGAACAGCATTTATTTGAAATAGAAATATTTTGTAACAAATGTATTTTTGTCGCTTTTGGTGAAATAAAAGTACTAATTTCTTAAAATAAAAAAAATAACTCAAAATTTTACACAGTAGTTTATATATACACATACTTACATACATACATACATACATACACCTAGAACAGTTTTTCCACATTTCTGCTTTTAAATTTAATAATTCCAAGTGATTTCACTTTTATTCGTTGGAATTTTCAAATGGAACAGCAAATCAGAATTGTTACTGAATTGGGAATACAACTCTTTCCACTGCAATCAGCACTGCTGTCATTTTGTCATCTGCTCTGTTCTCATGTGGTTTTGAGCAGCGTGCTGGTGTCCTTGTTGTTGTGCTATCCTCGTGATAACACTCCCAGCGGTTTCAGTTGCCCCAAAATGTTCGAGTGTGTGGTTTGTGTGCTCGTCCTCTAAACAGAGTCACACACACTCAGATGTGGATAAATGACAGCAGCTTGTTTCATGCGCCGGGCCTCATCAGACCCTACACACTCCCAGGAAAATGAACCATCATTACAGAGAGAGAGAGAAAAAAATCACTGGTACTGGGATGTCGGTAGATGGGAGAAATAAGTACAAGCATAATTATGATAATGAGAGGAGGACAGCAGGGAGAAGGTAGATATTAATGACAGCTCATTATCACAGTCAGAGACATCAAGCACATCTCTCTCTCCTTCCTCATCTGTATGTCAGAATCAGACCTGTTTTTTTTGCAGTGTATCCAAAACAGTCACATGCCTCTATTTCTGATTTTGTCATTCTCTTCATCCTTATTTTCTCTCCATCCTTTTCTCTAGCAGCCTTAAAGGGACAGTTCATTTAAAATGAAAATTCTTTCATCATTTATTCACCCTCATGTTGTTCCAAACATGTATAACTTACTTTCTTCTGCTGAACACAAAAGAAGATATTTTGAAAAAAGTGGGTAAACATTTGATAGTACAATGGCTACCATCAACTGTTTGGTTACCAACTTGAGGGAGAGTAAATGATAACAGAATTTTCATTTTTGGGTGAACTATCCCTTTATCTCAGTTTCAGTCATTCTATTATTATATATATATATATATATATATATATATATATATATATATATATATATATACCTGGAATATACAGTATATATATATATATATATTCCAGGTATACAGTATATATATATATATATATATATATATTCAAGGTATATATAGCATTAATATATATATATATATATATATACCTGGAATATACAGTATATATATATATATATATATATATATATATATATTCCAGGTATATATAGCACTAATATATATATATATATATATATATATATATATATATATATATATTAGTGCTGTCAAACGATTAATCGTGATTAATCGCATCCAAAATAAAAGTTATTCACCCATATATACTGTATATAGACCTACTATCTGACTTATCTGACTTATATATATTTTATATTATTAGCATACATTTCAGAAAAAAAGTTAAATTGAAAAATTAAAATGAATTTCAGAATTTCGTAGTATTTGTTACATTTTATGTATTTTGGTGTGTTTTTTTTTTTTTTTTTTTATCCAACAGCTTCAAATGATATTTTGAATGTGGTCTCAGACGTTTGGACCTCACTGTATATATTAAAGAAGTGTGATTGCGGCACAGAGGGGAAGGATGTGGAGGTGGATGTTTTTTTCCTCTTAACAAGCATTTCATTCATTAGAACATGGGAACAGGAGGGATGCAATTTATCCCATGTGCCTTTGTTCTGTGAAAACGAAACACTCTGTGAAACATAACTGGGAACAGCCTCAGAGGAAAACACACACACACACACACACACATAGAGAAAATCCTCTGCTGGGCACCTAAAACAGAAATATCAGTTCAGGTTGGGGGGCAGGACTGGTCTAGTATTGCTTTTTTCCCGGGTGTTTTGTGTGGTTATATCTGTGTAATGTCAGATCAGAGACCCAAAACATTTCTGAGGATGAGAGAGCGAGAGGAAGAGGAGATCCGGCTCATAAGCACCTCAGTAGTTCTGGAGAACATCCAGGGGCAGAGAGACTCAGAGGGTACATGGTCTCCTCACCGTCTTGGAATGCTCAAAGCCCAAAAGGGGAGGAGGGTCACGCCTGTGTTAAATTCAGACCCAAGGCCTCATTTTGGAAAGAAGCCATCCGAGCATGTGCAATCATCCAACCTGCACGCACCCCAGTGGTCTGCACGGGCTCTTACTTTAGCTAATTAGCAAGGCCGCTGCTTTTTATCATGCCTGCTTTTCCAGCACTCTCCCTATCCCATGACTTTTTCCAGCCTAAAGGGCTTTCAGGGAGGACACTAACAGACAGAACCTTGGCTAATGAGGAAAATAGCAAGGCCTTGATTATCATGGGGGGCCCATGAATTATATTATAACCGGTAAATCCTTTGTTTGAGCTCATTTTGTTTGGCTTTGTTACTATCCTGTGATAGTCACTGGTGTTTTCCCTGAGCCTGGAATTTAGTAACTGAGTCTTTGTGGACATGATGAATCATAGTCTTAGGAAAACGACCAAAGCAGATACTGTGTACTCCATCACAGCAAGAGCTCACTGTAAAAGTGTTCAGAACGGAATATTAACCTACTGTTAACTATTTAAGGTGCAGTATAATAGCATGTGGAAACAATTCACATAATGTAACGATAAACATTTCAAACATTACTAAGCTATTTGGTTTCGGATCTTGTTTACATCGCACGTTTTAGAGAGTGATTAAGTTATCAAATCAAAAATAACACTTTTTTAGCAGTCAGATCAAAAAATTAACAACAACATTTTAGGACTGTGGCGGACGTTACTTTCAGTTTCGTTTGGAGGGAAGGTCGAGTCAAACGTATTATATTGTACTGGGATGTTTTTTTCCTGTTGAATACATTTATAACAATTCATTAAACAATAAGTAAATATTCAATTGAATAACCAACCCGATCTCTTGGCAATTCTTATATATTTTATGAGTTCCCCAATTTGTATGAATTCGTATGAATGATCTAACCCTAACCCCGCCCCTAAACCTACCCATCACTGGGGTATAGACAAATCGTACAAAATTGAACAAGTGAGGTCATACGAATTAGCCCCCCCCCCATAAAAAACATACAAATTGGTCACGAGATAGCGTTGGAATAACTTACATTTTGGACACAATGTTTCAGTTACTTTTGCTCCACCAGAGGAAATAGTTGTCGGGCGTCTCCGAGCAATGCACATTATACTACTAGTACTGTTTTGTTCGTGATTAAATCTGAAAAAAATCTATTTGGTTGAGTAAGTGATTCAATGACTTTCCCATAAAGACAGTCATTTGTTTTGTTAATGAGGGAATGGCATAACAATGTAATCTGTTATCATTAACTATCATTAAAAGAGTTAAGAAAAAATCCACTAATGCACAGCCTGACAGTATGTCTGGAAGACACAAAAAAGTGGAGTGAAATCTGATTGACCACCATTTATTTTCTTCTTTTTTAAAGTGACATTTAGGAAGAGGGTAAATTTGAATTCAGTAAAACTTCAACAATAGAGTGTAATGCAGCAAAATAGTAGCTCAAATAATGGCACAGCCGTCCAACAGTTGTACAAATAATGAAATGATTGCAAAATGCGTATTGGCTCTTTAGTGAAAATTCCCTTCTGTATTAAAGTAATAAACACTGATTGTTTTAATAAGTACCAATTATTTATGTGAAGCCAGCCAATAAGATTGGAGCTTGAAACTAGTTTGATCCTCATTCAAGTCTCACTTTAGATTACCATAAATTTATTCAGCTTAATTTGAGTTTACTCAACATCAAGATATCTTGGCAGTACTTCACAGTAACAGTTTATATCAAGCCATGTCGCTCTGTCATTCTTACATTCTCTTTCTCTCTCTTTTCACTGGTTTGAGAATAGAAGGATATCATACTGTAGCATAGAGGAGAAGTGCCATGTTAAAACCGCAAGCGCTATTTTCCTTTGTTGTGGAAACTGTAGACAGGACGAAAGTCAGCATCAGGGAGAAACATCTCATCTTCTGCACACTGATCTGAGGAGCCGTGCTGAAATACTTAAGCTGCATTCTCTATATTTTGACTGCAATGACAGATAAATACACATATCCACACATATATTCCTGCAAAAATAAGTTGACAGACTTACTGCAACACCATCCCTGGTGTCATAAGCTCCGTGCCATGAATTGCTGGTTTTCTACTGCATTTTTACCTTGTTTGTATGAAATAGTTGATGTTCCATGACTTCAAACGATGTGGCATTTTTGGAAAATTGTGCTTTGCGCTTTGAGGATAAGATCTTGCCAATCGACATCCGCCGCCTGCCTTCATTTACCACCCGTGACTACAAGCCTGTATTTCCCTGCTTTCTGACTATTCTCCTTCATTAGATCAGTGTGTGGGTGGCCTGGTGGTCAAATAGCTGAGTCTGCTCTGTTGTCTGAGAAATCGCAAGAGCAATTCCTTTCACACATACAATTTTTGGTCCAAAGGAACGCTGCTCCCAGATGGTTCCCAGTACAGCTGTTTTGATGTACTGATACTAAAGAAATATTCATTTTGCTGTATTCTGAATTATATCAGGACTATATTGGCTATAAGCATTGTACAAAAGACTAAGGACAAAAAATGGTTAATTACTTGCACAGGTTTTTTAGTCTTCACTGCTCTGGGCCGCTAAATCATTCTGCATTCTCTCCTAAAGTCCCAGTGCTGACCTTAAGCTCAAAGGTCAGGGGATATGGACAAGGGTGGATTATTCCAATAAGACCAGTGTCCTGGGGCCCCTGACTGCCCGGGAGGGAGAAATCGGCAGGCACTCAGAATGTACAATTGAAATAAAGAGACAAACATCATTGGAATGTGTGTAGAAATGTTATTTGAACTGTATCTCCTCAGCACACTTTTATCAGAACATCTTATTGCTGCTTTAAAGTTGTGTAGTAGTTTACGTATTCACCAAACAGTCAGGTTACGGAAGTAAAAGTACCATTCATTTTCTCTATTTGGGTCATTTTTTATGATAATTTATGAACCTTTTAAAAACAGACGTATACTGTGAGCTACAATGATGTGAATCGATGGTATATGCTCTCGTTGAGTCATGTTTCACAGCAGAATTTAGTATTACGCCGCCCCCTCCCTTGAAGCTTAAACTACTTACATATTTGTGTATATATATATATATATGGTTTGTTTTTGGATCGATTATATCATTAGCAATGCTTTTCATACTTTTTTATACACAAACATATTCTAATTAAGGTTTCTAATGATGTGATTCATCTCATGGCTGGTTGGTTTGGTTCATTATATCTAGCATTTGTATGAAACTGAAAACGTTTTTCCTTTTTTTCCATAATTAATACATCATCTGATAGATGCTGACATTAAACATACATATTTAAACAAATGATAAACATAGACAAAACATACAGTAACAAATGTATGATGTAAGATAAAGACCTCGAGTGCAGTGACAGGAAAAGACCTCCAAAAATGGAGCTTCGCAGGACTGGAATCCATTCTTGCTTCGAAAAGACTCAAAAACAAGAGCAAGCATAATTTTGGGTTATGAAATGCATTTAGGATTTCTCATTTACATTTTTACCAACAAAATTTGATGAATCTGGATGGAACCCATCAGTAGACTGAGCATCTGGAGCACTGGGAGAATTCCACCTGTGGAGGAGACAGAAATATATATGTACTGCATACATTTATTAAACCCTGGACCAGGTTGTTTGAGTTTGCTGGCTAAATGATTCACTTCATGAGGGGAGGGAGTGGGAGGGAACATCTATAAATCTGACTGATGTGGGCCAGATAACTGATCCAACTTTGATCCAAGAATCCATTCCTTATTCCAGCTCGTGCGGCTGCCTCACACCGACTGAGACACCCACTTTTCACTGTCCAATGTTTGAAAACCACAGGAAAATTAACTCCTGCAGTTGGTTGAACAAACAAAAAGATAGCAGGCACTCTGCTGTTTACTCAATGCACTTATTACTTATATTCCCAGTAGAGCTTCCATACATTGTCTTCTTAATCCAGACCTTATATGAAGACCTCTCCATGCACCCCTGTAGAGGAGGCTGAGGTCCCAGGCAAGAGTAAGTGTGTGTATGTGTGTGTTTGCCTGCTCCTCTAACAGGATTATTAGCCAAATTGGTTCCAGTTGAAAGAGATTAGAAACACAATTATTTAGGAGCAGGGGACGTGTCTGTCTCTCTCTATCTGTCTCTCTCTTTATCTCCTTCACCGTTATCTTCACCACAACCACTGGGAACCATATGGATGTTTGTGTATGTATCTAATACTTCAACCTTTCAGTGATGTCAGGGAGAAAATAATTAGATTTTAAGGCTGAGGCAAATCCAATCAGATTTCTCAGTGTATATCTTTCCTTCAGAGAAGCGCCTGCCGCTTTTGATGCTGTAATTAGTGTATATATTGACACTGATGTGGGACTTGTTCATTAATCAAAAATGAAAAAGTAATATTTGAACAGCGCTGGAGAAATCAGAATGTCATCGCTTCTTAAATTAAATAAGCCTTTAAAAACACACGGTTAATTATGGTGTTGTGGCAAAAAAAAACAGCAACACTTTAACAATTTATGAAGAACAGTTGAGTCTCAGACAAGAGGTTCAAAAGAAAAACATTTTGTACATGCAGGAACAGACACACTTAGACAGACAGACACACTCTGTCTCTGTTTACACGATACCTTATAAGGACCAGTGCTGGGGAAGCTCATTTCAAACTAGCTTAAACCACATGCAAACTGAAAATGTAAGGTATATAAACTAGTGTGCTTGCAGATAATATACCTGAACTAAAAGGCCACTTCAGTGTACTTAAGTACACTTTCTTATGTTTCTTAATGCACGTAAGTACACTTTTAAAAAATGCACTTGTCAAATCAAAAGTTTTACTTTAAAGTACATTTCAAATCATTGTTTTAATAATCTTTTGTAACGTTTTAAGGAAGTACACTTGCTTTGTGTTGCAAACATACTAAAGCACATAAAAGTACTTGATTATAATTTTAACTGTAGTGTTATTTGACAATATCTAAGTTAACATTTTCAAATGTACTAAATGGCAACTTCAAATGTGTAACAAATGTGTAATCCTGTATATGTGCAAATAAATGACACAAGTTTCAACAGAAATTGCATTAAAATGAATTCAGTTTGCACTTAAGTATATTATTTCTGTACTACGCTTTCTTTTTGAATACTTTTCTGCAATGGACCCCTTTTAGAAACATTGAGGATCTCAATTAGGGTGACAGTATTAAAATAAACACATAAATGCAACTAATAAATCTAAACAAACTCACTTAATTGACTTAAATTGAATTTACTTGGATACATATTTTGTGTAGAAATCAATTAGCAATTAATTTTGCTACAAATAAAGCATACAATGACCATGATTACAAAATGATGATCCAGTGATTTGTTTCCTTTGAATATATTCATTAACATCCAAGTCATCTACTCGAACTGATTCACTAAAATGAAGTGGATATCTGAAAAATGAGAGCTTGTGCAAAACAATGTAACTGAACACGGCTTTGTCAGACCACTTGTGGAAAAATGCTAGTTACTATATGCAGCTGAGTTAGATGCAGCACAACTTTCAGTTAGTTACTCTATAGGATTGAATTTTTATATATATTTATTTATTTATTTTTACTTTTATTAGTATAGTAGAGAGTGCTGGGATTCAACCTCGGGTCACGGAGTGTCAGAGCGCTGCCCACGAGTCTATCGCCTCCAACCAGCAATGTATTTCTGCTTAAAATGAAATCTGAAATGAATGATGGCTCATAGAAGACGGCGGTTGAGAAGGAGGCAGAGGAGAGATGTGATTGAGTGTGAGAGGCAGAGATCCAGAGACCCAGACATTCATAAGTCAGTCACAACTCACAGTATGTCCAGAGCCCTCTTAACATGTCTTCACCCCTTCACTCATTATCACGTGTAGCTGAGCTCTGTAATCCTGGAACTGTGCTGTGTTCCTGTCCAACTCTGGCACATTCATCACCTTTCATCACTTAAAGCTTTACATCCCACTCTGGACCACATCTCCCAAGCATGTGTGTGTGTGTGTGTGTGTGTGTGTGTGTGTGTGTGTGTGCTCTGCTGGTGAATTTGGGGTGTTAAGAAATAAAGGCAGCTGCTCTGGCACAAGTAGGGTGAAGAGATTAACCAGGAACAAAGATAGAAACAGAAATAAAGTGTAAGAATACACAGCGACAAAACTGTCTCTTTATGGCTCAGAATGAAATAAAGGAGATAGAGATCCAACCTGTTAACTTTGGAGAACCAATCATTGGGTTATTTTTCACTGTTTTGGTTAATAAAATGTGAATTCAAAGGAATAGTTCACCAAAAAAAAAAAAAAAGGTCATCAATTACTGAAAATCTTCCTCTCGATCTACAGCTGATATGATTTGAGAACTGTAATGAAAAGGAAACATTTTCATCAATAAATAATGAGAGAATAATCTTTTATGGGATGCATTTTGTATAATGTGCAAAATTATTACCAAGAAATACCAATTTCAATAGATAATTGAATTGCCTTTTTTTTGTTCTCATAGTGAACTGTGAGTGCAATAATATTTTTCAGTCAATTCAAGTGCTCAAATGAACACAATGAAAAAAAAAGTGTAAACCTGGAATGCACTCTATAAGTGGCTTTAGATAAAAGTGTGTGCTAAATACAAAAATATACACTGGTTTGCATTTTATGCCAACAGAGAGTGGATAGAGAAAATATTGTGTGGTAAAGAACATATAACAGGATCAACCGCAGCAAACACACAGCAAAACATGAAACACTTCACATTCCAGTGCTGACATCGAGGCTCATCAGACTAACACACACTAACCAAATGAAACTCCTGCTACTATTCCTCTGTATTAGATGCATCCCTGCCATGAGCTAGCTTTTAGTTGCAACAGAAAAAAAAAGATGGAAAAAGTGTAAGGGACAAAAATCGGTCATGGCAAAGAGGGATGAGGACGTACCCCTGCTGTTCCCACCGTAAACAACGTCTACAGCAATAATAATATCCAGATGTGCGTTTTGTTCAAGGCTGTAAAATGTACCTTTTTACAAGATCTTGTCATAAAATAATGACTCACTTCACTTTTGTACAATATACTATGCTGAACAATACATGTATGTGGGACATTTGGTTTTAAGCATTGACACTAAATGTATACATTTTATCATTTCATACACGATAGAGCCACACTCATTTGATTCCTATAGCTTAAACAGTAGAGTCTAGCGTTTCAAAGTATGAAATGATAAAATATCCTCCATTGATCAATGTAAACCCAGAGTGCCTTTTTGTTGATTCTATATGAACTCAAGTGCAATAATGGTCAATTCAAACTTTGCACAATGAAAAAAAGTGCTGAACGCCTACTATAACCTTTGATAAAAAAGTGTGCATGTTACACTGGTTTGCAAATGTGCCAACAGAGAGTATAGAGAAAATATTGGTGGTGCAGAGGATCACCGCAGCAAACACACAGCAAAACATGAAACACTTCACATTCCAGTGCTGACATCGAGGCTCATCAGACTAACACACACTAACCAAATGAAACTCCTGCTACTATTCCTCTGTATTAGATGCATCCCTGCCATGAGCTAGCTTTTAGTTGCAACAGAAAAAAAAAGATGGAAAAAGTGTAAGGGACAAAAATCGGTCATGGCAAAGAGGGATGAGGACGTACCCCTGCTGTTCCCACCGTAAACAACGTCTACAGCAATAATAATATCCAGATGTGCGTTTTGTTCAAGGCTGTAAAATGTACCTTTTTACAAGATCTTGTCATAAAATAATGACTCACTTCACTTTTGTACAATATACTATGCTGAACAATACATGTATGTGGGACATTTGGTTTTAAGCATTGAAAGGATGATTTTATCCAAAGCAACTGACACTAAATGTATACATTTTATCATTTCATACACGACCTTGGTGTTGCTAGAGCCACACTCATTTGATTCCTATAGCTTAAACAGTAGAGTCTAGCGTTTGAAACCCAGACAAAGTATGAAATGATAAAATATCCTCCATTGCTCCATTACTAAACATCATTCATGTAAACAATGACAAGTTGTCAGATAATGCTGGGGTATGCACTATTGTTCAAAGGTTTGAGTGTAGCGACGTAGAGAACGTGTAAAAACAGAGTGACTAAATAATGGAGAAAGGAAACAAGAGAAGCATGATGTCATTGATATTTTGCAACGTCTGGGATTTTTTGGCCCTTAGGAGAATCAGTTGCTGTTGTGGACTCAATGGTGCAATAACCAAATGCTCAATTTTATTTCAGTACTGTAATAATTAAATGGTTTTCAATCAATTTTTACTGTCTTTGGGAACATTTGGTCCCACAACTCAGACTGAATCTACTAATGAGGAGAAATCTCTTTTTTTCTGATTTTGTGAGATTATATGTTTGGGTCTGTTTGGCAGTCTGACAGAAAGAGAGGAAAATGAAGTGGAAAGTGTACGGGATATTCGTTCAGTCTGACATGTCTTTGAACTGGGTGTCATGACTCAGGCAGGGCCTGTCACCACCACATTACAGTCTGGCAAAAGTGCCAGCCTAATTAATTTTCAGAAAAGCACTCATATACAATCATTCTCAAAGCACTCACATACATTCTAGTCTCTCACTGGCACATGCTCACTTCTTCTATGTGCACATATCTAAAGATTCTCACATGCATATACATCTTCCACATCTGCTTTCGACTTACAAGAAAAGCACTCTTTCAATTAACAGTGAAACGTGAATGACAAAAAAAGTTTAGTTTAGACAGTTTGCTGGCACTTGAGAGGGAAGAAGAGTCCTCACATTTCACATTTCACATGCATATACGTGGAAGATGTATATGCATGTGAGAAGATGTATACGTGCAAGTACGAGATGGCGAGAAGAAGAGGCAGAGATAGCAAACGAGGAGATCTTCTAAGGGTCCTGTGAGGCACGACATTTCGTTCCACTGTATGTCCCCACATGTAGCGGAATGACAATAAAGCTCAACTTGACTTGACTTGACTTGATTTACTGTATTACTATTTTACATGTCTCTAAAGCTATTAATATGTTTAGCACCTTCATATGTTTGTATTAACTGTCCAAGCAGCTTCTTCTCGCTCTCTTAGTGATCAGAGAGTAGAGCTCGTTATGATTTCATGAACCTCTCAAGCACAGAGTTAACTTTTAACAAGCACATCAAGCCTAAAGGGGATCATATTGGCTTTCAATAGCCATCTGAGAATGTTACGAGAGAAGAACAACACCTTTTTCTCTTCTCGTCTTTTCTTTTTTAACTTTACATTGTCAAAGTTCAAAACGTATAAACTTTTACTCCTCTGTCTAAATCTCTGAAATTGCATTTGACTAGAAATGATGGTACAGATGCTGTTGTGAGCAATGATGTAAACTAACAATATCAGATTTTAACTACATGATAATCATAGACAAAAGAATACACTAACAATATTATTTCGATATTTATAGAAATGTATTTTAAAAATGCTACCAGTCAAATTCAGCTTTAATTTTCTTTATTTTGTGTTTTCTCTTTTTTTGGCCAATGAATCACACTCAAAATACAAATGTAGGAAGGCGGAGAGAGAGTTCGTATCCATAATGTAAAAAAAGCAAACAAAAATCATGCAATTTTGTCTTGCTTTCGCCTGTCATATACTCCGACATGATTTTGTGTGACAGTAGTAGCTACATACCACAGCTTCTTATTAATTTTTTATTGATTGGTGGCAATCAGCGTTAAAGTGCACCATAAACACCTACTACTTTGGAGCCTCAACCCAGATAATTACTGGTGCTGCATTTCTTTTACAATATTATTGTACGAGTAGTACTAATGTGATATCTTTAATTAATTTTTACAGGTCAAAGAAAATATCATTTCTATAAGGGTTCAATTTAGGCATAGGTAATGGAAAATTATTAGGGTGAATTCATGTAAATTGGAACGCATTTTCCCAAGGCAATGACTAGGAAAAATGTCCCAATAAACCTGAATTACCCTATTCAATTATAAAAAAATTTTTTAATGACTATTCGTTATTTTATGTTATTATTTTACAAAATGTCAATACAAACATCAGATAAAAGTATGAATAATAATAATGCAGTCAGCATCTTAAAAATTAAACCGCTATGATGTTTTTTAGCTGCTTGATATATAAGATTTGTTTTACATAAATTAAATGTAGCTATTTTGTGACAGTAGCTGGATGATCCAAAAGCTTCAATTAGATAAAACTCAAGTTTCTGGATTCCACATGGTGCTGAGATTCCCACTAATTTGGATGGCCACATTGTATGCAAACATTTTCTATTAGCAATTAAAAAGCCTGAAAACACATCAAACAGCTGCGAAACAACGCGAGTCTGTTGGTGATGTCCAATTAGTTTGAAGCTCATTGTTTGCTTTTGGTAGTTACCATGCAGAAAAGCATGCAATCAGTCATAATACATTGTACGGCTATTTATTTACAAATGACTTTTGAATGCAGCTTCAAGCAAATCTCAGTATCTCGACGGCTGATCTTTGTGTGCTTAATTTAATTGAACAGCCTCATTTGCATATTAATTTGATGAGGAGCTTCACAGGTGCCCTCCCAGTAAAGCAGTTTGAGAGAGGGTGTGAAACGGCTTTGCTCGGCATGTTTTGCCTTTGCAATCACCACGGGTGTGACGGAACCAATCAAAAGCTGAATATGATGCGATGGTGTGAGGGTGGGAGTGTGTTTGTGTGTGTTGGGGGTTTATAATGGGCACCGCTGGGGATGAAAGTGGCCCACCAGTTGGTCACATGATAACGGCGCTTAATGATTCTCTCCCCAGGGGTTCTGTCTATTCCTGGTTTCTAGTCCAGGGTAACTCCCTTGATGGGTAAATAACAATACATTTGCATTTTTGTTCTTAATTTAGGCTAGCCGTAATTTTCATCTGTATGCAAATGCAAGTGTGAAAATAGCTTTACAGGTTTCAGATGGGTGTGTGCTCGGCGTATGTGTGCAAGTACGAGATAGCGAGAAGAAGAGGTAGAGAGAGCAAACGAGGAGATCTTCTCCCTCCATAAGTATTCCGCGCTGCTCTCAGATGCAGATTGCTGTGGGATTCTGGTTTGACAGGCTGGCTCACATCAAATGCTGCCAGATAATGTTGTTTAAAGACAGAATCAGCCGACACTCATCGCCAGCAGCCTCAGAGGAGAGAAGCACCTCATTAAACTGAGCTGCACGTCTGCGTGTCCTCACACAGCTAGAGAAGAGTGTTATGTGAGAGCACCGATCTCGCTCTGTGATTAAAAGGAAGGGAGCAGAGATCTGCGCTCCTGCTTGGCAGGGCCGTAATACAGAACGAGTGCGAGTGTTGTGGAAATGTGCTCACTATAGACTGCAGCTTAACACATGATGGGTCCTATTGTCTTGCCAACACAATTACAAATCACCGTTTCATCTGTGAGCAATAGAGTTTAATAGAGCATGTTTCTACAAGGCTCGTGTTCAGGCCTGTAGCTACTGATTCTGCTTTAGCTTCATTTAGAAGAAGGGGTGGGCTATTATTATTCAAAATATGATATTTTAAAATGAAATATTGAAATTCTGGTTGACACTCTAGTATGTGGCGCTACTACACATTAACATCTGTCAATAAAACAGAAAAAAGCTGATGACGTTGCCTATACTACTGCCATATAAAATCATGTCAGACAAAAGCAAGACACTGTACACACCCTGAAGTTTTTTGGATTTGGTTAAAAAAAACAGTGTGTGAAGTGCCGATCGATAGTCATTTTTATTTTTTAAATGTATTTACTTTTATTGTAATCTTTTGTATGGTTAAGGTCACAAACTCTCTCTCCGCCTCCCTAATCTTGTATTTTGCATGAGATTCATTGGCCAAAAAAGAGCAAATATCAAAATAAGCAAAGTTAACGAAGAATGTGACGGATACTGTTATTAATTTATTTATTTATTCAAAATTTCTATAGATATCCCCTAGTAAAATATAAATATACTACAATGTATTTGAAATACATTAATTTCATGCTAAGTATATTACAAATACATTTACATATTTATGTACTTAATAAAAATACCCTGCAATTAGTATACTATACTGGTATACTTGAGGTCTGCTAAATTGGAACTAATTTTGTACTTAATGCACTTTAATTGTACGGAACTAGTGCTGAAGTACAACTAAAGATATACTTGATTGTGCTAAAGTGGAACTATTTCAAGTACTTCAGGTACACTTTAAATATCTTACATTTAAAGACCGATATTATTCAAATATCATACAGTCCTCATCAATAGTGACATTAAAACACATGTTAGGCTTAATATTAAGAAATGCGCATTGTACGCAAGTAGTACTCCTAATAAAGAAGAATTATTATTTTTATATCAGCAAGTCTTGAGCGATATGTCAGTAAATATGTTAATAGATTTGAATACTTATTATGAAATAAATGTAATTTAAATATATTACTTTTTTACTAGGGTTGCCATAATGTCGTTATTTGTGTGTGTGTGTGTGTGTGTGTACCAAATGTCCCCTCAAGGATAGTAAAACCTGACATTTTTGACATTGTGGGGACCGGCCTACGTTCCCCCTGAAGGAAATAAATGATTAAAAATAGTAAATGATGTTTATCTGAAAGTGTAACAGTGCAAACAGGTTTTCTGTAAGGGATAGGTTTAGGTTTAGTGTTGGGTTAAGGGGTAGAAAATATCATTTGTTTATCAGTATAAAAACAATAGAAGTCTATGGAAAGTCCCCACAATTCACAGAAACCTAACGTGTGTGTGTGTGTGTGTGTGTGTGTGTGTTTGCCCATGATAATCGTGTAGAGAAAATCTTATATCTGACATCTATTTGGTGATATTTTCAAAAGTAAAAAAAAAAACCTGACAACCTGGCAACTAAAATGTAAAATACCTAAGCAGTATCACGCAAACGACAGTAAACCATTCATTCAACTGATTTGTTAAAAAAATCATTCATTCATTGCATTATTACAAACATACATTAGTTTTAGACTCCTAGCACAACTATGCAAATTGCTTAAAAATCCTTAAAAATAAAATGTTTGAAACAAGGGCGAAGCGAACGTTTCCACTTTCCTTGGCTGTACACTACTGTATGTATGTGTGTGTGTGTGTGTGTGTGTGTGTGTGTGTGTGTGTGTGTGTGTGTGTGTGTGTGTGTGTGTGTGTGTGTGTGTGTATATGCATGTATAATGATATGGTATAGGAGTAGTAAGAGTAGTATGCTTTTACTCTATTCCAAATTCAGCCAATCACTTCCTGAATGAATCAGTGTCCTAAGTGAATGATGACAAGCCCATAAAGACATTCACTTGTAAATGAATGAATTAATTGAATGAATTAATGATTTCAAAGAAATCGGTTGAATCAATCAATCAATGACTCGCTCATAGTCACTTTTCATCACCTGCGATCTACCTAACCTGCAGAAATAGTCTGTGAAAAATCCCCATCAGTAATAAACAGACTTAAACCTTATGTTTAGAACAAACACAGACAAGTGGAGTGATACAAACAATGTTATCCGCTCGACCAATCGAATTCGAGGACCACAACTAACTACTGCATAAACTGCTTAAACATTAGATTAAAAACCCTAGGAAGAGGCACAAAACAAAGCAGATTATACAACGTTGTTTTCTGTCTGGGCAAACAGTGCAGAGAATTCACATCTCTGTCACAGGGCTGCTCTTTGCAGACGTCTGCATGGTAAATGAATCAAAACTGTTTACCTTCAATTAAATCAGTTAGTTTATCATGTGTATTGTGAGTGTAACTGGTGGGCCGCAGCAGTCAGCGCTTCCTGCTTTCATCAGGCCAAATTAAAAGACAAACTCATATCGGTGTAGTGCTAACTCCATCTGTTGAACGGTGTAAATCTAACGGTCCTGGCCACCTGATCCATGTTCTCACCTCTTCTGTGGCCCATTTGGAGAGATACCCATGCAGGTGGCAACACACACACCTTTATCTGAGCCAAGTCTCATTCACATTTTGGGAGTTTGGTGTCACCAGAGGTCATGCATTACAAAACATGACTGCATTTCTCCTTTTGGCCTACAGAGGGCTCTCCGTTTCCTTATACTGACTCACGATCTCTCAATCTCTGTAAGTGACCGAGTCATTTTAGCTTTTAATTATTTACAGCTCAGGCCAGTAATGAGGTAACACTAATTAGGTTTGCATTCCTGCACATTGTGTGTAGATCACTGTAGCTGTTTTGAGTGAGTCTCAAAGCCAGGAGAAATCTAATCACGGGAATGATGATCTGCTGTCTCTTGCACTGTGCTGTCGTGAGAGATGTGTATTGAGCTCGCTTTGATGAGAGAGCAAAGTTTTAACAGCGGTGCAGGCCTGGGCCTCTCTAGTGTTAATTTACGCACCAAAGGTGCTAATAGCATTTGGGGGTGAAATGAGTGATCAGATTTCACACAGATAGAGAGAACGAAGAGAGATCCCATCTGAAGGTGATAAGTCAGAGCATTGTTAGTGTATTTTGAAGAAGTTAAAACATTAACATCAAAATCTGCAGCTATGATTGAACGTTCCCTTGGGGAGGAAGATGCTTTTGACATATCAAAACTACAGATCTCTCACTGTTATGAAATTGGGTAACTCAACTCCTGAAGCCAAGATATATAATATTTTATTAAAGGTATTTAGAATGGCTTATACTTCAGACATGATTATCTAACAATCTAAACAAATGTGAAACATGCATAAACTATTTCAAAAAGAAAAAAAAATCTTTTCAGATCTTGTGGCATCATTTCCAAACCAAACAAAAAAGTTTTATCAAAAGTTTACTCATTTAGCAAGAGGCTGCAATGTCATAATGATAACATAATGATGATGAGTTAACATAAACAGACAATTTTTATAGTTCAGCACTTCCAATCAAGCTGCAGTTCTGTAAAATAGCTGTCAAAAAAAATAAAATATTTTTTTTTTAGTATGTTTAATTATCCTTAGCAAGACAGAATTTGCAGTAATATTTTAAAGGGGTCCTATTATGCTTTTCACTTTTTGAGTTTTAGTCAGTGTGTAGTGTGTATGTTTGGGCATAAAACGATCTACAAAGTTACAAATCTCAAATCCACTCCAAAGCGAGATATTTCGTTTTTAAAAAATCCCTTTTCAAGAACTACAATTTGGACTACAAAGTTGTTTTCCTGTATTTGTGATATGACAAAAATAAATCCCGCCTACGGAAATTGGAATGGTTGGCGGGTCAGGAGAACGCTTGGTTGAGCTCTGCATGTTTCAAAATCAAAACCCGGTGCTGGTGTTTTTATATCACTGTATTTCTGAAGGAAACAGACAATTTTGGATGTCATTTTCATTTCATCTTGCATGTAATGTCTGATAAAGCAGCGTTTTGTGTTCAGTGTTACCGGGGAAACCTCGCTCTCTCCCGCTCCAACAGCGCCTCTCGCGGGCAGAGAATTAATTTGCATATATATGCCCCCACAAATAGTGTAAGTCTGTGGGACTATGGAAAAATAAATTCAACTGTATAACAGTTTCACTGCAATTCATGTTATAATGTTAGAATTAAAGAACAATAAACATAATACATATTACCGTTGCACTTATCTGTACATAGTCAATGCAGTTATTTTTAAGATGTTGTTGACATCCTATCTAAAACGTGATTTAGCCCGAAAAAAATAAATAAATAAATAACCTTATCACTTTAATATGGCTTGCAATATCTGTGCGTGCAAAGGTTCTGCGCATTCCTCTTGTTCAATATTCTTGAGGTCTGAATCCGCTCAAATTGATTTGGCAATATTGAGGAACTTGCTGTTCTGGCAAGGGGCGGGGCAGTACTGAAACACCATCTAAGCTGTTCGCCAATCACAACACACTGGGACAGCTAACCAATCACAACACACTGGGACAGCTAACCAATCACAACACATTTCGTTTTTTGGAAGGCGTGCCTTCATCAAACCCGGAACTAATCGAGCCGTTTGTGTCAGGCTGGGGAGAAAGGTATTGTAATAATGTAAATTATGTGAAAAATATTGTGATTTTCGAACCACCAAGCATGAGAGCATGTTCTAGTACACCCCCAAAACAAAAGCAAGACTTTGTAAAAGAGCATAATATATTTTATAACTGTTTTTTTTTAAACATAATTCATTCCTGTGATGGCAAAGCTGAATTTTCAGCATCATTACTCCAGTCTTCAGTGTCACATGATCCTTCAGAAGTCATTCTGATATGCTGAAATTATGCTCAAGAATCATTTCTTATTATTATCAGTGTAGAAATCAGTTGTGCTGCTTAATATTTTTTTGTGTTAATGATACATTTTTCAGGATTCTTTGATAAATATAAAATTTAAAAGAACAGCATTTATTTGAAATAGAGCTTTACTAATGTGTCCTTGCTGAATAAAAACATTAATTTCTTTAAAAAAAATATATATATATTGACCCCAAACTTTTGAATGACAGTGTAAATTATAATGTGAAATATAGCTTTATAATGCATCATATACACAAGCTGTGAAACGGCAGCAGCTTTTTTTCTAGCTCAGGTTCATGCGTCATGTTTTAAGCCTGACTGAGACTGATCACTGGAGCCCCGTGTGAACTTGACCCACTGGAGCGGATCCCTGAGATGCTGGTTGAGTGTAACCGGATGATAAATCATAAAGGGATACTCTGATGGCCATATGGCCCCAGGCTGCTCTCTGCCCTCTCTCCCTGCAGGACCCACCACCACACAGCATGGACACGCTGACCCTCACTCCAGAGGCCTGGTCCCTGCCTCGGCCACCATTAACTCACACAGACAAATGGCCACATTCCCTCCCCCCCGACATGCACAGTCCCTGTTTGTCTCTTGCTTTTTGTCAGCGCTCTGCCTCTTCTTATTATCTCATTGATACAATGTATTTTGCTCAAATGCGGCACAGCAAGCTCCATCAGTTGATGACAGGTTTTGAAGTTCCTCGGCTCATTTTGTATAGATGCTGTGTTTTTTTATTCTGTCATGCTGCGGAAAACGGTGTGACAAATAAAACTTCTCAGAGGTTAAAGAAAAAAGCATGTCTTATTTTTTTCCTGGTTTTATTTTGTCAGTACATTCAGCTTTTAGAGTCAACGCTGCTTAAAATGGAAAACTTACAATTTAAAAAATATTAACAATAATAATGAAAAAAAAATAACATTAATGTCAGGCCCATTGTAAACATTATCTTGGGGGAAACATGACTGAAGAAGTCACTCATTGTGATGCATTCCTTCAAATGACTTTTTTCTGCAATTAGCATGTCAACTACAAGGCCTCTTTCTGATGGAGATGGCAAAGCCCAGTGAACTAAAGTGTGTAAAAAACCCTTTTGTTGTCAGAATGGCTCAGATTGGAGTTGGTGGGGGAAGAAAGACCACCAAAAGCACCTGTTTCCCCTTCAGAAAACACACTCCAAACACACCAACACGTTTTCTCCCCTGTCAGCTTTCGGTTGCAGGTGAGAAGAAAATACAGGAATGAGCAGCGAGGTGGAGAGAGAACAGTAGAGCAGAAACAGAGGAAGCAGGTTTGAGTCGTGTTGTGTTTGTCTTTCACACTGAGTGCTGCTCACAGCAGATGGGCTCCTCAGTGGGTGGAGCAGAGTCAAAGAGACTGAAGGATGCCCCCCTCCTGAGACCCTCCACCCTCCCTCGTGCATTACCATACTCATCCCGAGGAGGGGTCGAATTCAGTCCTGTGAGCCTTCAGGGCCTGAGCGGTTTCCCACCCCCCAAACACTAATCTGTGAGGAGAAAAAGATACCAACCGCATGTGTTTACAGGACTGTAAGTAAACATAGCTAGATAAACAGGGATGCGGAGGAATAACGCTTGATTAGGGAAGACTCCAAAGGACTGTTAAGTCATTTCAAAAGCAGATTAAGGTGTTTTTCTGAGTGCCACCGATGCAGATGTTACTCATCTGGCCCAAATGGAATCTGTGCCACACATTTGGGAATGTGCTACACTCTTTTGTGCTTGGTTATTAAATCATGTGGGTAATTTGACAATGCCTGCAGCTATAAATAAAATTGAAGCACTCTCAGCTCAGTTTAACGTATTTTAGGATTTTTAAATCCATTTCACAGAATCCAGTCATATTCCGCCAGGATTGTTTACACATAATAAGTTGACGAGATAATTGAAAGCTAATGCCAAATAAAGCAAAATAGAGGTTAGATAACATCCATGCAGATCTTAAAGGGACAACTCACTCAAAAATAATTCTGTCATCATTTACTCATCCTCATAACAAACATCAAGTCAAGTCAAGTCTGCTTTACTGTCAATTCTTCCACATGTACAGCACATACATACAGAGAATTGAAATTGCGTTACTCTCAGACCCCTGGTGCATACAGTTAACATTAAACACTGACAGTAGACGTACAAATACAGATAAATACAGTTTAAACATATGTACACACAAACTATACAGATATACAAATGAGGACATTGTAGAAAAAAAAGAGATAGATAAAGTGGCATAGGCACATGGCAGATAGTGCAAACCAGTTAAAAACAAAACTGTGCAGATATAATGTGTAGTGCAAAGGAGCTTATCAGTCTGTTAAAATGATAAGAGCTCAGAGAACAGTCTTTAATCAGACTGTCAGAAAGAGGTAGTTTGCAGTCAATGCTGGATGAGGTAGTGATCAGACCAATGCTGCACAAAGTGACTGGTGCGGGTCACAGTTTGTAAGAGGAGGAGGGGGGGAGACGGGAGAGAGTTGAGCTTCCTGACAGCCTGATGAATGAAGCTGTCCTTCATTAAAGCTTCTTCCCAGCGATTCCTAGAACAATGTTGTGTTCCCCAAATCTTTCAGTGAACAGTTCTAAAAAGAACCATTTTTCTTAGTGTGAAAAACAAAATAACTTTTTTTCCACTATTAAAGAACCTTTTGTGAAATGGAAAGGTTCCATGAAGGTAAAGTTTCTTCCTGGAATCATAGAATCTTTATGATTAAAAGTTCCAAACCTGTATGAATTTTTTCTGTGGAAAAACAAAATTAGATATTCTGAAAAATTTATTTTTGGGGTCCATATAATGAAAGTCAATAATGGACTCTGCATACTCAATAAATATCTGTTGAAACATTTCTCAAAAAAACTTATTTTGTGTTCCACAAAAGAAAGAAAGTCATATAGGTTTGTAATGACATGAGAATGACTATTTTATGGGTGAACTATCCCTTTAAGATTTTATCCACCTGAAATCAATCAGAATATACAGATCTAAATATAATTCAAACCCTTCTGTTAAACAGATTACTGAGAATAATCTTCATTAAAGTTGTTCTTTTGGGTATATTTGCTGAAATTAAGATAAAAAAGATCAACTACAGGAAGCTGTTTTTTATACAGACAATTGTCCGTCATATTAAGGACTTCCACATGCTTTATCAGCAGTTTGGAGCATATCCAATATGCAGCACAAACAACAAATTAGACAGATTGAGCTGCTGATTCGAGATAGGTGGCCCAAGTGAACAGAGAAAGAGTTTAGTGAACTGGATCCGGCGGTTGAGGGAAAACTAGGAAGACAGTAATCGAGATTAGATTCTGATCTGCGGTGGAATCTCAAACTAGACACGTAGCAATTCATCCCTTAGTCATGGTAAAAAATGAACACATTTACAGCTGCAAAGAGTCTGAGCGTAAATAGCAAAGATAGATGGGCTGAGTGTGAGTGTGTGTGTGTGTGTGTGTGTGTGTGTGTGTGTGTGTGTGAACTGCAGGGTCAGCAGCTTTACATGGAAGAACATTGTCCACACACACTGCCCATATAGACATGCAGGGTAAGTATTTACAGCCAGGTCGTAAAGCACTTTGTCACATTTCAGCAGGAGGCTTTCAGAGCAGGAAGGAGCTCTCATTCACCTGAGAGAGAGAACAATACAGCACATAAATATTTTTGTAAAATTACAAAAGTACAGTAGCACATGCATAATGTAATACATGTGTTTCATGAGGCAAAACATCACACTCTCAAACCACAGCAAAGGGAGGAAAGTAGACTCGATCTTCCAGTGAAACAACAGACTTCTCTTTGGTGACGTTCGCTGGAATTCTCCAATTATTTAATCATTTTGAACTCCGTCCCTTTCTTAAAATGAACTGCAAGCTCACATTTAGATGTGCTTCCATCCAATAAACAACAAATGTATTTTTTGACAGTCAATTTCACTCGGATATTGTCACAGTACACAAGAAATGATGTGTTTTATGGCAACTTCAATTTTTTTTAAAAATGTAAAAGTAAATTCTGTGCCAATAGTGGCATCAAACAGAATTTAAAATAGTCTTCAAACTGTTTTTTTTTTTTTTTTCAAACACTCCCCCATCTTCCATTTAAACAGACAGATTCCAAGTAGTTTTCCTGAAAACCAGCTAAGGCAATGGAAAAAAGGTGGTTCTGTTATGGCAGACCTATGAGAATAGTCTGAATATACTTTGTGCAAACAGGACTTTATAGCATCAAATGGCTTTTATACTTCTGTATCTTTTAGAAAAACACAAGAGCAGATTGGGAAACAATGGGAACAGGAAAATGGGATGCAAGAAAGAAATATACACATACAATTTGAAACTGGTAAACATATTGCCTCTTCTAGGTCCCTAACCACAATCAATATCCACAAACCAACACAGCCACCGTTAACAACCCATGGATAATACTTCATTGATTACATAACCTCACTCACAGCCCACAATCTCCACTGTGTGCTTGTAGCAGCTCTAACTGTTTGATTAAGATGGCTTTATCACACTCAGGCTGGGATCATCCACACATCTGACCTCTGACCTTTCATCCCACACCCCTGATTCTGCAGAGAAAAGATCAGATTTGGCTTTCATCCCACTACTGAACTGTGCTGTGATCAATTATACAGGAGCCGAGGATAATCTGGAGTTTTTTTTATGAATTATTTGCAGGAGGGATTAAACAACTTTGAAAGTAATGAAAACTTGATATTGTTATTTTATTGTTGGGCACAAAGGCATGTGTGCTATGAAAATCTGGCTAAATACTTCAGCACCATTGTGTGAGAAGTGCTACCACCTCCCTTTCACTATATGTTGACAGGATTGGCTTTTTAATCTGAAAAGTACGCAGTAGCAAAGCCCATCTGAAGCTGTTGTTGTTGCAGATACTGTGATGAAGAGATGACTCAGAAAGTCAGGTTTTTCTGTTATTTGATGTCAGAGTTTAAAAAGCAGCTCCTATTTTGTAATCAAAACAATAGAGACACTGCTGCTGGTTAGCCAAAAGCTAGCCACATGACTGGTCACATGTGCTATGTGGCTAGATGGTTTTGATGGATTTCTTCCACACCTTATGAAGTGAAATCCAGGGTCAGGTACAGTAAGCTTGAGATACTCGGACCAAACAGGTTGAGCGTAACCTGCTTGGAGATAAAGCAGGATTACTGGAACACAAGGCACTGCCGCAGTGACTATGGAGTGGCATTCCTCCAGCCTCACACACAATGTTCTGGCTTTACACAAACCTCCGAGGAATGTCTTTTAAGTGCCCTGCTCCGGTCCTGAGCTCAGTTTGTGAAGAGCTCTTCTACTCAGTCTCATAGCTCACCTCATATGGACATATTAGGTCTCATCCATCACATGAGGTAGGGGTGTGCGATATCACGATTTTTGATTGTGAATGCTTAAAATGTCTACATGTTCTTTAAAGCCTTGCTGATTAAACATTTCATTGACATGCACTTTTTCTGAACGCATACATCTGAAGCGCGCACACTAAAAAGCCTGTCAAACAGCACCTGACTACTGGACTAATGGCGCTTTTCCACTGCATGGTATGGCACGGTACGGTTCAGTACGGCTCACTTTTGGGGGGTTTTCCACTGGGTACAGTACCTGGTACTTTTTTTAGTACCACCTCGGCCGAGGTTCCAAGCGAACCGTACCATTACCAAAACGTGACGTGTAAACTCTGCTGATCACTGATTGGCCGGAGAAAATCGTCACTGCCTGCGTCATTGAACTTGCGGCACGAGACACAACAGACCCGCTAGATTTAAATCAGCACAGCCAGCGAAGGGTCGAACGCAACTGTTTTAAATGAGCGCACCTTTCTTTTAACAACCAAAAAATGGCTGTTTCGTTGTCTGTCGAGGAAGTACAGACTGTCCTCTCATTGATAGCCGAGGAGCGGATCCAGCGAGAGCGTGATGGAGCGACGCAGAATTAAAAAGTTTTTCAGGAGTCAAGGCAGTAGAGGCGGCACAACTATAACGACACATGAATAATCCCGCCCACTCTAAAGCGCTATTAAACTGCAGTGGAAACGCAAACCGAGCCGAACTGAGCCATGCCGTGCCGTTCTGAACAGTGCCGAGTCGAAAAGCGCCATAAATTATATTTCGTGTCTGATTGTGCTAATACTGTCAAAAACACACAAGGTTTACATATAAACACATTTGATCATGTCTAAAGTGAAAGTAAACAGTTGAGAGAAAAACGAATGTGTGCCTGTATATTAGATGCATGCAGGTCTTAAAGTGACAGCAGCCTAATAGTACTAAACATGCTGCTGCTTGTCATTAAAGGGATAGTTCACCCAAAAATGAAAATTTGTTCCAAACCTGTGTTAATTTGTTTCTTGTGCTGAACACAAAAGAAGATATTTTGAAGAATGTGGGTAACCAAACAGTTGCTGGTCCTCATTGACTTTGATAGTAGATTAAAAAGATACTATGGAAGTCACTGGGGACCAGCAACTGTTCGGGACAACACGAGAGTGAGTAATTAATAACATAATTTTCATTTTGGGGGGAATCCCTATCCCTTTAATGTTAATACCAAAGCACAAAGAGATAATCACTCACTCACTTGTGAATCGTGATTTTCTTGAAAAAAAATGATACTTTGCCATATCGCCCACCCCTAATATCAGGTCTAATATGAATAATAGATCTCATCTGGCTGCAGTGTGTGCAGTTACATCTTTAGCTAGTGTAGTATCATTACAAAACATGACAAATTATCAAAAAGTGTCCCACTTTACCTGTGTTCACCCTATTTGTTTTGTCAATAGTGGTGCACATCCTGTCAGTGATTTATCTGTACTTATAAATCCACCTGCATGTCAAGCATATAAATTGCTTTGACCTATAAATAGTGCTGCTGTGAGATTTACTAAAGCAAAACCACGCAATGATTTGAATTGAAGCCAGAAAAACACCTTTAGAACCATTATCACTGCATTAAAAACAAGCACCATAGCAAAACAAAAAAATTGTATGATGTCAAAGAGCAGAGTTAAATCAGGTTCATGATATTCTACATCCAGCAAACAGCAGGAATGGAATAATGAAAAGCATAAGGTAAAGTTATAGCAGCTTTTATTGTGACTGGTGTGAAAATTGCCGTGCTCGGATAAAGGTCTTGTTTATTCTCAGCTCATGCGAGGACAGATTTCAAGGGTGCTCTTCACACAAACACGATTTAACACCATCCCCCTTGTTTCCTACACTTTCCTGATCCCTCTCTTTGCCTCTTTCATTCTCTCTCACCATTTACCTCCACTCTCTCATATGAATATCAGACTAGGAAAATAAAAAGAAATGTTCCAATATGGGTTTTCTTTGTAAACTCTGCTAAAGGTTAAGAATCTGTGTGGGCTATATACAGTATCTGGAGACAGGAAGGAAAAAATGCTGAATTGTGTTGTGGTTATATGTATTTCAAGGGTCAGAAGATATATGAGATTATTATAAAGTGTCTATTCTTTATTCAAAAGAATATTCACAGAAATGGAGTAAAAAACATTACAAAAACAAACAAAAAAACAAACATGGGACTGGATGGATTATTTGGATGGATTAAATACAAACATGTAAGAATTGTGTACTATAGGATGATTTGAAAAAAAAAATACTATCCATAAATATTCAGAAAACTAAATTTGCATTATTTTTGTTAAAAAAAAATTTTTTCACATGCATCCATACCCATACATATCAAATACTAATTACTAATTACTTCTCATTAAAATATATTTAAACGTTATTTTTTGGTGGCTTATTATGAGAAATTTATCACGTACACACTACAATTCAAAAGTTTGGGGTCTGTAAGCTATTTTAATGTTCTTAATTTTATCATTTTAATGTTCTTAAAATAACGTTTGGCATCCTAGATAAACATCTGATGGTAAATTTTACACTGAAGTAGATAAGAGTTGTGACCGTCATTTAACAGTCTCATTTCTTTACGAGCAGACAGACGCTCTGCATCTGGAAACATGGAAAAACTCCCAGCATTATTACATGGTCACTTTATGTATTTGATTTTATTCACTCACATTATTTACGTCAGATAACAACAGAGAGGGTTAGATGAAAATTCATTAAAGGGTTAGAGTTTCCATGCATTATGTTGCATTTCCTAATGAAGTTGGCAGACAAATTTAAAGTGGCCATTTTTATTTACTTAGCAAAACATTTTGAACTATTTTGGACACTAACAGCATTTCAGCAGTAGTCAAAACATATTGAGGCCTCTCTCTTCTCCTCACGGCTAGTGGAGTGTGAGGGATTTTTCAGCAGAAAGCAAGGCATGATGGGCCGGGGAGGGTGTGGGGCCAGCATTTCTTCAGAGGCCCGGCAGCAGGGAGAGCAGGCTCTCTTTGAGATGTAGAGGGGGTTAATTCGAAGCACAATGGAATGAGATGACAGGGCCGGGGACTTGTTCCAAACAGCGGAGCCCGATGCCCACTGAGGCACTGAAGGGCCAGCGAGGTCGTGTTCAGCCTGTTGTGCCATTGAGCCAGGCGGGAGGGAGTTGCCGGGGGAGCGGGGAGGGGTCGGTGGAGGCCCATGCTGTGAGGCCGTGGGGGGCATTTTAATCCCCTATTACTTGGACAAGAGATTAAAAGATTCCTGCTTTATTTCTCCACATCTCCTGCTGCTTCTAGCAGTGCCTGGATGTCGGCAGTTTGAGCACAGGTTTTATTTTTAGCTTAAACACACGGAATGAAGCGAGAGCCTAAGGCACTTTTGATTTGGGCCACTTAGCTGAAAAATTGATGTCATTGTTCTGAGAGCTTTTTGAGGATTGTTCACAAAAGCTTGGCTAAAGTCAAGCTTAGGACTGAGGTGTTGATTTGACAAGCCACTAAAACGGGAAGAACAGGGACAAAAGGTGCATGTGACAGCGAGAGGACTCTATGTGTGACTGTGAAGAGGGCCGTGTGGTGTGAGGGAATCAGAGAAAATATACAAGCGAGAGAGGGGGGTGGGCGCAAAAAGCTCATGAAAAAAAACGGGGGAAATTTGTGAGGAATTTGGCCATGATGAATGAACCCTGCTCAGTCCTCACAAAAATCACTCAACGGCAAATAAACATTCCCATAGTCGCTGCTGTGTCCCCTGGTGGCAGCCCGCATAACCCAAATGTCTCGGTCCCATTTCGAGCCTTATTTTGAATAACAGCCTGTCAGATAGTATCTCCCCGTCAGCTCAACCTACACACAGACGTCCCGCTCTCAGCCACACAGGAGCCAGCGTGGGGTCAAGAGCTGCTAGTCAGGGTCTTGTTTCTCTGTTGATCCAGGAGGGCACCTCGATGAGAGCTCTACAGCAATGCAAACAGTCTTGTGTTCCTTGTCTTGTAGATAACAACTGTCTGCGTGCATTGTCAAAGGGCTGAGCTTCAGAATTTACCTGCTGACCCTGAATCTGTCAGCGAGGGGAGTGATGAGGGACAAGGACTTGCTAAATGCAAACACTGCAGGCTATGCTGAGAGCCAAGAGGTGAGCTTGTTCAAGACTCTCATGAACAGGCCAGGCGTTGCTTCTCTCAACTCATCATTGAATCTGATTTAAATGACATGATGAGAGGATTGCAGCATTTTAGAGAATTTGTATGTTAATCTATGTTACTAAATTAACCCTGTAGGATGCATGATAATAAATCTTACATCAAAGCATGGAAATATCATGGATTCAGTGGTTTTCTTCAAAAACAAAACAAGACTAGACAAAACACATAAAAAACACAACACAACAAAACAAAAAACAAAACAAGCACAAATCAAAACACAAAAACAAAACAAACACAAAACAAAAACATTTGGCATCACAACAAAAAGGCATATTGTGCCTTTAGCTGTATTTTCAGTGTAATACAATCATTTTAAAACTGTTTTTGTTTGTTTGTATATTTGTTTTTACAAAATATCAAAACAAAACTTTATATTCTCAAAAATATAAAACTTTTTTCAAAAAAATATGAAATTGACATCAGTACAAATTATGATTTGGAATAATCCATGGAGTGTTAAGAAATGAAATATTATTGACAAAACATGGGAAAGAAAACAGTAAAAATTCCGTAGGAAATGCATGAGGGGCAATTTTACCCTTGAAAAAAAAAAATCTGAACATAAAAAAATCAATTCTATTTATAATGACTTCTAAACGGTATAATCGTCTGCTGTCTCTTACACCGTACTAGTCTCATGTCTCTCGTATGAATTGATTTCAACTCAAATAAATAGTTCAGTTAATATGTGGAATGTGTAATATGTGGAGTAAATGAACATCAGCTACTCTATTGCAAAATAAACCTCTTTGCATGGTCTGATCTATTGATTCTATCTATTTATTTTGTGATAATGGACAGCTGACTGTACATAATCCCTTACATAAGTTTTTGATATTAC
The DNA here is from genome assembly GCA_027422415.1 of Schizothorax lantsangensis. Lineage (NCBI taxonomy): Eukaryota > Metazoa > Chordata > Actinopteri > Cypriniformes > Cyprinidae > Schizothorax > Schizothorax lantsangensis. The sequence continues at coordinate 4,044,285 of CM049848.1, read as the reverse complement.
ATTACAGGTTCTTCAGATCAATCATTTGGCACAGATGCTTTTTAAAGAACTTGAAAATCAAAGGTTTCTGGAGTTTAAAAAGGTTCTTTGTTTTGTACTAACTGAACCCTTTGTTTATAAGAGTGTTGGAACCTGTTTTATCTCCCCACATTCCAACAGCAGCAACTGCTTAAGAAACTGATGTCAGATCAGCTCTTCAAGGTTGCTCTTCGCCCTCATGCCGTCTGTCTGGACGACGGCTGATAAAGCATAAGTGTGTGGGGGGTTCCCCTGGTCTGTCTTACTCACATGATGTGGTCAGGCATCTCTGCATTCCTGCAATAACACTCATTCCCCCTCACCATGTGCTGCTGTCAGGGCCTGCAACTCCCCTGACACCAGCCCCAGACCGTCACTCAAACCTGGATCAAAATAACCCTACCAGGAGCAGATATCACTCATCTTAGTCAGCACAGAGTCATGATCCAAATGAAGACTTCACTGACCAGACAGCTTGAAATCCTATCCAACCATGAAGATTTACCCAAAAACTAGTGACTTAGAGCAAGACTAATAACCACCCTGATAGAGAAACTGTATGTTGAAGGGAAAATCTCATTGCTACACACTGCTACACTATCGACAATACACAACACACCTCTATAGCTCGCAAAACTTCACTAACATGACCAGACCTTAAAGGGATAGTTCACCCAAAAATGAAAATTCTGTCATTAATTACTCAGCTTCATGTCGTTCCAAACCCGTAAGACCTTCGTTCATCTTCGGAAGACAAATTAAGATAATTTTGATGAAATCTGAGAGCTTTCAGACCCTGCATAGACAGCAATGCAACTACCACATTCAAGGCCCAGTAAGGTACCAAGAATATCGACAAAATAGTCCATGTGAAAACAAAAATAACGACTTTATTCAACAATTCTTCTCCCCCTGAGTTACCGTCTACCACCATTATTGAGAGTACCATGACGTATGCATTGTTGAAAGTCATTATTTTTGTTTTTTTGCTCACAAACAGTATTCTCGTAGCTTCATAAAATTTCAGTTAAACAACTGATGTCACAAGGACTATTTTGTCAATGTTCTTGGTACCTTTCTGGGCCTTGAACGTGGTAGGACTCTTGCTTTCTATAGGGTCAGAAAGCTCTTGGATTTCATCAAAAATATCTTAATTTATGTTCCGATGAGGAACGAAGGTCTTACGGGTTTGGAACGTCATAAGGGTGAGTAATTAACGACAGAATTTTCATTTTTGGGTGAACTATCCCTTTAAGTCACCATCCTGACCTTCATGGATCCTTGATCAATCTGAAAAGTTGTAAATGTGTTGCAACTTGCGGCTGCTTTCAACAGCGTTTGACCAAAGTCAGTTCACTCAGCGGCCATGTTTGCAATGCCTCTTGGCAGTTGTTTCAGGAAGGCAAGAACAAAACATATCTACTTGATTGGGGAAATACTGATAAATACTCTGTATAACATTTCCAAATCAGCAACAATCTGACATGAACTGCCTCATCTTGGTATACAGTGATTTGCTTTAGCATATTGCTAAGCTAACAGAACGCTACTCTGCATAAAAACACATAGTACACAAACACTTTTAAACATTTTATTTAAAAAAACGCATACTGAACTGTTTTATCTTTTAGTATAGCTCTGATTTCTCAGTATTGCAGAGCATGGATTTATAATTATCATTAAAATGCTAATCTAGATAAGTTGTCCACTAGGTTTCAAAACTGATACCATTTCTGTGAGTGGATGTTTCCCCCATTTAATAAATTCTTTGCCTCATCTGGAATTTAGTAAAGCTGCTTGTAAAAAGTAAGGAAAAGGAAATGTTTCCAAGGAGGGTTTATTGTTCTTAGTATGTGCATGATAACACACATTTTATCGCTCATAGATCTGTTCTCTGTGAGAGCTTTAGGGATTTGTCCTGCCAGAATTAGATCATTTCCAAATCTGACATGCAAAATGTGTGCGTGTGTGTATGTATGGGTATGTGTAAGATACAGCCAGAGAGGGAGAGAGAGGGAGGAAGAGGCAAGGGAAAAGACAGAGGAGTGGAGGAAGGGAAAGGAAGAGACAAACCTTGCCATGACCCCCAGCTGAGCGGAGAGGCTGCCCAGGATTTAGTGTTGTTTATGCAGCTGCCGAAAGCACCCAGGAGATCACGGCAGTGGAACAGACGTATACACCCAAATTCCACACCTTCACAAGTCACAAAAACACATCTAAAAGTGCTCAATGATGAAACAACCTTCTGCATTTGGAAAGATTCCTTTACCTTGTTCGTTTCCCTCTGTAGGACTGAGGAGGTGAATTCAGATCCTCACAATATCCTCTTGCATTTCAAAACCTCCTCCGCTGCCACTCAAACTCACAGGCCGTTACCTTTCACTGACATCTGAATTCAGATGCTTTGTATTACACTGGAAATCTTTCTGCTACACATCGGCTCTAAAGAGTAACAGCAAGTCTGCAGTGGAGCTGAGGAAACCAAGGGTCTAAAACAAACACCATTTGTCTAAGTATTATAAATCTAAGAAAATGTGTCCCACATACTGAGCAGCCTCCTCCCTCCCTGCTTACTTCAAACACAACAGGTCACTGGTAATCAATAAGACATTAGCGATAGGCATGCACTGTTTTCTAACTGTTTCTAAAGTATATCATCACAAACTTAAACAAAATAGTGACAATTCCCAGTACAGCCTCTGAAAATTGCTTCTTCGATATACAAACTTAAACTACTTCTACTGTAAAGCGTGCCACTTCTTGGGGACACGTTCTGCCCAGGATTTCTAAATTGCCTAAAACAACGATCAAAGTACTGCAAGAGCGATCTGAAAGCGTAAGGAGCCGTCTGCTCTGCTCTCTGTCGCTCTCATGCTACTTAGATGTCATACGACGATCGATCTGTGCAGCGCAAACAGCCAAAACCTGGTTATTTTAGGCAATTTAGAAATCCTGTGCAGAGCGTGTCCCCGGGAAGTGCCACGTCTGGTCACCTTATTCTACTGAAATTAAGACTTTATGTCTATGAACAGACTGAAAATCACTTGTCATTTTCTATTTTCCTTTACTTTTAACTTCATTATAATTCTTCGTTATAATCCCTTTTCTTTTTCTTTGTCAATTACACTCTATCTTTTATTATATTACACTGCATTAAAAAGTCTCTTATGCTCACAAAGGCTGCATTTATTTGATAAAAAATACAGGAGATATATTGTGAAATATTACTACAATTTAAAAACTATTTTCTATTTGAAAGTACTTTACAATGTAATTTATTCCTGTGATGTTAAGCAGCAGTCATTACTCCAGTCTTCAGTGTCACATGAACCTTCTTAATATGCACATTTGCTGCTCAAGAAACATTTCTTATTATCCACGTTGAAAACAGCTGTGCTGCTCAATATTTTTATGGAAACTGTGATTCATTTTCCACAGGATTCATTTAATGAAAAAGAGTTCAAAAGAACAATTTATCTGAAATAGAAATCTTTTGTAACATTATAAAAGTCACTTTTGATCAATTTAATGCATTATTATGCATATTTTGGTTTTGTACTGGTTTATTTGAATATGTGCATATCTGTATGCTTTAGAAAATACCAAAGTATAATATTTGCCAAACCAATAAAAGTTTGCTAAAATCGCAATTGAAATTGAACATGGTAGTTGGTGTCAGTTGCACAGTTGGTGAAAATGTAATCTGCTGCTAATTTCTCTTTTAATACGCTACTGTCTGTTACATCCAGCCTCACACACACATTCCTGCAGGTGAGACCTTGTAAACCACATAATACATCATGAAGATGGAAACAGAATCCCTGTTGGAAGTTAATGTAAATGATACCGCTAGACATTCTTGACATCCTAATGCATCCTAATTATCTAGTGTAAATTGTCTCTCAGCATTTTGGAAAGTGCTGGATGGCCTGAGAGCCAATCCAGAAGTCAACAGCCTTAAATAGAGGATACTCATTGCAGCTTAACGGACGCTGAAAATGCTTGACATAGTGTCTAGCAAATGACGTCAGCTGCAAATGTTTAGCTATGAGGCATTTATTTTTAGTCTACTGAATATAATACAGGCTGGCTATCAATCCTGTTAAAGATGTGCATATGTATATGATCTATATAAATATAATAATAGTTCTGAGCAAATAGCAGAAATGTTCAATTCAGGGGCATTTTTAACCAGATCTGACACTGTGCTGGGATTTGCAGCGGGTCTGATTTATTTGTGGGTAAATATAGTCATATTTCTGGTGCTGCAGAAGGGTTATGAGAGGGGGTGTGGAGATGAGACATCCCTGTTAGCTGAGCACTATTTTCAGGATCAGGCTGTCATGTGCCCAGGGGCTCAGAGTATCTCCATACAGTTTAGCTGTTTGAAGAGTCTGAGAGAGAGAGGGAGGCATGTCAGACATGGGCCCTGTCAGTTAACCTCAAAAAGACCAAAATAATGATATTCCAAAAAAAGTCCCGGACGCCAAGACCACAAATATAGCTTTCAATTAGACAACATGCCCTTAGAGCGTTCTCAAACCTACCTCAACCGAGACAACAACAGCAGGAAGCTTCAGCAAAAAGTAGCATTAAAATTGGCATCCCAATCAGAATGTGGATGGATTTTTTTTTTTAAATAAAGTATTAAAAAAAAAAAAAAAAAATATTTTGCCATTTGAAATGACATATTTCACCTTTAAATTCTCTACCTACCTAACAAAAATGACACACAAAACAACAGATGAACTTCTCGTTCCTCTTACCAAAACACGTTCCTTTAGAGCCTCAGGATAGATACACTAGAAAGACAGACAGGCTAGTGATTTACTGCACATGCACCGCAGTACTATTACAAATACACTTCTTAACCCCATGCAGTAACAATGAAGAAAATTCTTAACACTCGTTCCCCATTTTACAAACCACAAAGATTGTTAATTGACGGCTAACAGATACAAACTGTGATGAAACCACAACTGAGCTAGTGTTTCCATAACAGAATGAACCCCATGAAACCTCAAGATCTGGATCATATTTCACCCTCAAGTAAGAAGTCATAATTTATATTTTGCTTAAACAAAATTAAGCCTTTTTTAAGGACAAGTTGTTTTCTTTTTCCCTTTCTTAGGGCTGGTTCACACAGAAGACATTTTTGTGTTTAAAAATGCAGGTCAGTAGAATGGAAAAACAATACAAGATCTTTGGACAAGTTTTTAAAATTTATCTGAAAGGTGTGTCATGCATGAGACCATCAAACACGTCAATCTAGCACATATTTGCATAGAAAAACAATGGAAAAACAGTGCAGTGGAATACAAAAACAAGTTCTGTGTGAACGGCCCCTTACCGTAACACAAAAAAAAACCTTTTTCCATAACTTTAATAAAAAATACAACTTAAAGTCAAGCAAAAATACACGTATGCGTAAATCTATTTGTGTTTTTGCTGTAAAAATAATTGCCTTAACATTACAGCAATGAGAACATGGGGGGGGGGGCAATGTGTTTTGCATTGTAAAATAAAATTGTCAACTACTATTTCAAAATAATAGTCTACATTTTCCTTTTAATTTATTGGGTGAAATGTGACCTGGACTTGTTTTTGTGAGATTCACTCATCAAAATGCTCAACACTTAAATAAAATATGGTTTTAGCCTGAAAATACCATTGTGTGTGTACTGTATATGCTTTCAAATGCTACACACCATTCTCTTTTGAACTCGGAATCATTAGAGGGGAGATAAAGGTTTCATGAAACCAAGAGTCAGTTGTGACACTGTGCAAGATGAGAGGACAGTGAGGAGCGAGGGAGTAGAGCTGAAAAACACATACTGTTGAAACGATGAAAAGTTCTGAGGGAATGTGAGGAATGAGCTGGGTTTTGTCAGTCACTCACTCCAAACTCAAGCGAGAGCTCTTTAACCAGCAGCGGCACCCCTCCTCTTTTCTCTCCGTCCAACAGTCCCTCGGCCATTGACTCTCTTCTTTCACTCCTTCCTCAGCTCCTCTTCTAAAGAGCTAAAGCTCTCTCTTTTCTGCTTTTGGGATCTTGCTCACAAACACACACACACATACTGATTCATTTGACTTCAAAGCAGCACCACATCGACCTCTCTCTCCCCACAAATCACTTTCCTTTCTATCCGTACTCTCCACCCTTTTATTCTCTCTCCCCTCATTCTCTGGAGTCCCACAGCCCAGCAGCTGTAGAGTTACAAAGTGAGACGGTGAAGGAGGGAGCGATTTAAAGAGATTGCTGAAAGACAGCGCCGCTTCGAAATAAAAGACTTCACGGGTAAACAAATCTCCATACCGTCGACTGTTTTCAGCCTCTAAGCTTAATTAGTCTTTTCTCTCCATCTCATCACCCGTCTATCTTTCCGTCACCCTCACCTACAGACATTCCTGCTCTGTTAGTCTCTCTCTTTCTCTCAAAGAGTGCAAAGAGCCCAACACGGCTCTGCTTTAGTGTCCTGCTGGGAAAGATCAGGTGGGGATGATGGGAAGACTTCCCCTGCTTAGCGTCTCATGCATGGAGTGTTTAACCTCCTCATGCTGGCACAGTCGAGGATAAAACAGACATTTGTGCACCAGCAGAGAGCCGCCTGGTCGGCAGCACACCAGAGATAAGCGCTATGTGAGAGATAGACATGTTAGGGTGAGTTTCCCATTGAGATTGGCGTTATTTAAGTCAAATACGGTTGATGTTGATATCTTCAAAAAGTAGCCGTATCAGTGTTGTCTGGCCAAACACTAAATAAATTCACTGATTCTAGCTCCAGGTAAAGATGGCCTCACGTTTCTCTTGCTTGTGTTAAAGAACAATGACAAAACTAATGGTCAGAAAAATACATACATTTTAGGGTCAGTAAGATTTTTGTTTTTTTAAAGAAATTAATACTTTTGTTCAGGAAAGATGCATTTAATTGATCAAAAGTGACAGTAAAGACATTTATAGTGTAACATTTTTTTTCTTTTTCAAATAAATGTTTTTCATTTAAACTTACTATTCATCAACATCTTGAAAAAATGCATGTTTTTTTCCACAAATATATTAAGCAGCACAACTGTTTTCAACATTAATAACAATAAGAAATGTTTCAGCATATTAGAATGATTTCTGAAGGATCCTGTGACATTGAAAACTGGAGTAATGGCTGTTGAAAATTAAGCTTTGCCATTACAGGAATAAATTACATTTTTAAATATATTAAAATAGAAAATAGTTATTTTAAATTGCAATAATGTTTTCACAATATTACTATTTGACTGTATTTTTGATCAAATAAATGCAGTCTTGATGAGCACAAGAGCATAAAAAAATCTTTCCAGCCCTGTATTTTTTTGTAGTATTATAATTTCAATCACCTACAGACGACATGTTGAATCTAATGAGCAAGTTCAAGAGGAAATGAACATTGAAGACCTCTTTACAGATCCACTCTTAAGTGAAGCCAAATGAACAAAAAGCCGCTTTTATGTCTTCTAAACAAAATGGCTTTCCTAAAGGTAAAACATGGAAGTACCAACATCAAAATTCATGAAACTGAATCCCAGGATATGTGCATAATGAAATAATGCGTAGCGCGAAAAATGTAAAAACAAAGTAAACGTGTCTACCCAATGCACAAACCTAATATTACATTGCTTTTCCAGCTCCAAAGTCTGTTTGAAGATGCAAAAATAGAAATGCTGTATCAGTTTCTAGCAGAGTTGACATACCAGTATTATCACCACAAAACTTTCAAAACGTTTCTCAAGCCAAAACCTGTTTTCTACATTGTAAGAAAAGATAAGACAATAGCATTAGCCTACCCATTAAACATCAACAATTACCTTTGTTAAAAGAGCAGGGTAATTAAGTATGATGATAGAAGCAGTTCTGAGTGGAGCCATGAGAAAAGCTCAGCTTTCATCAGGTATATAACTGACACCACTTTCCTACCACTGATCCAGCAGGCTCCTCCATATCAGAGTTCACACACGCACACGCACACACACACACACACACACACGCACACACACGCACACACACGCACACACACACACACACACACACACACACACACACACACACACACACACACACAGTTTCTCAGGCTCAGACTGCATCAATGTGCCTGCACCGGACGCATTGAAGCATGCACAGCCACACTGAGTCCAGCACTGGAATTTCTGTCTCCTAGACGGACGGTCACCACAGCAGGGTGGGCTTCAGATAAGAGCTGTATAGAGAAAACAGGTATCCACTGCCACAGGGGCCTCTGTGATAACCTGATGGGACCTTAGATGGAGCAGAGGTCCTGAAAGAAAAGAGTTTGGCTTTCAGCAATGGCTAAAGTTTCATCTTTGTCAATGGCTGATTTCACAATGGATAAAAAGTGGGCCAATACTGCTGATAAGATGTGTATCTTAAAGAGACGGTACTACAAATAAACACAAGAAATACTGTGCCCTCAAAAAAGCAGTACACTTAAGCCACACCTTACAATATCTTTGCATTATATAATAACATTTCAAACCAATATTCATTTTGAATAAAAGACAGCAAAAACACATTTATCAAGCCAAACATGCCACAAAAGTTGTGGGGGGGAGGAAATATAATTTAATAAATTATGTTCAAAATGAAGAAAAAAGAAATGTATTTGGACACTTTCAGAAAGACAACTGTGGTTATTCTGCTTAAACACCTGTGTGACCTTGAGGGGAACTGATGCATCCACTTTCATACTACTTTGTCATTAAATAAAATGGCTTAGAAAGGTGAAGATAGTTTAAAAAAAAAACTAAAAAAAACAACAACAACAACATGCCACAAGTTTTGATATTTTGTATCGAATGCAATGACATTCTTATGTTTTCAAGTGTGACTTAAAGGGACAGTTCACCAAAAAATGAAATTTGTCATCATATTCTAAACCTCATGTCATTCCAAATATTCCAAGACTTTAGGATATTTTTAAACTAGGATATTCATAATGAAACCTGAGTAGTTTCTCCATTGAAAGTCCAGGTAACCAAAACTTAAAAGATCCAAAAAGAAAAAAAGTCTTGTGAAGAGTTATGATTACTATATATGATAAACAGATTTACTGTAGGCTTTCATTTACATCTAAACAAAGATTTATAACCTTTTAGGATCGTTTATGTCATAGTTACCTGGACTTTCAATGAATAAAAATAAATTGCTCAGATTTGGCAAAAAATTAAAAATAAATCTTAATTTGTGTTTTGAGGATTAACCAAGATGTTATGGTTTTGGAATGACTTAAGATAGAGAAAATGATAACAAATTATGACATTTTCATTTTTGGGACTACCCATTAAGTGTCCAAAAGCATCCAAATACTTTTAGCGCCAAGGTTTACACTCGAGAGAAAAATGTCATTGATGGAGCAGCAGCATCTAAACACTTTCCAAAATAAGGTTTTAAAAAAGAGAGAAAAGGGAAGAGAGAAACTGTTCTCTTCAAAGAAACATTACACAATTGAGTCAAAGTCTCTGCACTGCAACCTATGACCTTACAACCCCCCAGGGTCACGACACAGAGAGGAGACAGCAACCACTCGCTATCCTGTTCCCAGAGAGAGAGAGAGAGTGAGAGAGAGAGAGAGAGAGAGAGAGAGAGAGAGAGAGAGAGAGAGAGAGAGAGAGAGAGAGAGAGAGAGAGAGAGAGAGAGAGAGAGAGAGAGAGAGAGAGAGAGAGAGAGAGAGAGAGAGAGAGAGAGAGAGAGAGAGAGAGAGAGAGAGAGAGAGAGAGAGAGAGAGAGAGAGAGAGAGAGAGAGAGGAGAGAGAGAGAGAGAGAGAGAGAGAGAGAGAGAGAGAGAGAGAGAGAGAGAGAGAGAGAGAGAGAGAGAGAGAGAGAGAGAGAGAGAGAGAGAGAGAGAGAGAGAGAGAGAGAGAGAGAGGAAAAATAGGGGTGAAAGAGGGAGGGGTGGCTGCCAGTTACCAGTTTAGTAGCAGTCTCTGAGTTTAATAGAAAGGGGTGTTGACTGATTAATATTTATGAATTTGGGAACAGTTGTGTTTTTGTGTGGGACTCTGCTTTTCTCACGCAAGGTGGGACGGCCAGGGGGAGGAATGCATTACTGCTCTGAAGACCAGAGGAAGAAAGAGGAAGACAGAGCGCTGAAAGAGAGATGCTGGACAAAAGAGCGAGAGGGAGAGAAGGTCTCCTCTGCCTTTCCGTCAACTGAAATAAAGAAGGGGGCGACAAAAGAAAAGAAGTTGGTCCCTGAGAGGGGGTGATATCAGATTTCTCAGACGTTTGAGTGTTGAGAGGGCTGAACATGATCCAAACTCTCGCCCTAGTGACATTAAAAGTCAGCACTGGCTACAATCATTCAGACCATTAGTCACCTCCTCTAAGTGGTGACAGTTATTAAATATAGGCAAACATACCATACTGGATAGTCATCTTGATTTGCTGGTCATTAATTATAAGAAAACAAAGGCTAACAATAGGATGAGTATGGAAACTAATTTCTTTGGCAACTCACTCCTATCCAGATAAATGGCTTTTGTGAGGCACACACACACACACACACACACACACACACACACACACACTTCTTTTTAAGCTTGCATTAATAAGTAATTTGCAACACATTATATAATTATTAACTTCATGTTTATTCAAATATTAATATTCCATAAAAGTTTAATGCAGTAAGGATCTGTTAAGCTATTTATTATGTAATAATGTTTATGATTAATGCACTTAAGTATAAAGTGTGACAGCTCTAATCCACAGAAACCTACAAAAACAAACTTTTGGTAACACTTTATTTTAAGGTGTCCTTGTTACACGTTACATGTACTTACTAATATAATAACAATTAATTATGCATAATTGCATGCAAGTAACCCTAAACCAAACCCTAATCCTAACACTAACCATATAGTTGTCAGACCTCTGTCGTGTGTGTCTTGTGTTCCCGCCTCTTGTTTCCTTATATGGTTAGTTTCCGGTCCTCGTTTCATGTCATTATGAGTTTATTCAGTTCCAGGTGTGTGTGTGTGTGATTATGTGTTTATTATCCGGTGTATTTAAGTCCTGTCTGTTGAGTTCCATGTCGTCTGGTCTACTTGTTATTCCCGGTGTTTCTGCATTGCCCTGTCTTACCTTGATGTGGTCATTAAAGACTATTATTTTGAAGTATCTCCTCGTCTGCGTGTTCCTCGTTCCTCCCTGCTGTGTGCACCGTGACAATAGTAAGTACATGTAGATATTACTCAGTACTTAAATGTATAATTACACTGTAACAAGGACACCTTAAAATAAAGTGTAACCAAACTTTTAAATACTAAAACTAGGCAAGCTAATTATAGCTGCTAGTAAGATGGTTTATGCGCTTTTATGGCTATTATGTAATACCACAATAATATCTGATTAAATATTGGTATTATAATAAGTTTGTCAGGATTCTGGACTCTTGGTTCTTTGTTTTTCCCCTGTCTTTATTTGGGTTCTTGTTTCCTGTTATTAGTTAATCATCGTTTAGTCTCTTCACCTGTGTTTAATTAATCATCTCGTTGGCTCCTCAGTTTCCGTATGCTTTATAAACCTTCTGTTCCCTGAGTTTTATGTCCAGTCTTAAAGTGATTTTGGTTTTGCTGAATCTCTTTGTCATTGATTTCGTTTATATTATTAAAGATTCAACTATTCCTGTATCCTTCGTCCTCCTGTCTTCCCTGGGATCAGCATTCCGTTACAAAGTTAAAGTCAGTATTTTTTTATGTATATACTATTCATAATAATATATAATATTATTTGTATATTTATTTTAACTTTTATTTTTGTATATTACGTTTTTATTTTAAGCTTTTTTATGTGCTGTACATTTTTTTAGTAATTGTAATACTTTTAGTAATTGAAATACAACATAAACTTCTTTCAGTTAGTTGCCAAGGCAGCATTTGTAATTTTTTTTATTTTTATGTTTTTCATCCAATATTCAGATTTTATTTCAGCTTTCTTTCAATTACCGTAAACAATATTTAATAGTTTTACTTAAAGCTGCAGTCCGTAAGTTTTGCCTCTTTGTTGCCATCTTTGAAACCTGCAATTGCAGTTATTTTCAGAATTATCATCTTTACGTGGGTTGTGCATCAGCACGGCTCCTCAGCGCAGATTAATCTAATGTTTCTGAGTTTCTGTGTTAGTCACCGCACCGGTGTGGATATTCACTGTACTTGTACGTCTTGGAAGCAAGGCCGTAACCATGTCTTGAACATTGGGGGGGACCAATTATATATATATATATATATATATGCGCGCTGCTTTAATTGACTCACGCGCACACAAACTTGTCAACACTACCCCACGACTTTTATTGTAATAAAATAGTTTCCATACTGAATGGCTACATTATATTTCTCATCAACGACGTGTTTTTGAAGTAGGACTAAATTCACAGTTTCATTGTTTGTAGGGAGAGACAAACAGATGCAGATAATTAACACACACACATTTCATCCATCTCTCTCTCTCTCTCTCTCTCTCTGTCTCTTTCTCTCTCTGTCAAAATGGGCTTATTTGAGAAAAAAAAGTCGAGTAGTTGCTTCACTGAATATAACTGTCGGTCATTTAACATTTCTATCGTAAAACAGTTGACTAACATTAAATGAGCAGCTTCCATCTTACCTCGCTCTCTTTTATTAATCTCACGCTTCGCGGCGTGCTCAGCATCTGTGAACGCAAAACCCTGCCTACTTTGATTTGATTGGCCAGTTCAATTATTTTGACTTTGACGAGCGCTGTTAGCCCGCTGAGGCAGAGCAAACTGAAAATGTTACTTTTAAAGCTTTTTTGTCATCCTAACAAGAGTGCTGCGTAATGGAGGACAGCAGATCAGTGCAAGAATTTCAATTATTGGGGGGGACATTTGGCCATTTCTAATTATTGGGGGGGACTTGTCCCCCTCAATGTCTATGGTGGTTACGGCCCTGCTTGGAAGTATGACCTAAATAAGAATTTTCCCTGGAAAATTAACAAGTAACATGTCTGCCACTTTTGTTCTTACCAACTGAGAAAAAAAAACATTTTGTTACAATGTTACAAACAATACATTGTGCTACCTGTAGACTACTGGCGACTACGGGTGAATCTCCTGTTGTCACTGATGATTGTCGTATTGACCTTTCTGGATTACAATCCGCCATCAAAATGATAAATTTAATTATTCCAACTGCTGTGAGAAAAGGCTGTTAATAAGCCACCACCTGCAGCATCCTTACGTGCGATATAACCTACTAGCCGGGACTCCTTCTTTGTGTTTACAGACGTGATGAACGGCAGCATGCTACCAGCACCACTCTAATTAGAAAACATTATTACAAGCTTATCGTTGTGAATCGGGATAAGGTAAGGAGATTTTGAACACTGGCTGGTTATGTACTCACCCAAAAATTTATAATTTTCAACCAAAAACAATTACGGACTGCAGCTTTAACAACAACAACATTGGTCATAGCTCATCTAATGCAAAAAATTCTGTCGTGGTTTTTCATTTGCAAAACAATACAAAAAACAATTTGTATGTTGTTATTAATATGGTATAACGACTTAAATAATCTTCCCCCCAAGTGAGATGTGCTGCGACCAAATAATTGCTCCAATGAATCATATTCATAGTAAATCAGTCAGATCGGTTTTGTGAACTGCATCAACTAATTCATTGGAAATATTTGTGTGAATAATGACTTAAGGTTCAGTCTGGTTCTCTCACAAATATACTGTATGGCTTCAAAACACTTGGAATATAGCACACTAGGCATAGTGACTACTTTGGTGATTTTGATGATACATTCATGGTGTCATTTTAAACTTGACAGCCCTGTGCATTGTTTTGAAGAAAGCGGCCAGGACATTCTTCAATTAACCTTTTGTGTTCACCAGAAGAGAAAAGGTCTTACAGGTTTGGAACATGAGTAATGAGGACAAAATTGTCACTTTTGGGTTATAAGTAAAAAAAAAAAAACACTGAAGAGGGCTAATTCTTCTCTTTCTTTGTTCTTTCTCTCTCTCAGTGCAGCCTGGGGCCTTGTGGCCTGGCTTGTCTTGTTAATGGCCCTGAATGATGTAGTAATGGGATGTAAATACCATTGTACTTTTTAACATACCATCAAAGCACACCCATTCAAAAGTAGCCTCTCTCTATCTATTCAGTATTTCTGTCCCCTCCCCATAGGCGACTCGAGGAGAGTGAAAGATTGAAACTTTTCCATAGGAGATGGTGGCACAGCTGAAGAATGGCTTGGAGGTCTGAGGAGGGTCACTGGTTTCTGTGACGCAAGAGGACTAAGATGAGGATCTCTTGTTTAGGAATGCTGGGTTTGGAGGGGTAATGAGGGCTGAAGGGTTTTAGGCCATTCGGTGACACCACAGACAGCAGCTATTTCAGACGCTGTTATATGCCCGTAAAGCCATTACCCACAACTCCACTGTCATTAGGAGATTAGAGACTCTGCCATAACCCTGACAGCCATTTAACATAAAATTACACACATTAGAAGGAAACAGAGAAAACGCCAAGAATACAGTGACACAATTAAGATGCAGTTAAATGGGTCATGTTTAGACCAAAATAAGCAGCCATAGCAGACTTGCATGTTCTCTGAGCATCTTTAGCACACATGAGAACACCAGTCTATCTTCCAGCCAATTAGTGCAGTTTCTGCTCATCTAATCCTCTGGAAAGCCGCCCATTGACATGCTTTTCAAATCCTCTAAAATTCTAGAAAGTAACAGAGCCAAGACAGCATCAAAATAGAAATGCTTCAAGTAAAATTCACGTACAGATGAGATGTACAGTGCACAAATGTTTTTGGAAATTTTAAAACAAAAAGACATGACATTGTGACAAGTTAAATATAATTGACACTTAAATATAACCTAATAATATCGTGAAATGTTATTACAAATTTAAATCACTATTTTTCATTTGAATATATTTAAAATATAATTTATTCCTCTGATGGCAAAGCTGAACAAGGCTGCATTTAATTGGTCAAAAATAATTTTTATATTAGAATTTAAGATAACTGTTTTCTATTATAATGTATTTTAAATATTATCAACAAAACCATTTAGCTGCTTAATATTTATGTGGAAATATTATAATTTTGTGCAAAGTAAAAGAGAGACAAACCCAATGCTAAGAAATTAATTCAAATGTTTTGCTACAACTTTTAACTTTTATTGCTATGTTGATAATGAACAATAATATAACCATTTAGAAAAGATGGCCTATGCTGTATGTGTATATTCGTCATCAGCAATCCAAAATGTGACTTATCTTCATCTGACTTTCTGCACTCATTAAAGGACATGAAGGGTTTATGATGGGCGTAATTTGCTCGTCTTGAGGACAGGAAGTGTCTGGATGCCACACGGATGCCACACCGACAGTTCTCAGGGCATGAAGGAAGGATGCCGTCAACATGGGGCAGAAGAAGAGAATTTGAGGATGGAGTGACATGACGGAGGAAGGACATCCAAGATGGAGTGATAGGGAGGAGTAATAGAGATATGGATGGATATGGGCAATGAAAGGAAGGGGGTCAGTCTCCTGCTGGGGGCATCCTAGCTGATGGTCCCCACCATGGTTTTATCTGTCCTTTCTTCCTTTGTTTCAGCCTCTTCCTCCCTTAATTCCCTTTATCTCTGCGTCTTTCTTTCGCTCTGATGACTCCTTCTCCCTCCCCCTTTCTCCTAAAGCAGAGAGCCCTGTTCTATCCAGGAGAGAGAGAGAAACTCCTGGAGACTTCATCAGATGCTCTTTGAGGTGTTTGCTAAAGCATACACATGTGGCTTTAGCAACGTGAATAATTCTTTTCCATTGATTGAGATGTGATTATATCTTAAAAGGACAGAGTAAAAAGAGCTCTGTTTCAGACGGTTGCATCAGGCAGCTAGGTTGGATAATGCACCTACCTAGCGCTTCACAAAGCCATGACAGTAAAACTGATGAACAAGAAGAGTGGTAAAAACACACATACAAACTTAGACTTGATGTTCTGTCTCAAATCAGTTATATACAGACACACAGTAGCTGTAATGGTTTTGATATACATTAGTTTGAACGATTTAACAGCAGCAAAATTTGAGAAGAGGGTAGGTAAAGAAAAAACATCAATAAAGGCTGAAAAAAGATATATCTATAGTTTTTATTTCATTGCTATGCAGTTGCTAGAGTGTTCTAGCTGACTGCATATCAAGAGCACATCCACTATTCTCCATGATATTTAGGTCTGTATAAGTCGATGGGATTTTTTCAACCGATTTATCATTTAGTATTTTTATCTCTAATGCTTCCGGATGCACCTACTCTGGTGGACAATGAGGAAATCTTTCAAGTGAATTGGAAAGTGAAGACAAAGTGAAGTGATGTGCTCATTCAACCAGCTGCTAAAAACATACGGTCAGCTAATCCTGATAGATTCACCTGAACTGAGCTGTGAGCCAAGAACAAAGAGAGAGAGAAAACAAATGATCATCCTCACAAATAACATGGTTAAAGACTTCAAAAGTGCATTTAGCAACAAAGATAGGAACAGAAGAAAATCCAGTGAGTTGTGTCTGATCATGTGACCAAAACTTTTCTATACATGTCAGTGATTCTCTAAAGCAATCTCTGCTGTTTCTCTCTCTCTCTCTCTCTCTCTCTCTCTGTCTTTAGCCAAAAATCATCTCTCATGCAACAGAGCATTCGGCCTCAGAGTCTGAGATGATAATATATTCCAGCCACAAAGCCATCTGAACAATGCTTCCTAAAGAAAAGGCTCTTGCTGCCTTCCTGAGCAGTGCCCAGGCTCAGCCCCGTGTTTTGAGTTTTCCCCCTTCTTTAAATGACAAAGTAAATCCTCCTGGCAACCCCCTCCGAGGGGCCCCCACCCCCCCATCCTTACCCCCCGAGCTCTTAAGCAGACCAACAAAGGGGCCCATTTGCACGGTGTGAAGGTATAATGCAGTTATTAGTGTGGAGAACTCCAGAGGGTCAGAGGAGGGGAACCACCCTCCTGCCCCGGGACAATGCAGGATAGTGGACAGAGCCAGGGGGCTTGGGTGCTGGTCATCTCGACTTTCTTCTGACCTTCATGGAAGCACTGTCTGAATTACGGCTTTATAATTGTATCAGCTCAAAATGAAAACTCTTTGGCTTTTGGAAAGTACATTCACAAATAGAAACTGTAACAAAACTGACTGCCTCTGGAATTATGAGAATGTTGTCTAGTAAAAATTACATTGAAGCGAGATTAAAAAAATACATTATCTAAAGAGAAAGATGTGCTGTAGATTATTTTGAATATTTGCAAAAATATTCCTAAGTAGGTATACAATCAATTTTGAATATTGACTTTCTTTTAAGATATACGCTGCCATTTAAAAGTTTTAGATCATTATGGTTTTTTGAAAGAAATTATTACTTTTATTTAGCAAGAAAAATTAAGCTGATAAAAAAGTCTCAGTAAAGACATTTACAATGTTATAAAAGATTTCTATTTCAAATAAATACTGTTCTTCTGAACTTTCTGTTCATCAAAGAATCCTGAAGAATTTGTCATAGCTTCCACAAAAATATTATGCTGCAAAGCATTGTTTTCAAAAATGATAAGTTTCTTGAGCAGACTGGAGTAATGATGCTAAAAATTCAGCTTTGCATCACAGAAATAAATTACATTTAAAACAAATATTAAAATATAAAACAGTTATCTTACATTATAATACCATTTCACAATAATACACAATATTAAATGCAGCCTCAATGAGCATAAGAGCTTTAAAAAAGCATTTTAAAAATCTTACCAAGCCCAAACTATTAAATGGTAGTGTAGCCATGCATGCTAAAATATTGAAATGGTTTGTATTTATTTCACTATTTATGTATGCTCAAGATACACTGCAAATGCAATGTTGTTATACACATTTTTGACCGTGTCTGTATGTGGTTTGAGTAATCTGATCTCAAACGTTTTGGACTCCTTTTACACCTGTATCAGTGTTGTACTCTTGTGATTAGTTTGTCCAAAGCAGATGTTAATACCAGTTGTAAACAGGGCCAAAATGACAGCAACTATAGCTCTTTTGGTATAGTCAGTTTCCCATGGCTCTGGTCAAATTGAAGGTACAGTGCATACTGTCTTGAGACATCATCAGTCTTCATAACTATGGGCTAAAAGACAGGTCAAACCTCCATCCTCTGCCCTGAAGCCCATCCTGTCATTAACCCCCTCTTTATCCTTCTTTCTGAGGGCTGAGACATCACTTGTGCTTTGATCCACGTCTCTGATCTATTTCTATTTCACATTCGGTTAAGGTTCTTGTGACCTGAGAGGAGGCGCCAGGCGATAAAGACTAAAGGCTGATCACGCAGCACCTCATCAGTCTGACGCAGGGTCAGGTATCGTGAAAGAAACCTCAGATGCACATGGGGAACTCATCACCCGCTGCTCTCTGCTCACAACATGGCAAACAAATGTGCAACTCAAGATCCACCACCTTTTCAATACAACAGTTAGTCTGAAAGATGGTCTCAGAACAAAGAAGGGTGTGGGACTTTTTTGGCAATAGTCTGTAGAATATTGTGAATTCCAGAGAAAAATACAGCTTATGTCATCTATGAGGTATGCAAATAACAACGCGAGCGCCCGTAAAACATTTAGTGTGTGGAATAAATCCACTTCACTCATCTGAACTGAGTAATGCATTTCAGCATTTGCAGAAGAAAAAAAAAACATTTCTGTGGTGATATTGCCTCTCCAATATGGATTTACAGAAAAAGCAATTATAACTCAAAGCATTTTCAAGTATGTTCCACTATTCCAAGTTATTGAGGAAACAACCTATTTTTTAACATTGTGACAGAAAATCAGAATATAAATGTAGTTCTTCTGACTGCTTTGCAATAGGAATCTCACTGCTAGGCTCAAACATGGTGATAGAAAGGCCTCGTGAGCCCTTGACGAGAGTCACACATGCCAGACGGAGCGTCTACAGGTCTGAGGCGTTCTACTTGGGCCAGGTCATATGAAGAGAGGCCTGGCCAGTGTCTGTTTACTGCAACAGAGCAGATGTACAATATCCAGTCTCCTATCTATCCTGGAATCCTTGGAATGCACTATGCCTCTACAGGCATAGCACTATCAGGACAGGGGTTAAAACTCTGTCGGTTTATTGATAAAACAGACTCTCTCTCTATCTCTTTCCTCCTCCACCATTCGTTTCTCTTTCTGCTTTCATCTAAGATATACTCAAGAATGGACTGGCCATTTGGGACTTTTCCTAGTGGGTCAGTTGAGCTGTGGGCTGGCTTTCAATTTAAAGGGATACTGTAGTTGATCCCAAAAATGAAAACATTTACTCACCCTCATGTCATTTCAAATCTGTATGACTATGTTGCTTCTGTGGAACATAAAAGAAGATATTTTGAGAAATGTTCAATCATGAGACAACTGAGGTGACGGATTCATATGAATTTGTGTGAAGTGATTCTATGACTTTATGGAAAAAATGTGAAAATGAAGGTACAGCCCTAAACCCAACCACCAATGGGACGTAAGCAGATTGCACAAAATAGTGCAAATGAGATTGTATGAATTCATTCGAATACGCTAAAATGTAAACAGCTATGAATTGCCTTTTTGTTGTTGTTGTTACAGTGTATTTCAATAGTAACCAAAACTGTTTGGATTATATATACTAGATGACAGCAAGCAATGTTTTGTATTACATGCATGTGTGCTACATATAGTGGAGGATAATCTGCTTTGGGTTGTGATGGGCTGGCATTGGTCCTTGGCTGCTTTTTACTCATCCCCGAGGTACAGATGCTGTCAGAAGTGTGGAGTAGAAACAGGGTGAGAGACTGAAGTGCTGAGAGTAAGAATGGATTTTAAAACTTCTAGTCACGGCAGTCAAACTTTCTTTCCCAAACAGGCCAAATGTGAATCAAACACCTCCTGCAGCAGCACTAGAACAGTAATCTTCTAATCTGGTTTGCAGAGTTCATCTCAAATTTGAGTGTCATGCGAACACAAAAAGGATGACAAAAATGTAAAAATAAGCCCTGATTGCTGTTGGTATTTAGGGGTAGATTAGTCGTCATGGATATTTAGTTAGCTGCTCTGCGCTTCCAGTATAATCTGAGAGGGGTTAAAACTGGAGCATCAGCAAACTGAAAGAGACAGTGGCAGGAGAGAATCATTCCATTAGAGAACAACAACAAGTCTTCCATGGTCGTCATGGAAACTGGAGACCTGTCCTATGTGTTTTGCAGTTGAGAACATGGGGGAATTATAAGGAAACCACATGTGATCACAAATACACACACACACATGCAGATACACGGCAAAAAACAAAAGTTGCACAAGCCACAGGAACCAAACATAGCAGTGGCACACTTCTCGACTGGGTTATGCGTGACTTCTAAAAATTAAGGTTCTTTGCAAAGAAAAAAAAAGTTCAGTTAAAGAATTCTCTTTTTATTGGCTGTACAGGGTTTTCTGAGATGACTTTATGGATTTTGGGAGATGGAAAAAGTTGATGTTACATCAGCTATCAAATGCATGCACAGGTAGACCTATCTTATAGGGCTGGCACGGTACACAGATGTCACGGTTCGGTGCGTACCTCGGTTCGGGGGTCACGGTTCCATACGATTTCGGTACATGAAAAAAAAGAAATCTACTATGCTCGGTTTCTTTTCATTTATTTTGAACAGACAGTAGTGCAAATAAAAAAGAAATTCCATCTAGATGTGAAAATACTACACTGTAAAAAGTGATAAGTTGACAAGTCAACTTATCACTTTTTACAGTGTAGTATTTTCTCAATAGAAATATTTTAATATAAACAATTTTTTACAACTTATCACTTTTTACAGTGTACATATTATTACATGTTATATATATATATAATCAGTTTTGTTTTCATTGTGAGTGTACACAAATAAAAGCTGACCTTTTTACAGTGATTATTAATAAGACAATAAGTGTTTAAAGTTGATTCTGCTGGTATAAGGAAACAGTTTAAGTGATTGCGCCGGAGCGCACGCACACACACACACACAAAACACATCAGTTCCAGCATTGCTAACTTGACAGCCAGTTGGTACTTTATCAAAAGAAAATACAGTGAGTCAAACATCAGCACGGCCGCCTCTGTGTCACCGTTGGCATTCGCTGTTCTTCTGCTGACGGTTATCAAACAGCGTTGCATTGCTGCGGGCGCCCCCTTCTGGATTGGGGTGGGGGAATTGCCTGTATTCGTTGTAAGGCCTCATGCACCGAACCGAGATGCCTGTACCGTGACGGTTCGGTACGAATACATGTACCGTACCACCCCTACTATCTAATGGACTTCCACGACTTCCAACGCAACTTCTGGATGCAGAGCAATGTATAGAAATTGTGTGAAAATTAAGCACAACATTAAATGCTGAGTAAGTATAATACAACAGGAGAAAGCAGTATTGATCGATCCTTTACGCAATTTAAAACTTCTGGAACTCATTACAAAAATATTATGTTTCAATATAATACTACAATGTTATGTTTAATAGAGTTAATAATATATAGAATATAAGTACTATAATTGTTCGCGATTGACAGATAATAGAAATAAGACAGAAAGAGTTGTTGACATGAAAAATGGCGAATATTCGCACGGTTCAAACTCATGAAAACTCAGTTATCTCATGTCAGTCATTATTTCTGTAGTATCTTTCATGGAGTAGGATGATTTTCTGCATACCTTTTAATAAAATCACTCAAAAATGGCATCCAACTGTAATACATGTTGGCACTAACTGGAAACTTTATTTTATTTGTAAGTAGGCATGAAATTAACATACTATTTTTAAAATGCATGTAACATCCTATTGTGAAATTATTTTTATTGAAGTGCATTTTTTGGGGGAAGTCGTGGTCTAATGGTTAGAAAGTCGGACTCGTAACCTAAAGGTTGCGAGTTCGAGTCTCAGGTCCAGCAGGAATTGTAGGTGGGGGGAGTGAATGTCCAGCGCTCTCTTCACCCTCAATACCACGACTGAGGTGAGACCCTTGAGCAAGACACCGAACCCCCAACTGCTCCCCGGGCGCCGCAGTATAAATGGCTGCCCACTGCTCCGGGTGTGTGTTCACGGTGTGTGTGTTCACGGTGTGTGTGTGTTCACGGTGTGTGTGTGTTCACTGCTGTGTGTGTGCACTTTGGATGGGTTAATTACAGAGCACAAATTCCGAGTATGGGTAACCATACTTGGCCACATGTCACGTCACTTTCACTTTTATTTAATTTTGAGCTCCCAGTCTTGTGGTCCATTAGAACCCCATTTTCGAGTACAACGCTCACATCTTAAAATCCAATCAACAACATATAACCAAGTCCCCATCCTACATTTTTCCTTTTTTTTTTTAATAATCCTACACGTTACCGGGTGAAATCCCAATACACAGTGATCGTGACACTTCTTTAGTTTCATCGCAACTGAATTGGCATTTTCTCTGATACATTATAGTTATACAGTTCATATTCGCATGTAATGGACAGTAGCCCTATCCTCTTACACTATCCTATGGAAGCTTAGAGCAAAACAAACCCCCATGACAGCCATAGAGGAAAGTGTGGAGTGCTCAGAGATGAGGAGTTAGAACAGAAGAAGAAGAAAGAGTAAAACAGAGAGAATCTGAAAATAAATAAAACATGAGCATGAACAGAGAGGGTACCTGTCCAGAATATAGATGTCTTTCCCCTGCCTTTTACCTGTCAGAAGGACTAAAAAGCTTATTGAGGTTATAAGCCCCTCGTCCTCTGGGGTCTGGCCCTCCCTGATCCACTATCCTGTGATACAAACCATTCGCTCATCCTTCCACATCACTCAGCCTATCTTCTACCTTTCCTATGACATCCCTTCTTCTTCATTCATTTGAAAGGTCAGGTGTCTGACCAGTGAATAAAGTGGATGTTTGGAATGAAAGGAATAACAAGGTCATAGCGTGTATCAGGATCAAGAGGCTTTTAAATTACAATCTAATTCCAGAAATTGAATTGAGCAGGATGCAGAACTGAACTGTAATGTGCCCCTTGACAGAGATCCTAATAGTAGATGAGATAGATAGAAATAGATAGATAGATAGTTTGGAATGAATAGATAATAATCATTAAGTATCAGGAAAGTGTTTAGTATTTGATCATTTCTGAAATTGAATTGAGGGTTGTGAACTACTGATCTGTCACAGGAGTTTGGATAGATAGATAGATAGATAGATAGATAGATAGATAGATAGATAGATAGATAGATAGATATTGAAGGTTTGAAAGTGTGGTAGTATTTGACCCCATTTCTGTGCAGTTTGAAGGGTTGTGCACTGTTACTTGGATCTGTCACAATCAGCATAGAGGACACACACACACACACACACACACACACACACACACACACACACACACACACACACACACACAGTATAACACAGCCAGAGGGACGTAGCAGCACTCCAGCTCTCCTGGGGCTAATTACTATAAGCATGACTTCAGCCTCAGGGGAATATTTAAAGCTCAAAGAATGCTCTATATAAACTCACAAAACTATCTATCGCTCTCACACACACATTTGCATGCAATATTCAAACGCCACAGTTCTTTCAAATCCACATACATGCACAACTCAGCAGCCATCACAACAGCATCGCCCAAGCCGCTTAAGCTGTATGAAACAGCATCCATGTGGACTGTAATGAATGCAGCAGAGAATGAATCAACCCCATGCTCACCAGCTCACCCCACAGGCCTCATCCCTTTATCCTGCTTGTAGCTGCTGTCTTTTGTCTGGAAGTGTTAATATCCCTGACTGTGTAGTGCTAACCTCAGTAGTCCAGCTGTGAGGGGATCAATACCGTACCCCAGTTCTGCTCTAGGTTATGTAAACGCCTCTTGAACTTTACAGTAAAAACACCAGGCTCCATCCCTGAGCTCCACTAAATGTTTTTCTTTTTTTTTAAAAGCCAAATATCTGACGAGGTGAGGCGGCATCCAAAAGTCTGGGTCGATTCTGCTGTGATCAGCTGGGAACATTGATTTTATGTCAAGCTAAGAGCCAAACCTGCCAGACACAGTTGGACTGGCTGCCTCCTTCAAGTTGAACTCTCCTAGCTGCCCGCGTGGCTGTTTGTTTAAAGAGGCTGATCAATAGAGACACCCCTTACTTAGTATCACTGCAACACAAACTGTGCCAGATCAACCACATAACTCTTTCACAAGAGCTCCACATCTCCTCAGAGCGAGTCAGGGGGATCTCATTAGTATTCACATACTGTAGATATATGTATGCAATGTTTACACATACATTTTTGTATGTTTGGATAGAGAAACTTTCAAGATCAGATAACTTTAAAAATTTCTAAAATACATATTGAAACAACTTTAATTTCACCAACAAATCCTGTCTTGAAGTATGACCAAGTGTTAAGAAGTCAAGTACAATTGCACTTCACAATACACATAGTTTCTAAGCAGCTCTACATAAAGTAATAATGTTATGTCTATAATGCCTTATTGCTTTAACAAGTTTTAGGGCTTGGCAATATGATTATATATAATAATGATATAAGTATTTATCTATCTAGATGGTATTAATAGTGTTTCCAGCAGATAAAGTGTTAACAGGATTTTCTTTATGTATTTTCCAGGTGTTGAAATGTAATGTAAATGTAATTTACATGTAAATGTCTTGAATCCAATTCTTGGCCAAATGTCAGTGTGTCACTTCTTTGGTAAGGACCACTACCAGTTCTATTTTACTTTGCAGAGTTAAAAAAAAAAGAAAGAAATTATTTTAATAAGTCAGGCACAGTCCAACTGCAGAGCATATAAATATTGGAACTATTTTAGTAACACTTTACAATAAGGCGTCATTTGTTAACATTAGTTAATGTATTAACTAATATGAACAAACAATGAACAATACATTTATTACACTATTTATTAATCTTTGTTAATGTTAGTTAATAAAAATAGAGTTGTTCATTGTTTGTTCATGTTAGTTCACCGTGCATTTTTATTTTTAGATAAATATATTATATAATATTATATTTTATAATATATTATATAATAATATAGATAATATTATATTTATGAAATATATTTTCATTTACTCTTTATATGACTGAATAGAGTCTTTATAATTATAATGTAATCCATTCTAAAAACCAAAACAAGCTAAGTGTAGTAAATAAATGTGATGGCAATAATATATTTATTTTACATAATTTATAGTAAATTATTATCAAAGAAAGCATGCAATGAATTCAAAATGCCATAAACCTATTAATTTAAAGGTGTTTATACAAAAGATATATGCTTCAGATATTGTAAATACTGTATGTTTATTGTATGTTTCAGTTTCTATGCAAAGGTTATGTGTAAAAAAAAAAAATAAAGTTTAATTAAATTTACAAATGTTTAATGTGACATGATGACAGCCTTACTATTATACAAAAAAAAATACAAGTTAGTATAAATCCTTAAAGGCTACACATTACAACTTTTTACAGAGTATGTAGGAATAGATTTGAACACTAAAGAGACATTTACTATCTGCGTAAAGCATGGAGAAAGACAGCAGCACACACAATACGGTTTGAGATACGTTCTTCTGTACAACCCCCTCCACTGTTGAAAAATATTTGGAGCAGCTGTTTCCTTCAGACCTTTGATTCAACTTGGATTCTGCAGCTGTCAGGGTTCAAGGCATGATATTTACCCTTATAGTAGCATAGCACAGGCACTTCATTGTTTCATCACATGTTCTTCTGCAATGAAAGAGTCTCGCCAGAAACCTGATCGAGTGAAAAGAATTTAAAAGTCCAGGTGCTTCAATAAGACAGCATCAAGCAGTAACACACAGCACATATAGGCTACACTCTTTTCCCTGAAGAAGTCATAAGAAGGTCTCCTCCTGCTAAAGTGAGAGCCTGTGCTCCCAGCCGTCCAATGGGTCGCTCTGTTTATTAATCCTGTGTTAGAATGCCACTTTCAAACAGCACAGAGCTCCCAGAGGTGCCCTGGCCTTGCTTTTTTTCTGACGTGATAAACACAAGATGGCCGCCCCTACCCAGTTATCTTATTTTTGGTTTACATAAGACTGTTAAAACATCCCTCCGCCTCTTGCCCTCTACACCGGCAGCACGTACCCTTCCCAGCACAACTCCACCAGCCAGAAACAGCCTGCCCGTCTTCCTTTCTCATTTGCCAGCAGACTGTACATTGAGAGCATGGCGTATTTGTGCTGCATAAATCATCCTTTCATCGCACAATTAAGAGATTATTAAATATATTTAGTTTCTTCTGGCGGACAAGTTTTTTCCAGGTTTGTGGAGGTAGCATACCTCTGCCCTGTACTGTAAAACAGCGGCTCTGTAAACCATGAAGAACAGGCGGTGACGGATCCAGACATTTCCAGCTGGCTGGGTGAGCAGCCCTCTTCTAGTCCACTCCAGGCAGGCTGACGGGCCCTACAGCCCTCCCCTACCACCTCAGTGATGCATGACTGACCAAAAACATTTGCCTCTGTGTTTTTTATTCATCTCATTCATATACATGCTCACATTCTTTCACACACATGCTTCTGTTAAATGTTATAATATCAGTGTTAATGTTGTGGTTTATTTGTGTACTCAGCCAGAATAGTGTAAAAATTAAAACTAATTGTACAATTATTGTATAATAGTGTTTTTGTATGTTTTTATCAATATATAAAATTTACCAAAAAAAGTCAAATTTGATCTTAAGTTATATTTAACAAAGAATGCTTCGTTTATAAACTCTGTCTGTTAAGCCATACTTTTCTGCATTTCTTCTTACACATGTTACTTTTTGACTGTTTTCTCTTGTTGTGACTCATTCTTTGTGTGAAAGATTTTAAAATGAACAAGATTTGTAGGTTTAATGCCAGCTCATGTTCATTTTAGCTCATGTCATTTTAAACCATAAAAAAGCAACCCAATGCTGGGACATAATACCCTTGTGTTAAAAAACCCAGCGCTGGTTCGTCCCTTTTTGACCCAGTGTGCCAAAATAACCCAAATTGGGTTGTTTTTAACCCAAGTTTTTACCGAGTATTGAATGTGCACTTGTAGTGTACTTTAAATCTTAAAAGTGTTTTTTAAAACTCCCCTTCACTCTTAAAAATAAAGGTGCTTTAGAAGAACCTTTCCATAAAGAACCTTCAACGTCTGAAGAACCTTTCTGTTTCACAAAAGGTTCTTTGAGGTGAAAGAAGGTTCTTCAGATTATAAAAAGGTAAGAAAGAGATGTTTTTTTAAAAGAACCTTTGACTGAGTGCTTCATTGTAGAACCAAAAATGGTTCTTCTATGGCATTCGCTGTGAAGAACCTTTTAAGCAGCTTTATTTTTAAGAGTGTTGCAGATAATATAACGTTGCCTAAATGAAATAAAAGGCTACTGAAGTACGTTTGTTGTGAGTACATTTGACTCATTTGTGACTAACCTAAAGCAAATGTAAAGTACATGATTATAATTTTAATTGTAGTGTTATTTGAAGTTTATTTTAAATGTATTTAATTATAAATACATGAAATTAAAGTAGATTTTAGTTTACCTTAAACTCTAGGCAGTACATTTGACAGTACACAACAGAAGTAATTATGAAAGTCCTACTTGTAAAAAAAAAAAAAAAAAAAGCATTTTAAGTTCAATTTTTTGCATTTAATATGAATTTAAACTTTTAAAATGTTTCACTTAATTATTAGTAATATGTAAAAAGCATAATAAATATCCAAAAGCATTACATATCAAAAAGCATATACACAATACAGTATCTATTTATATATTTTTTTAACATATATTATTTCTGTAATAAGTACTATTTAGGCTAAGTATTTTTTTCAAAGCTATGTCAAAGGACACAAAGCATCAGCATAAATATGTTTGTGTATATACTACCAGTCACATGCTGAAAATTTAGTTTTGATCACAGGGAATACATTACATTTTAAAATATATTCAAATAGAAAGCAGTTTTTTAAATGGCTAAACACCAACTTGACCACATGAAGAGCAGCTTAAGCCAGCTAAGACTTGTTAGGCTGATTTAGGTACGTTTGTTTTTGACATATAATTTTGACAAAACTTCCCCAAAAAGCTTTTAATTTGAAAAATAAAAAACAAAAAAAACAATATTTTATTTTATTATTTGCATCTTTATTTTTTATTTATGAAAACAAAATGTTAATAAATAAATAAAATTACATAAAAAAAAATTAAAAAGCTTTCTTTTAGGGGTAGGGTTTGGGTTAGTCTATAGTATAATTATCATTAGCTTTACATAATAACACGTCTATAGCAGTCTATGGTATGTCCTCATTCAGATAGCTAAGCAACATTTGTGTGTTTTCAGTCTGCAAACCGCTCCTTCCAATCTAGCCTTTAATGAGCCTATGATTCTCTAAATTGTTTCCCCTAAAATGTATATTGTCAGACGGCTGTGTTTAGATTAACGGTATAGCGTGTTTATACACCGAGTACATCTTCCACTGTAGAGAAAAGAGAAGATCTTGCTCTGAATCAAGGGATTATAGGACAGACGCCTGCACTGTGACAGCTGGCCACTTGAGTTCTACACATGACAGACAAACTCCATCAGTGGAAACTTGCAGAAGTATGTCGACCAGAACAGGAGGGGGGAAACTGTGCATGGGGTCAGAAGGAACACACTAAGAAAAAGCAGAAGAAAAGAGCGAAAGATAAGACAAAACTAACTTGTCAACTCACAAAAACATACATAAACATGTCAAAAAGGGAGTTTATGAGAAAATTGTGTTTATACCACTAAACTGTGTGGCAATAAAACATCTTAAGCATCACATTCTGGTGCAGTTAGGGTGTGGATATCTGTCATGAAGTCCTGTGGAGAGAGCCTGGAGCTCTGTTTCCGTAACACAGTGTGATGTTCAGTAAGCTGGATGATCAGAGGGCTAAACCAAAGCTTTCCTCCCTTTTCCCGTCCCCTGTGACAGCAGTACACGGAAAGCTGGAGAGGGACTGAGCTCTTGGCACAAAGATTAAATGAGGGAGATTTATCTGCTAATTAATTGCAGGTCCAGCACACACACACACAAACACCCTAAAAATTATCTCACATGCACCCACACAAGCTTTTTTCTCTCAAACACACAAATCTCACACAGAAACAGACATTCAAAAGCTCTTAGTGTATATGTGACACATTTTAAAAGGAATTACAAATATTATGAGCTGGTTTTCTTCATATTATGTCCCAGTTATGCCTTTACGTGTTATATTTCTGATTTAGAATGGACATTGTGCTGTTTATTGATTTCTTTCAGCCTTTCATTGCATAAAAAATACCTTTTTTCTTGACCAATCCAGTTCTTGACCAATTACATTCCGTTTGCACTAGTATATTCTTTCAAAGTACATTATTTCCATTATAAGTCAATTTTAAAAGTATGCTAAAGTGTACTTCCACAGCAGGGACAATAAGAACATAAGACTCAGTTTGTATACTGAGAAATAAGCTGGAAAAATCTAGTACTAAATCTACTAACAGATGCATTGTTTGAAATAAATTGGGGGTAATCTGCATAAATATGTTTGCGTAGGTATTTAACTGTAATTTGTAGAAAAAACGGTGCCCAGAAATTGTGCCTATTTTGCACCGTGGACGTCATGATTCTCTGGAGAAGCCGTATTAACCCCTTCTACATTACACTGGGCCCTATTAGAGAACTGAATAAGCCTCCTGTCATTTATGATTCAGCGCCTGCAGCCTATCCCCAGGCAATGCTCAAGAGTCCAGCGTAACCTGCATTTCCTGTGGCTCTCACTCTCTTTCTGCCTTTCTCTGCCTCGCTCTCTCTCTCTCATATGACTATCTTCATTCATTCCTTCGGCAGACACCATCCCTTCATCTGCTGCCTGCACCTCTCCCAGTGCATGAGAACCACTGTCATAGGCTGACTTGCCTGGGGCTTTTTAAATATGTATGTGAATCATGATACTCTCTCTCTTGCCATTAGCTATGGAAATATAACGCAAACAAAGGACATTTATATGGAGCGGAATGCTGATGAATGCTGCGGCATCCTGCAGGTCCAGACCGATATCATCAGGGTATAAAACAGGGTTGTATTTCCTCTCTTACATGCACGCTATTAATTTCGACAAGAGCTAACATTTCTCCAAACATGAGAGTGTTGAGTAGTGGGTTAATATACAGGCACCACCCAGGCAGATATCTGGGTATATAACTCTGTAAGCGGGAAAATCTCCACTGAAGACTTCCAGAGAGCCTTACAAACTGACACGGTAGCTAAATGACCACAGTGATATACACTTGGCCCGGGACGATGCAGCTCAAAGCGCTCACTGACCATCCTTAAGCGTTTTATTTGGCTTGCATGTGTATGCAGTGTTGAGTTATGTGCCACAGTCCTCAGTAAGTTAACGTTGGTGCCAGACTACGGGAAACCGAGGGCTTGACCAAATCAAAACAGACTCACCCACAAATTTACGGACCTGCTACTGAAAGACCTGAATGGCCAGGGAAGGATTTTCTGCTTGTGCCATTCAATTTAGCTTTTTATTTTATTTCTCTTGGTTTGGGTCTTTTACTGTAATTAATATTATTTGAGGAAAAAAAGGGAGGAATACGAAAGAGTAAAACTATAGCATATGTGCAGAAAAGTTATATTATTTAGTAGTAATATTAAAAAAAATGCATGAAGAATGTGTATGATAAAAACATCTCTGGGACAGCAAATCCAGCATGGTGTAATGAGATTTCCTCATGTACAGAACGTCCTAAATCATGAGGATTTGATGGGACGAGCATCAATAGATCCATGGAACAAACTGTAAAAGAAACCGTGCATAATCTGGAAAACATGTTCTCCAAAATATAAGTGATTAAAACATAGCACCAATGGGAGGAAATGTTCTTGGAAAACTAGCAATGCATTTCCAGAATTTCCTGGAAACTTAGTTAGTTCTCAGCAGGGTCATGTCAGAGATGTTTCACTTTTAATCTTGTAATTTGTAGTTTTTGTCTCAAGGGTCGGGTAGATGTTGGTGGGTGTCTGTCTGAGCGACTCTCTTGGGAAATCAGCCTCTCTGAAAACATCACTGATTATTACTAAAAACATATCATTTAGTTTGTTTCACTGACCTAGTTGAAAGAAACAACAGAATTATTTCCCAAGATTTTGCTTCAAATGTAAAGTCATCATTATTTTTATAGTGCTTCATACAATAGAGATTGTTTCAAAGTAGAAAAGTAGTACTAAACTGGAAAGTAACAGAATAAAAGATGCAAACTTCAAAACTGAGGCGAATCCAAATTCTGCTGTAAAGCAGCTGTAGCAAGACAATGAATAATCCTTATTCAGCACAAGTCAATAACTGTGACGTTCATTATGAAACAAATGTGAGTTCAGTTTATCATAATATATTTGTATGTTTAGATATAGGTATGTTTATAGAGTATTTGTGGTTTAAAAGTATATCAATTTGTATTTTTCTTAGAAAATGACTGTTTCCTCGATTCCTCGGCTGGGATCGTGTAGAGCCCTTTGAAGCTGCATTGAAACTGCAATTTGGACCTTCAACCCATTGCTCCCATTGAAGTCCACTATATGGAGAAAAATCCTGGAATGTTTTCCTCGAAAAACGTAATTTCTTTTCAACTAAAGAAAGACATGAACATATTTGATGACATGGAGGTGAGTAAATTTTTTAAAGATTTTTTTTTTATTCTGGAATAAACTAATCCTTTAACACACAAAAAAACACATAAGCTTTATTATATACACTGTCTTTTTATGCTCACCTCAGCTGTCACTCATCAAAATGTAGAGACATGTGGAGCTATAACTGGGTCTATAAAACACAGAAAGAACAATAAATATTGACACACTAAAAGCAGTGGATTGATTTTTTTGTCAGGATGATTAAAGGTCAAATTCAATTAACCCCCAAAATAAGTATGATCCGCAGGTTAATAAAGACACTACTCAAAGCACAGCCAAATAGAATTGGAAAGTTTAGAGTTGCAATGAAGTTCACATCATGTCAAATAATTTTTAGCAAAATACAACAGATGGTGTAGTTTACTCCACTACATGCCACCCATATTCCCTTCATTCCCACCCTCTACTTTCTCTCTTCAATAGATGAAGTGTAAAATGAGGAGCTGAGCAGTGTAAGAGCTAATAAGGTCCAGTGGGAAACCACAAACATTAATGAAGCCTACTAATAACTCATATGAGCTTCTCGAACTGGTTCTCTTTTTGACATCTCTCAATCTACCCATACCAACATATCATACCATCTCTTAAAATCATTTCCTGTTGCTAATATAGACTGTTTCACATAGACTGCCTTAATGTTGTTCCTACTTTTATTGGTCCTACTAAGGTACGTTAAAAAAAAAAAATAAATTATGCACATAATAAATCACTCTTGCAGAGTAGCATTACATTTTCAACCATATTCTGTTCAAACAGGAACAAGAATCATGAATTATAAAGTCATGCTGTATTTTATCACTAAAACAACATCAGAACAACTTACTGGATGTATTTTTCAACCCTAGCAACTATGATCTAATAAGCCAGAGAAGTGTACTCTTAAGAAACCGTCAGTCAAAGTTTTAAGTTGCATGTCTCTCGAAAGATGAAGTGAGTGTATATGCTCATGGCTGCTGTAGAGCTACGGTGAGCACCAGAATAAGCGTGCCACGGCGCTCATTTCTGAGGCAGCAGCTTTGGGCTCTGTGTGATTGATGTTGAGGTCCATAGAGCAGATCATCTCCCTCAGCCCTACATTTACATACCGAGTAGCCAGGCATACAGCTATAAAGCTCAGATCTATTTTTAAAACACACTCCAGCAGAGAGAAGAAGATTTTTTATTTATGATTAAGAATAAGTTATTTAATAAGCCAATAGCTCTGGCTATTGCTGGTCTCTGATAGTTATTAATTAAATGGTTTATAATTGTAACAAGTTGTGAATATTCCCCATTTTTGGCACCACTGAAACTGTGTTTGGTTTATCAATTATTTAGTTTACTCTTTAAATTTGGATCTTAATAAATTTCACAGAATTTTCCAGACAGATTGCATGTAGTTTTTCCCTTAATCTCTTCCTTACATGGACACACTGTTCATGTACTTTTACTTTTTACTTTTTCATGTATTTAATTCTCTGCATTCTTTGCCCTTAAGTAGCCCAAATTGTTTAGCTGATGCTCCGCACCTGCAATGCGTGAGAATAGTTCAAATAAAAATGATCTAAATATTTACCCAGTTTCTAGCAGGTTAAGTATCCACACCGGGCTGAACAGTAGGTGTGAGGCCTGGCATTAGATGTGTGCATTTTTCAGTAGATTAACATTTAAATAGTAAATGTTACCTTTCCAAAACATCTTACAAATAACACTGCAACAAAAATATGCAGATATTAAGAAAATAGATCAGGAAAATTTGATGTACTCACAGAATGTTTTTAGTTTAGCTTTTCCCACATGGATTTGACACTTATTTAGTTATGTGATTGCCAAACTTTGAAATATAAATTAATATACACATTTTAATGTTTAATGGCAACAATATACAAAATTTCCATTTGAAAGTTTTTATTAAACAAAAGCTGGATTTGAATCGAGAAACCCCAGTATTAATCGCGTGCAGGGTTTTGCATGCCCAGTGAATTACTACACTTTCAGAAACCAGCCTATGGATTTGTTTTCTCCGCCCTATATAGAAGGAAAGCTTCTGATAGCTGAAACCCTCCGCAATTACATCCAATGACCAATCAAAACCAAGACGCAAAGGAAAACAAACCCTGTGATTGGTCTAAACCGCTACTGGTTTCAAGGCGCCCCGCATAGAGGGGCAGTGAATCTGAATGAGGGGTGTGTAGAAACCGACGGCACATTATTGTATGTGCGCCTCACTTGCGCTCAAACCTTCAGTCAGTGAGAAGCGCGTCTGCTGAGCGCACGCGAGACAAGCGAGGAAAGCGCACTCTCAGCGATACGACTCTCTGAAATGCAGCTCTAAAGTCATTGGATACACAGACTTACACGCAGGATTTGGAGAGCCAGGCGGAAAACTTTAAATAACAGTCGGAAGATTCTCTAACCGACCTTGAAGAAGGAAAAAACGATGCGCTCGTTGTGGATTTAGTTTGGATGTATTTTCGGACTTGGTGACTTTTTGTCAGGGTTTTCTTCCCAGATCCACTCCATTTGCCTAACATGCGTGCTTTTAGACCACGCGTGCCGTGACAGGAGCTCAAACGAGGAGTTTTCGATCGTTTAAACGCATAAGAACTGGTCACACAGAAACTTTTTCTCGGAGCAGCCGCAGCCTAATTTCTTTCGCACCGAATCACCCAAATAACGGCTCTCCTCAAAATGCAACACTGTTGCGGGATTACTCGATACTTTCTTCTATTCCTCGCCCTGGCCCTGCAGCCGTCCGGCGGCCAGTATAATGGAGAGAAGGGCATCTCCATTCCCGAGCACGGGTTCTGCCAGCCCATATCGATACCTCTCTGTACGGACATCGCCTACAATCAGACCATTATGCCGAACCTTTTGGGTCACACCAATCAGGAGGACGCCGGGCTGGAGGTGCACCAGTTCTACCCCCTAGTGAAAGTGCAGTGCTCCATGGACCTCAAGTTCTTCCTCTGCTCCATGTACGCGCCGGTTTGCACGGTGCTGGAGCAAGCCATCCCGCCGTGTCGCTCCCTGTGCGAGCGCGCGAGACAGGGCTGCGAGGCCCTCATGAACAAGTTCGGCTTCCAGTGGCCCGAGCGACTGCGCTGCGAGAATTTCCCGGTGCACGGCGCGGGGGAGATCTGCGTGGGTCAGAACACCTCGGACGCGGGAAGCCCGACCTCAAACCCGACGCCCTACGTCCCCGAACTGATCACGTTACAGCCGAGCGTGGTCAGACCCAGCCAGCAATTCACATGTCCGCTGCAGCTCAAAGTGCCCACTTATCTCAAGTACCACTTTATGGGGGAAAAAGACTGCGGGGCGCCGTGTGAGCCCACTAGACCCAACGGGCTGATGTATTTTAGAGAGGAAGAGGTCAAATTTGGCCGGCTCTGGGTTGGAATTTGGTCTATTTTGTGCTGCGTTAGTACACTGTTCACCGTTCTCACGTACTTAGTGGACATGAGGCGGTTTCGTTACCCGGAGAGGCCCATTATCTTCCTCTCTGGGTGTTACTTCATGGTGGCTGTTGCGTACGCGGCTGGCTTTTTCCTTGAAGACAAAGTCGTTTGCATTGACAAATTCAACGATGATGGTTATAAGACCGTCGCGCAGGGCACGAAAAAAGAGGGCTGCACTATCCTCTTCATGATCCTCTATTTCTTCGGCATGGCAAGTTCAATCTGGTGGGTCATTCTGTCCCTCACATGGTTCCTCTCAGCGGGAATGAAGTGGGGTCATGAAGCCATCGAGGCCAACTCTCAGTATTTCCACCTTGCCGCTTGGGCTGTCCCAGCAGTTAAGACCATCACCATCCTCGCCATGGGCCAAGTGGATGGTGACGTTCTCACCGGGGTGTGCTACGTTGGCATCTACAACGTGGACTCTCTGCGTGGCTTCGTCTTGGCGCCCCTCTTCGTCTACCTCTTCATCGGCACCTCGTTCCTCCTGGCCGGCTTCGTGTCGCTTTTCCGCATCAGAACCATCATGAAGCACGACGGCACCAAGACGGAGAAGCTGGAGAGGCTGATGGTGCGCATCGGCGTGTTTAGCGTGCTCTACACGGTTCCCGCTACCATCGTGATCGCGTGCTACTTCTATGAGCAGGCTTTCCGAGAGCAGTGGGAGAAGACCTGGCACATGCAAACGTGTAAGCGATTCGCTGTCCCTTGCCCAGTCAACAACTTCGCCCCCATGTCTCCAGACTTCACCGTATTCATGATAAAGTATCTGATGACCATGATCGTGGGAATCACCTCTGGATTTTGGATATGGTCTGGGAAAACTCTGCAGTCGTGGCGCAGGTTTTATAAAAGGCTCAGCAATAGCAACCAAGGCGAGACGACGGTATGAAAAAAGAGCGAGTCGTCCTGATAGTGTCGGTCAAGCTTTGACCATGCAACTTTTCTCTGAGATAAATGTCTCGAGCGGAGAACTGTTGCGCGAGACTTGAGTGAGTTTTGTGGACACTACTGTGTGCCTAGACGTTTCCACGGTGGAGACGGACCATCACGAACAGTGTTATCAGCCTGAGTCTGTTTAACCATTGGTTTTTCTCATATATTTGTATGTGAAAAAGACTGTTTCTGTGTAACACGATATCATTTGCAGATGTGATCTCTGTAGACAGTACTGAATGATTTGCGCAACGCTCGCGGTTCTGTACCTGAAAATATTGGACGTAATTTGCCTTATACACATGTACCATCCCTTGTTTTAACTGGGGACTTGTATGACGTTCGCAGCCCTCCGTCGACAATCATGCATACTTTGGCACACATGGACCGTCAAGTACGCATTAGGATTGGGATACTTATATGCATGTGTACAGCTGTGAATTTATGCAAGCTCCCTTTAAACGATGTAACGTGTAAATAATCACCTTTTCTGAAAGAATATATGTATTTATGAAAATAATCTTGCTGTTTTTTACTTGATTTTTTAAATTTGGTAAGAGACCTTTGTATCTGTACAGTTTCGCTGAATAAAATGATTAGATTTTTAACAGACTCATTTTACTTTACAGATTGCATTACACAATTATTATTTTTAATATCTTGAAAACAAAGACATAAAGATGTGTAGGCCTACACCACACACTGATCTGTTAAATATATAGGGGTTGAATGCGCTCAATGACTATTTAAACTGTTGCGCCAAATGCGTTATTACACTCCTGACGAAAAACATGAGGCTAAATGATTTTTAATGTAATTATAAACAAGACAAAGTCAGCCTCAGTAAATGAGACCAAATAAAATTGTGCGTTCAGGTGTGTGCTGTGGTGATATTTATAGTAAACGACTGAAGAGTATGTGTGTTTATTAGAGAGACTCCTAGGTTCCTGAGATGACGCGGAAGGCCGGGGCTCTGGCGCCACACACAGGTGACTTATGTTCAGAACACTATTACAAGCGGAGTTGACTTGAATGAACTGTAAAAACAAATTTCATGATTGAAAGATACGTTTAATTTTATTTTTAAGCAGAAGCATAGTTCATAATCACGTTGTACATAATTGATCTCCTGCACAATTGGAGAGCTTTAATATCTTTAAATGCATTGCTTTGTAACAGCCTTGAAAGTACATTGTAAATGTGCATGCTGCAAAGCAATCATCAAAATATTATATTGCATTACATTATTGTACATATTTTATTTCATGAATCATATTCTGTAACAATAATTATGCTGCGAAGTTGAATGTCAGAACAAGCTGTGAACAGTTTGTGAAATAAACGCAAGGTAAAACTTCAAGATGTATAATAACAGCAGATCAATACATTAGTTGATATAAAATACATGCCATATTACATTATGCCAAAAGTGACTGAAATAAAGTGTAAACAGGATACTCATTGCTGAGGTATAGTATCCTTAAGTTCTTTTAATTTTTACAGAAATTGTTACTGCATTATAATACTCACTATCATAATACATTTTGAGAGCAGAAAATAAA
The DNA here is from genome assembly GCA_027422415.1 of Schizothorax lantsangensis. Classification (NCBI taxonomy): domain Eukaryota; kingdom Metazoa; phylum Chordata; class Actinopteri; order Cypriniformes; family Cyprinidae; genus Schizothorax; species Schizothorax lantsangensis. The sequence goes on along the minus strand of CM049848.1, from coordinate 4,006,537 downwards.
CCATTTTCATTTAATATAATCATTAATTTTTTATTATTTCAATTTGGGCCAAAAATGACTTAAGGATCACATTGGATGGTGTTTTTTATGACAATAGGAGGTTTAATCATTACAGTACTCTACACAGACTAGGGTGAGAAAAAGCAAGAGCTCAGCTCAGAGGCTGTAGGCAGGTTACGGTTAAGTATCCTAACATTTTGTCCTCATCAGCCTATTAAACCCTGCAGGTGGCCAGACTAGGGTTCTGTTCACCGTCAAAAAGTATGATCTCACAGAGCAATAAAATGATTCACCACGTAACACAAGGCACATGGAGATGTGGTTGAAGAGGCTAGTGTTGTGGTTCAGGATGAATACGTCTTCCCTCTACAGCAGGGGTCATCAAACTTGATCCTAGAGGGCCGGTGTCCTGCAGAGTTTAGCTCCTACTTGCCTCAACACACTGGCCTAGAAGTTTCAAGTATACCTAGTATGACCTTGATTAGCTGCTTCAGGTGTGTTTGATTAGGGTTAGAGCTAAACTCTGCAGGACACCGGCCCTCCAGGACTGAACTTGGTGACCCCTGCTCTACAGTAAACCGTGAAGCTCAGTTTAAACTTACAACCTCGTGGAGATTGGAGTAAAGCACAGGAGCTGATCAAAAGAAACCAAACAATGTACAGTTTTACTAAAACATATTCATTAGCCCGACATAATAACACCTGCTGTCATACATCACTCCATGTATCTTTCTTTGTATTTTTTTTCTTGCTGCTAAATTGTCATGGTATCCTCTCACATTATTTAAGGACATCCTGCAGTTCTTTAGCTGTACGCTTGAACAATTTCTCCTGTCTGTTTGATTGATGGGGGGGGGGGGGTATGTGAAGGAAGGAAAAGTCTATTTCTTGTGGCACAGTCAATAACACTAACTAGGGATGTGCTATCCTGGGCATATGACGGGACGTGTCGTGCAGGAGACCCAGTTCAGGTTATTCACAAAAGCCGTGAGCTGTCATCTTCCTTTTGTTTGTATATTAGGACGGGTTTCACTAAGGTAGTCAGAGTTGCTGGCCTGACCAGGAGGGGGTAACTGCTTGGTTGCAACCAAGGCAACAAGAAAACAGTTCTGAGCTGAGGAGCTGTGGAGAGCCTGGCAACTGCAAAGCTCAGTAAACACAGACATTCGTAGCATGGGCCGAAATGATTCAGTAGTATGTAAAAGCAGCGGGTGAGGATGCTGAACGAACACACGAATGCATTCTGAATTAAAGACAAATGGTCACTGAGGAGAGAGGAGCTCGGCCACAAACTGAGGTACGAGAACAAAAGCGGGGGAAAAAATAGCTGACTCTGAATAAGTTGTTATTGTTTAAAAAAGAAAAAAACTTTTGGGTTCCCCAAAGAACCTTTCTTTATATAATCAAAGGTACTTTTTCAATTATAAAGAACCTTTTGTAGAATGGGAAGGTTCACTATCAATATGACAGACTTTTGATATGAGTTTTAAAATTAATCCATGAGTTTAAAACTTGATGTTAAGATCTTTACAACCTCTACATGATAAGACCACAATCATGACATGATTATAATGTTTCAGCATTCATTCAAAGAAACACAGACAACTCCACAATGAAAGATTTTGTCCTCTCTTTGCTGAGTCGTGGGTACGGCCAAATTGTGCCAAATGAAGACGGTCACGATGGAAGACTGGAGGTCTGTTTTGAACCAGAGGTAAATGTTTTTTGTATGTCTATATAAGACCAGTTTCAATGAGTCAAAGATAAAGTTTGATTTGTTTGAATGCACACAGTCAATGGAAACATGATCTCTTCTTAACTAGGACTACTTCAACTGGAAATCCCAGCCTCCATTGCTGCGTCTTACCAGCAGCGGACGTTTTTATAGAGGCTTGGAGCCAGTTCCTCCTAAGACCTTCAGTACGAGGAGAGGGCCTCTTATTCTGTATTCAGAGGATCTCGCGCTGGCATACCGGACTGGCCAGGTTAACAGGAAGAGAAAGGCTCCGAGCTGCCCAAAACAGGAAGTTGAGAAGCAGCTGCACACACTACAAGACCTGACTGGAGCTATTTTGGCTTTTGGAAAAAAGAAGGTAAATCTGAGAAGTAGAAGAATAAATAAACAAGTTCTATACTAATTCTACACTATTACCCTTGCAAAGGGTAGTACCTTTATTTTTATATTTATTACGGATATATTAAACTTTAAAACATTATACTTAGGCCTATGTGTAAACTGAATTTAATGTTTTAATGTTAGCTGCAATTAAATGAAAATGTAATATAGTTTGAAATTTATATTAAATGCAATTAGCTGAACTTTAAAGTGCTTTTATCAACCAACGTAAATAGGATTCAAGTACATCTTTATGTTATAATAATACACTTTATTTAAGGTGTCCTTGTTACAGTGTAAGTATACATTTAAGTTGTGAGTAATATTAATTAACCACATGTACTTAGCATATGGGTAGAGTTAGGATTAGGGTTTGGTTTGGTTTAGTGTTACTTGCATGTAATTATGCATAATTAATTGATATTATAATAGTAATTATATGTAACATATGTAACAAGGACACCTTAAAATAGTGTTACCTACATTTCTGTTGTCTTTGAAATATGGTTAAATAAGCATTAACAGTAAATTCAAATGAAATTTCTATTGAAACCTGTGTCATGTATGTAAATATATTTGTAATTAAGCTGCAATTCAGTACATTTAAAATAATTTAAATGTAATATTTTATAACATGCTAGAGTTAAAATTATAATCAAGTACAACCCCAAATCAGAAAAAGTTGGGACAGTATGGAAAACGCAAATAAAAAAAGAAAGTAGTGATTTCTAAATTTACTTTGACTTGTATTTCATTGCAGACAATATGAACACAAAATATTTCATGTTTTGTCTGGTCAACTTCATGTCATTTGTAAATATACATCCTTTCCTGTCATTCAGACCTGCAACACATTCCAAAAAAAGTTGGGACAGGAGCAATTTAGGGCTAGTAATGAGGTAAATTGGTTAAATAATGATGTGATTTGAAACAGTTATGTCAACAGGTGATTGTAATTATGATTTGGTACAAAAGCAGCATCCAAGAAAGGTCTAGTCCTTTAGGAGCAAAGATGGGCCGAGGATCGCCAGTTTGCCAACAAATACGTGAGAAAATTATTGAAATGTTTAAAAACAATGTTCCTCAAAGAAAGATAGGAAGAGATTTGGATATTTCACCTTCAACAGTGCATAACATAATTAAAAGATTCAAGGAATCTGGAGGAATTTCAGTGCGTAAAGGACAAGGGCGCAAGCCTAAGCTGAACAACCGTGATCTCCGATCCCTCAGGCGGCACTGCATCAAGAATCGTCATTCATCTATAAGCGATATCACCACATGGGCTCAGGACTACTTTGGCAAACCTTTGTCAAGTACCACAATACGTAGTTACATCCACAAATGCCAGTTAAAACTGTACTGTGCCAAAAGGAAGCCCTATGTTAACAGTGTCCAGAAGCGCCGTCGACTTCTCTGGGCTCGGAGGCATCTGGGATGGACCATCACACAGTGGAAACGTGTACTGTGGTCAGATGAATCAGTATCTCAGGTATTTTTTGGGAGGAATGGACGCCGTGTGCTCCGGACCAAAGAAGAAAAGGATCATCCAGACTGTTACCAGCAACAAGTCCAAAAGCCAGGGTCTGTCATGGTATGGGGTTGTGTCAGTGCCCTTGGCAAAGGTAACTTGCACTTCTGTGATGGCACCATTAATGCTGAAAAGTACATTTTGGAGCACAATATGCTGCCTTCAAGAAGACATCTTTTCCAGGGACGTCCATGCATATTTCAACAAGACAATGCAAAACCACATTCTGCACACATTACAAAGTCCTGGCTGCGGAGGAAGAGGGTACGGGTACTTGACTGGCCTGCCTGCAGTCCTGACCTGTCTCCAATAGAGAATGTGTGGCGCATTTTGAAGCGCAAAATGCGACAACGAAGACCCCGTACTGTTGCCCACCTTAAGACTTGTTTGCAGGAAGAATGGGACAAAATTACACCTGAAACACTTCATCACTTGGTGTCTTCAGTCCCTAAATGTCTTTTAAGTGTTGTGAAAAGGAATGGCAACATTACAAAGTGGTAAATGCTTTACTGTCCCAACTTTTTTTGGAATGTGTTGCAGGTCTGAATGACAGGAAAGGATGTATATTTACAAATGACATGAAGTTGACCAGACAAAACATGAAATATTTTGTGTTCATATTGTCTGCAATGAAATACAAGTCAAAGTAAATTTAGAAATCACTACTTTCTTTTTTTATTTGCGTTTTCCATACTGTCCCAACTTTTTCTGATTTGGGGTTGTACTTTACATTTACATATTTTAATCAATGCAAATTAAGTGTATTTATATAAAAGTCATAAATTAAAATGTTCTTTAAATTAAAACTTTAAAACTAAAAATTATCAATTTTCACTTTTTTAAAGTGTACTTTAGTGTGCTAAAGACTACAAATGATGAAATGTTTCTTATGTATAATTAAGTGGCCTTTAATTTGATCTGAAAGTACAGTTGTTGTTTTAGTTTTTTTGTATTTAGTGAGTGTTCCACAAAATAATGTTGTTACTGTTGTTGTTTATGCAGAGGTCATGAAATTCTGGAAACATAACTCATTTTAATTACTTGACTTAATAGTCAAGTTTAAAAACATTGGATACTGAAAAGGCCTCTGAACAGAACAGTCATCTGATTAATGTATCAGTTAACGTACATACATGACCGAGTACTGCATGAAACAGTTCCTTATCTGTCAAATCTCTTCAGTTAAGAGGCCCAGATCTACTACAAATGAACCATTGTGCAGATCTGCCTGAAGTTACCTCCTTATTGCCGTAGAGCAAGAGAGGTGGGACGTAAACTTGAGGGACAGGCCAGTCCATAGTAAATCTTCCAGAATTTTACTGCCCAGAAAAGTTGAAACTCAGGTTCAGGTCAGGGTGACAGTATTAGTTTACCAGTTCTGATTGCCGTACCTCTGCTCTACTGGCCGGAGAGGTAACCCCATCCTAAAGGCAAGCATGAAATGTGGTATGTTCATTTTACATTTCACTCCATAACCTTTCACTGAGTGCTTCAGCTGCACCTGGGCTGGGCAGATAACGCTGCTGTCAGTACGCAGCACACACACACACACACGGTCAGTCCTCAAGGTGTCTTCAATTTCCACACATTCCAGGTCAATCAAACTGGTGATTTACCCATAATGTGCCGTTTGACCTCCGTGAGATGTGAGCTGCAAATCTTAATAAAGGTGTCCTGAGGGATTTTACATAAGCACACAGTCCATATCTATCCAATTCCAGTCCACCACAATCTGCTAATGCTCCACAGCCCTTGACTGTTCCCTCATTATATGTGCATTAATCCATCCTCTCTCTGCACCCCCAAAAATCATCAGTCGATGTGGAAAGAGATCAAAAAGATCATCGAATCAGGTGTGCATCTTGAATGAGAAAAGTAAACTCCACGGTGGCTTCGTTTTCACAATGTCCAGCTTCTATCATCCAAACATAAACCCGCATGAACCATCAGAAGAGAAACTGCCCGAATACTCTGTGATCAGCAGGAAAAGAGCAACTTCAATGACACCGAAAAATTGCTGCAGTATGTGACCGAAATGGCCCCCTCTCGGGGCAAAAGGGGAATGATCCAGGTGATGAGAGCTGAATGCAGTAATCAGTGTGTTTACCTCATAGACATGAGGGTTTGGACAGGGATTTGGAGAGGTTCCAGAGAGAAGGGCCTTTGGTTGTGGGTGGCCCGTGTGAAGTCTCGATCCGTCACGTTCAACTACGGCAGAATGTAAATAACACAGGTGTGCTCCAGGGACTCAAAAATGGCCACCATAGTCATCCTCAGCAAGGCCAGCTGAATTCAGACAATTAATGCTCAGAAGTACAGACAGAATATCAGTATTATTGATAACAAAACCAAATTGTGATCATTTTTTTGTTGTTAAATAATAATAAATAGTAACTTTGAAAAACCCAAACTAAAATAATTCCAAAACTAACTAAACTAAAATAAAAATGAACAAAAATATTTTAGTTTTGCTTAAAAACTTAATAACCCACCTGCTTTCAACATTTTTAAAAAGCACCACTTTGGCAGCCTTAAAATATCATTCAAAACCTAAAATAAAAACTAAATTGAAAAGTCAAACAGAAAAATAATTAGATAACATTTTAATTCAAATTTGAAAAAACTATAATAACCTTCCATAACACACAAAAACAAAATAATATTTTAAATGATCATATTTAATAATTTAAACATTTAATAATTTAGAAACAAATACTGATCAAATAAAGACAAATGTTGTTTGTAAGTTAAACGTAATATGTGAATAAATAATAGCTACACTGTAAGAAAAAATCCCCTTAAAAAAGGTTATGGACATGTCTTTCAACCCTAAAACACAACACAATGAAGTGCATCATTTAAAATACGGCTAAAAAACTTGGGAAATCCCTTCACATGAACAATTTTAGTTTTTTTAGGAACTGATTTCATAGCATTGATGTCTGGCACCTGGTTTCTCTTTATTATTGTTAAATGCTCAACTCAGGAGATCAAAACATCTCAGTTCTCTTATATTCTTTTGAATCTATTGCAAGGTATTGCATCCAAAAGAATTCCAGTGTGACTTCCAGCTCGGCATTCACGTTTTCATTTTCCACTGACGTTTACTACAAAGAGGAGGCCACGTGCAGAGAAATCCATCATGCTAATACAGACAAATGACCTTGAAAATAAAGTGAACATTGTGTTTGAGTGGTTTCAAAAGAGATAGTTAGAGATAGTGGAACATGTTTGGAGAGGACTGAAAAATCAAACACGTGCTCTTTATATATGATTCTTTGTTTCCTTTAGTCAACGGTTGGATCTCTTGCCGGTGTACCAGATACTAAACATGCTATACAGAACATCAACACCCATCACAGACCTGGAGAGAAGAACTATAATTCAAGCCAGGTTAAAGGTGAGACTCTGTAAACAATCCGGTCTTATAGAATAAAGGGCAAAATGCTTTAACATGAGCTTTCATGTTAAATTTAAAGTCATTTATAATTACTTTAAAAGGGACATTTTAAAAACAAACAAACCGAAAAAAACTTTCTTGACTTTCTTCTTCTGTGGAACATAATTATTTTTATTAAATAATGCCCTGGCTGCTAAGTTCAATATATTAATAATAATATTTGTTAAATGGAAGAAAATTAATTGGAACAACATGAATAAATTATACATTTTGTTTGATTGTACACTATCGTTCAAAAGTTTGCAGTCAGTACGTTTTTTTATTTTTATTTATATGTTTATTCAAGTACACACTAAATTGATTAAAAGTGACAGTAAAGACATTTATAATATTACAAAAGATTTCTGTTTTAGGAAAATGCTGTTCTTTTGAATTTTCTATTCATCAAATAATACATAATACATAAATAAACATCTCAGTTTTCAACTCTGATAATATGAAATCATTCTTGTTTAGCAAATCAGCATATCAGAATGTTTTCTGAAGGATCATGTGACACTGAAGACTGGAGTAATGATGATGAAAACTTTGCCATCACAGGAATAAATTACACTTTAGAATATATTACAATAGAATACAGTTGTTTGAATTTGCAATAATGTTTCACAACATTATAGTTTTTACTGTATTTTTGATCAAATAAATGCCTAGTGAACAGCCTTTCTTTCAAAAACATTTTAAAATCTTACAGACCCCAAAGAATTGAAAAATAATGTACATTATACATCTAGAATAAAATGATATATCTCATTGTTTTTCAGGAGAAAAAACTAATCAGATCAGATATCAGCCACGTTTCCTCTGTTCCCCTCGGCCCAACAGAGCAGACCTGGGTCCTCTACCACCCATAACAGATGGTTCGGTACATGTACAAATCCAGGAGAAAACTCAAGCGGCACCAGGTAGAGTTCATGAAACACAAATGACACGAACGATCAGATAAACGCTGACGATTCAAAAGCAGTTCTTGATTAGATCAACAACATCCTGTGCAGCACAGCAATGCCAGCGACACAATGAACAAACTCAAAATATGTTACTGTGTTTGTGCCAGTGTTTAAAATCCATTCAGAGGGTGAATGTTTACATCTTTAAGAAACGCATATCAGATACCTGCCTCTGAATGCACTCTATTCATGTCGGGACTGAAAGCATTATGTTAGGAAAATCCTTCCCTGCATTCCCAAGAGGAAGTAAAAACTGATTCCTAAACCATTACAACCACAAGCCGCTTCTTCAGCTTCTGCTCGCTGTGAAATATAACTGGACACAGAATAATGCTTGTTCTTTAACTTAATGTCTATAATGATCTTGATTCCAGATGAACAAATGGCCTTTAAGACCAAACAACAGAAAGAGCAACTGAAAGAGAAGCCAAAAGAGAGAAAAAGACCAAAGAGTCTCAGGATAGCAGTGGACACGTGCAGAGCTCAGATGAGTCCGATCCCTGAGACAGAACCTGCACATCAGACTGAAGATCATACAGTGATGCCAGCAAACAAAAAAAATCACCTCTACAGTATGTTCATCTGGCTCTTTTCATCTGTTTTCCAACATTGACCTGAAATTCCCTCTACAGAAACTATTTAATTGACACTGTGCTTTTGGCATCATAAGACCAGACACTTGGAAAGGTCTGCTCATAAGTAAACATCTGACCTTTAACAGCATCTGATTTCATTTTCTTGGTTAATCTCTGTCACTGATGTAATATACTGCTGTTTATGTGAAGAATTTGGCTTTTGAACCTTTACAATGAAAAACGTGGAGCAGGAATGCTAAGATGAAGTAGTCCATGTGTTCTTCCAAACTACGTGACCATAACTTCAAAACTCAGCTAAAGAGCTTTTCATTATTTTGCTCTGACATATACCAGATACTCTCACATGTGATCGACCATCCTAAGGATCTAAACGGCCGTGGGAAGCACAGCCGGATGGAGAGTGGAGGTGGTGTTGGAGAGATGTGCACTCTGAGGTCAGTGTATGTGGATTCGTCTTTGGAATACAGCCCACTCTCAAGGGTCAACTACTACGGTGGACACATGGAGGGATCCCGCCAGAGTAAGACAAGATCTGAATCAGTCTTTAGTGACCATTTAAAGTCTATAAAATCCATATACGACATTCAGATACAAACATGAAGTCATAAATGAGATGTTCTGCAAACTGTGTTTGCTTTAGTGAGACACTGTGGAGGTGAAGCTCACATGAGGAGAGTGAATACAGAAACAGATCCCAGCTTCACCGTCTTCCACTTACCGCCCATTACCCAGAGCCCACTGGTCAACTCAGGCTCTGACATCACTTTAACAATGGTAAGAATTCAGTTTGTGGTAATTAAAGTCCAAAACAACGTATGAAGACACATTTATCTCAACCCTAAACCAATGTACTTCTTATAACTAACCTAAAAAATCTTCATGTTGTTTTCCGCTTTTCTACATGTTAACTTCTGTGACGATAATGTCTTGACAAAACTTGTCAAACATTGTCCAAATATTACTGAAATATGTATTGTAAGAACACCTGGGGCTCTTATTCATGTGCAAACCTCAAAATGACTCTTTAATATAAACAAACCTCTCTGTTCTCTACTTTTCTGCATTTTAACATCCAGTGTAACTTCTGTACTCCTCTAGACTCTTCCACAATGTGATTCTGTGGATATGGTTGACTCTTGCATGATAATCACTAGTCATGCTCCTCATTTGTAAATCAGTAAAGGATTAAATGTTAATATTGTGAAATACTGTATAAAAATTATTAGAACTCTTTTCTATTTTATATAATTTATCCCTGTGATGCAAAGCTGAATTTTCAGCGTCATTACTCCAGCCTTCAGTGTCACATGATCCTTCAGAAATCATTCTAATATGCTGATTTGATGCTCCAGAAACATTTATTATTATCAATGTGGAAAACAGTTGTGCTGCTGAATATTTTTGTGAAAATTGTGATACATTTTTCAGGATTTTTTGATGAATCCTGTTCCAGTTCAAAAACAGCATTTATTTTAAGTAGAAATCTTTTGAAATCATAAATGTTACTTTTAACCAATTTAATGCATATTTTCTGAATAAAAGTATTAATAGTTTTAAATAATTAATTATTTAAATATTTAATCATACCCATTAAATCTTATTAACCCTAAAGATATGAAAGATACAGTGTAAATGTTCTGAAATGACAAAACAACCTTGTCTCTTGTAAATTCACCATATCTTGCATGTAATTCTTTTGGAATTGTCTTGAAGAATCAAACAGAAATAAAAGATAATAAAAGCAGCTGTGAGAATTTACCAAAAAGGGAACTACACGTACATCTCCCTGACATCAAAGTGGGAAGTGCACATGAAAACCCCTCAGAGAGACGCATGCACAGCAAAGTGCTGCTGCTTTTCCCTGCACAAACAGAACAAACAGACACCCATCAGCCAGAGGGTATGCAACATCTCACTGCACACTATTACCAATAAATACAGCATAATGGGTTAGTTCATTATGTTGCATTTTACTAACCATTCATTCTTTACTGTGCCTCAGATGACCTCCGCAGGACCTCTGTTAAGGAGACGGAGCCACGTGGTGATTTGGAGCATGCAGTGGGGCTAGACCAAAGAAAACAGGACCCTCACTCTGACAGCAAGTGCAGGATTAGAGAGATGGATCTTGGACATGTCATGTGGTCTGATGATCTAGAAAAAGGAGGTAATGATAGATTTATTTATTATTCAGGTTTAACACAGTACAGCTGCTGATTCACATATGACTCACAACATATTTGCTGAAAGAAATATGACGACTCGTGATGCATGAGCTTTACAAAAACAATCCATCACAGAAAAGATTTGTGATATGGTCTTTTTGATTATCCACCTTTATGCCCAGTGCTGTACAACTGAAGCGTTAACCAACAAATTCAAAACTGGTGCTAGAATTCAATGCAAACTCAAAAACTTGTCAAACATTTTCAGAAGACAAAACAGATCTAATATTGTTGAAATACATATTGTAAGAACACCTGGGGCTCTTATTCAAGCGCAGAACTCAAAATGACTCACCCTGAAAGTCAACGGCAGTGTGGTATTGAAAACTGGTGAAGTGATGAAATAATACAAGAACACTGCCAAAACTCTGACTTGTAGATATAAACACATTACCATGAGTCTGGAATCAAGTGATCCTGCTAGAAATTTATAATAATGATAAATAATAAATAATAATAATACATGTACTTTTAGAGTAACTTCAATTTAAACATTAAATTTAAAAACTAAATTCAGTATCGAGGAGTTTTCTGTTTGAATATATTTTCAAATGTAATTTAGTCTTAAGTGTCACATGATCCTTCAGAAATCATTCTAATATGCTGATTCGGTTAAATGTCTTTTCCTTGAGTGACTGCTTAATTATTTATTGAGCCTTCATTGGCCATCGCACAATCCAACCAAATAATGTATAATTTATGATTATTTATTTGGGTAACATTTAACAATAAGGTTTGATTGATTAACAATAGTTAATGCATTAGGTATCATGAAGCAACAATAATCAATATTTCTAAGTTTATTTAAAGGTTATGTTTAATTGATAAAAAATACTATAATACTATTATGTTAATTCATGTTCATTCATAATTACTAATGTTCATTTATACAACTTACATTTTAAAAGTATATTATTATATTTTGAAATTAATGCAGCAAAAGTAATTAAATTAATAAAATATATGCTGTTAAATATTGAGATACCTAATGCATTAACTAATATTGATATATTAAACCTACATTTTGTCATATTTTCTTTGTTTTTCAGTTTAGAGACTCTTATTTTGATATTCTTATTCCTTCCTGTGTTTAAGTTTGTTTATCACCATGGTTACTGATTATGTTCCTCACCTGTGTCTTATTTAGTTGCTCATTAGCTCATCCTTGTGTATTTATAGCCTTTTGTTTCCTTAGTTCTTCCTCCGATCTTGTCAATGTATAACTGTTGATTTGCATTGATCCTGTGTTTCTCGTTTGCTCCCATTTAATATTGTGCTTTCTGTTTGGCCTAATAAAAATACCTCTTGCAAATAGATCCTCACTTCAACTCTCTTTGCCTGAACCATACTGTGACAAATTTAAAGTCCTACCAATTTCTCATTTCATTCTTTTTTATTTCTTCTTATTTTTAACCATCTCATTTTTCATGCTGCTGACTGCCTTTCCTCTTCTCATTAGTTCACACATACTATCTGTAATAAGCTGTAGGCTCCAGGGCCGCAGCGGCTCATACAGTGAGGTGGTAGAGCGCAGCCCCCCTCTGAGGGCCGAGCACCTCTTCATGTGTGGCTCGGCTTGTGCTTGGCTGCAGCTAAATGAAGTCTTTAGACAGGCAGAGCAGTGGGGAGTGAGGACAGGGGTGGTGGGAGATCTCAGGGGCCGATATGGTAAATAACAACACAGAGGCTAAGGTTCAGTTGTCCATTAGCGCTCAGGGACCCAGGCAAAACAAGCCTCTATGAGAACGCTGCATTGCTGTAGATTCAACTTGAGCATTTCTGCAGTCATTTCTTGTTCAATTTGAGATTGTTTAACTATTGCTACTGAAGAACTGAAGTGAATTCTTTACCTTTAATTCCTTCAGATCAACACCCCCCTCTTGGTCCACTGCCCCCCCTGGTGGGCCGGAGGGGTCCAGGTAAACAGAGCTCCATGGCCGTGTACAGTCAGAACCTACATGACCCTGCAGACACATCAGAAACACAAACAGGAAACACTAGAGGTTGTATCCCTCTGGAGCTCAGAGGTAACAGCATGCTTCATAAAGATCCACTTAAAGAGCACCTATTATTACCCTTTTTTACAAGATGTAATATACTGTAAGTCTCAGGAGTCCCCAGAATGTGTCTGTGAAGTTTCAGCTCAAAATACCTCACAGATCATTTATTATATCATTTTGAAAATGCCTATAGTGGAAGCAGAAACACGCTGTTTTCATGCATGTCTCTTTAAATGCAAAGGAGCTGCTGCTCCCTGCCCCCTTTTCCTTTACAGCTCGTACCTCAGATATTCTGCTAAAAAAACATCTGTTTGGTTTTGATTATCATGTTCATCGCACTGAAAACATGCGTTTTAAAGCCAGTTTAAACTTCTGATATACGGTTTTCTGAGCGTGCGCACAGAAAGCAGCTGCCACTCGGCATGTGAGTACTAAACTAAGTTCTCTTTCATGTCTTATTGCAAAACTGTCAAATACACACAAGTATACAAAAATACAGTTGGTTATGTCTGTGAAGGTAAACAGCTGGGAAAGAAATTGCATGTTTATGCATGTTAACAGCGTAATATACAGTTCCTATACCTACACAGTTAATATGACCCAAAAAATAAAATAAAAACAGAAAATTACTCATTGCTCTGGAATAAATAATTTCTGTATCTTTAATAAGAAGACATTTCTTACTTGAATGCTGCTTTTAAATGCTCTAGCGTGAAGATAAGCATGGCAGATTGTGTGTGGTTCGTTTGGGGCGGAGTCTCTGCTAATACGGCAGTGTCCGTCAACAGTCATGGGCGGGGCTTGTGCAAAATGACGTCACATTGTACAGATTCTGCGAACAGCTTGTTCTGACACACTGCTTATGATTTATGGGGATTAAAAAAAAGGAGCATGTGGATTTTTATCATTGTAGGGTTGCGTGCATACACTGCCAACAAACATTTATGTTCAAACAATAAGTAAAAGTGAATTTTGCATAATAAGTCTGATGTCAAGAGTCACCGTCTCTGGGTACAAACATTAAATCAGATGCTAAAAGCAAACAACAAACTGTGCTAATATACACTCACAGTGTGCTGTAATACTACCAAAAAAATAAATAAATCATGATCCTAACCTTTATCTCCATACTAAAATCTCAGATGGTCAGACAGTGATTCAGCTTTAAAATATTTGTGCATGGGACTCCATGACCCTGGAGACTGTAGTTTAAATCATGAATTTTTAAAAGCTTAGCTTAAATGTGGGATACTGTATGAATGAATAGTGCTCATAAACAGCTGCTGAAATATTCTCAGTTGAAACAGAATCAATATTCCTTACATCACAACTTAACAAGCGGATTAAAGACATTCCAAAACAAGTCACAAAAAAGCATGCTAACTGTTAGCTGGAGACAAGCAGGTCAAGGGTTAATCCGTCATTAAGTTAAATAAATAAATAAAAATATATATTTATATTTAATCTAATAGCAATTAATTAATAAATACAAATATATGATAGATATATTTGTATAATTACAGTTTACCATAACAGATATTTTGAGACTAAACATTTACTGTATATTATATATATAAATGGTAAAATGTCACCACAAAATAAATAAATAAATGTTTTATTTATTAAATATATATAAAAATATATATTTATATTGTAGATATAGTTGCAAATCTATACAATTATCTTATAATATTAAAATCTATCTATGCAAAATCAATTATATTTATGTAATTATTTCTATAACTATATAATGCTACAATATGTAATATTTAATCAATTACATTAATATTATATAAATATGTGTGTAGTTATATTTTACCATTATATATTTTTTGAGTCTATACAACTATACAACTATTGTCTATAAAACTAAAATATTTATATAATTGTAAAACTATACAAAAATATCTGTAGTATAAATATAAAGGACTGCTAAAGATGATCGTTTCTAAAGCTGTGCATATATGTAAACTCTTTTTTGATGCTGCTGAATTGTCCATATTGTGCATTTCAGCATACACTTTAACATACAAGAATGTATGCGTAAACATGCCTATTAATACTAGTGAGATCAGACTGACAGTTCATCATATTGACTATAAAATTAATGTTTGACAACACATTTTTGTGAAATGAGTGTGCTTGTGCCATCTATGCAACTTAGGTCAATGTTTCTAATGCAATGACATTCATATGTTTTTACATGTAACTTACGTGTCTGATTACATCTTGGAGCCACTGTATGTAGAGCACTGTCTTCTTTTTCCTTTTTTAGGTTTGTTAAGTCTCACTGTTTGAATCTCTGTGTTTGTCAGAATGGCAGGGAGGCAAAGCAGTGGGCACGCTAATAATGGGTCCTGACGGTGAAATCATACGCTTGTCTCTCTGGGATCCCGCAGTTGACACCGAGGACCACCCAATGATGGGTGATGTCACACAAGGTCATGGTAATCGAGGCTTTACTTGGTTTTATATTGTGCTCAACCAAATAAACACAGAACACAGAAATGTCTATACTGGCTTTTGCTCGCAGGGCTCTTAAGGAAAAGAGAGAAAAAACATTCAAATGTTCACAAGACGTTATTCTCAACGACGTGTGTTATTAGAGTTATTATGCTGTAAATGTAAGTTGTTGTCAGGGGAGTCTGTATTAGTGTATTTCAAGGACAGAGGAGGTGATGGGTGAGAGTTCAGGTCAAATAAAGGGAAACACAGCAGACAAAACAAAAACAGAGCGCACAGGAGGTCTGTAACAGACAGAGATGATGTTAACATGAAGAATGTACCTCTTTGATTCCAGTTCTTAAGGTTGTGACTTCTGAGGGAGATTTGAAACAGCCTTGGACGATCCTCATACAGGACAACGATACAGATGAAGGTTAGCATTTCCTATCCAAAGTACAAGAAGAATTTAATCTGGAGTGTGCAGATTTATCATTAAACATGGTTCATATACATATCATATATATATATATATGTATTTTATAGTTGTGTATTATACACAAACAAAATCTGAGAATCTGAAGATTTTTTTAATGTTTTTGAAAACAGTCTCTTATGCACACCAAGGCTGCATTTATTTGATTAAAAATACAGTTAAAGAATGTAATATAGCTTAATAATAGTACTGTTTTGTATTTGAATATATTCTAAAATTCCTTATTCTTTATTCCTGTGATGGCAAAGTTGAATTTTCAGCATCATTACTCCAGTCTTCAGTGTCATATGATATGAAGTTTATTTGCAAAAACAGATATCTCAAAACTTAATTTTCAAAACTCTAAAACTAAAAAGTTTTTTAGTTTGTTATCATGTTTTTATTGGGTTTTATTGTGTTAGTAAGCTGTATTTGTTAGTTGTTTTTTTTTACCTAATCAAAATAACTAGACTGCAGTTTGATTGAAGATTAATTGGAACGCACAATGAAAAAACATGATTTTTGAAAATTGTTAAAAACGGGAGTTATCTGTTTTTGCAAATGAACTCTTCATATATATATGTGACCACAAAACCAGTCATAAGTAGCACAGGTATATTTGTAGCAATAGCCAAAAATACATTGTATGGGTCAAAATTATAGATTTTTCTTTTATGCCAAAAACATTAGGATATTAAGTAAAGATCATGTTCCATGAAGATATTTTGTAAATTTCTTACCGTAAATATATCAAAACTTAATTTTGATGAGTAATATGCATTGCTAAGAACTTCATTTGGACAACTTTAAAGGCGATTTTCTCAATATTTTGATTTTTTTGCACGCTACAAATAGTTGTATCTCGGCCAAATATTGTCCTATCATAACAAACCATACATCAATTGAAAGCTTATTTATTCAGCTTTCAGATTATGTATAAATCTCAAGTCTGGATTTGTGGTCCAGGGTCACATATGTGTGTGTATTTTTTATATATACTTTTTATATTTTTGTGGAAATCGTTAAGTTATTTTTTATTTCTTTACCATTTAATAGTTTTAGGGTCAGTAAGATTTTTGCTCGTGTATATAATAGTAATAATAATAATAATAATAATTATTATTATTAAATATTATTAATTATGAATATTGCTCATATTAAAATTTGGATAATATTATATAATATAATAAAGATTAATTGTAGAATTCTATTATTTGGCTACTCTTTTATGAGTTTCGATCTCCTGGGCTCATTGTCTGATGCATCTGTAGATGTTCCAGCCTTCATATGGCTTCACTTAAGAACCTTTCATCAAATTTGCATTTTTATATAACCAACCTTTTTTAGAAATTCATCCCATCCTCAAACTCATTTCATATGGGCTCTAACGAGTAAAATACAAGTAAAAATAGTACAGTACAATGAAACACAAACATGCATATAAAGCGCACGCCGCCCCCTCCCTCCCTCCCTCATGCTGGCTGCTACACATCTGGTAGTGGTTTGCAGCAGTGAGGTATCCCGGACAGAGAAACCCGATCCCCCCCCAGGCTGAGGCCTAATCCCAGCCCAGAAATCTGTGTGACTGACAGAGGCTGTGTTTTCTCAAGCTGACCTCTGGAACTGCTCTGTTTCCTTTATCCTGTCACTGGTCAGAAACTCAACCCCCACCGACCCGCCTTAACCCACCGAACCCCCTCCTCCATCGGCTCGCCATGCAAGCGCTCTCTTCATTCACCCCGTTCCTCCTATCCAGGCCCCTTCTGAAACACACTTTCTAAATAAGGACTCTTTGAGCAAATGGCTATCATCCCAGGGGCTACATCCACGTACCATGATATATATCAAAGCACCACAACATAACTTTCTGATACTATCACTGTACTACGGTACCGTGAGAGTACTATTTTGTTTAAATTCATAACAAGTTCCCCTATTGATTTATTTGAGTTTTAGAAACAGCCTGACGTGTGTTACAGCGGGTCATTCATCCATTAACAGACGTAAGTGCTGCAGACAGCACTTTAACCTAAAACCAAATGCTGATACGTGTGTCCTTGGGCTTATTCTGGGATGTTTTAGGCTTGTCTGTCTGGACATTGACAACGTGCTAACAAGTTAGTCGCTGAAAATAGTAAGGAGTGTTCAGAGGTGCCACATAGCATTCTGGGGTGTCTGGAATGCTGGAGACGGGTGGTGTTCATTACAGATAGAGCCTCCACCAGCAGAAGAGAAGGAGGAAATGAAGCAGTGAAAATAAGAGGTGGCAATATTTCCCCTTCTTTGTGAAGCTAAAAATTAAGTGGATTTTTTCATTCCCATTTGTCGAAATATTGATTTATTTTGAATTGAGGTTGATATCAAAGCGAAAACATTTTGTTCCTTCAAGAAGGAGCTTCTATAGAATCAGAATCGTGCAACATTTACTGCAATAACAACAGAAAATACTGGTAATCAAATATGTACTATATATCACTGCCCTCTAATGGACATTCACATTGCATGATTTTCCAAAACATCAAATTCACTGGCATGACAACTTAATGAACTGATACTGTAAACTTGGATCATATTATAACATAAATAGTTTATTTCCTATTACAATTATGGTTAGTTTTAAATTTGCATAGTACATTTTTCAGCATGACCTGATAATTTTGTCATCTTGTACAAATTATTGTGGCCAATAAGGTTTCGCCAAAGATTTCTAAATAGCTAATTTTGTGCAGGTTCTGGCATGCGTACAGATTTACACATCTGCCTTTTGTGCATCCATGCAATGTTAGGATGAAATATACACAAAGGTTTATACATGAAGCCCCAGTTCTTTTGTGCAAAAAAATTAGAGATCAAAATAATAAAATACATTAATCCAAACAGTTAAATTAGACAATCTCTAAACTGTTATTTAACAATGAAGAGGTGTGGTCAGTCTAACTACTACTAATAATGAGGTAACTAACAAGATGTTTTATATTATATTTTATATATGAAATATAAGCACAAGTCCAGTTAAAAACAATCTAGTGACCTACATTCCATTTTCATTGGCTGTTTAGACAGAAGTTCAGCAGGGGCTCTGACATATAAACAGAGAAAGAAGTGAGGCAGAGACAGAAATCAAGAAAAGACAGAAGGAGAAAGCAAGCGGAAGAGCAGGATTTGTGTCACGCAGGATGAATAATTGCAGTGGATGTGTGTGTGAGATCAGAGGGTGTGGAGACACGGAGCAGAGGTCTCACTCACAGCACACAGCAAGAATGTCCCCTCTCTCCTGAGGATGGGGTCTCCGCTGCGTTCACACCGCCTTACAGGCGAATGTGTGAGGCTCTTTCCATCCCCCCTTGGTTAAACTCGCTCCCTCATACTGTCTATCTCCTCCACACACCCGTTTCTTTGCCTCATTGACATCAAAGCAGCGCTGGAACCCATTAAAGCAGACAGACTTGCTGAAAAATAAACCATCGCTGGTTGGTGCAGAATAACTGTCCGCTCTGTGTCCAGACTACAGGCCGGGCACGCAGGCTGCGAGAGGGACAAAGAAAAACACTGCCGATCCTACAGCAGGACACTAAACATGCTCGCTGTCTCATGGTTTAATGCAGAAGACAGAAATCTGGCATGCAAAAGTGTGTGAGAGAATATCTGTGTCAGTAAAATACATTGTACAAGTGGCCAACTGAGAAGCTGCGGTTGCTATTCTACAACCTAAATCAAACCGCACTGTAACTTCAGAACTATTTTCTCAGACAAAAAGATATACCGGATTTGACTGAGAAATGACTAGACATATAAACATACTATTATGAATAAATTTAGCATGGCAAGCTGAACTGCTGTCATGTGCTGTTGAGGTTTTTGTGAGTGATCATGCTTGGGACAGGCCTAAGTTTCTTGTGCCCCCTGGTGGAATGAAGCACTTTCCATGAGGTTCGTCCACCAACACTTCAGCCTTACGACAACCCAGTGTGTTTATGTCATGTCAGAATGATTGTATTTACAAGAGCACCACCATGAAGTCGTAGTTACAAGTGGGAGATTTACCAGCACTGACTTGGCCAATTGTGTCAAAATAAAGATTTATGGCAGAACCAAATTGGTATTGATCACAATAAGCTGTGATTGTGAATGTTGATGGTACAATTTAGTTTGTAGGTGTTTTGTGTACACTTGATGAAGACTTTGATTTAACTGTTTTATTTGGGCCAAACTAACACAGGACAAAATACAGATAAAGGGTCAGTTAAACACCTAATGTGCTCTGTTTACTCTTTACTAGCACTACCTCTAAAATATGTAGTTTCTTTGTCAACAAGAAAATATGTAGTTTCTTTGTTTTCATCTGTCTTATTGTTTTTGAAAGAAGTCTCTTATGTTCACCAAGGCTGCATTTATTTAATCAAAAATACAGTAATATTAAGAGATTTATTTCAATTTAAATGAACTACTTTCCATTTTAATACATTTTAAAATGTATTTATTCCTGTGATGCAAAGCTGATTTGTCAGCAGTCATTACTCCAGTCTCATGATCCTTCAGAAATCATTCTAATATGCTGATTTGCTGCTGAAGAATATTATCAATGTTGAAAATATTTGTGCTGCTTAACATTTTTTTGATGAGCCTTTACTGTTACTTTTCATTAATGTGCTAAAAAAAAACAGAACCCAAATATTTGAACAATAGTTTATATTTGAATGCATTTATCTTCTTTAAAAGTCATGCAGAAACGTGTTATGTGTGTTCACAGAGGAAGACACCACAAGTAATACTGAAGAAACCACTTCAAACACTGAACAGCTTGACTCTAGTCATGAGGTATGTCCTCACACAAACCTTCCATTCACTCTGTGCTGAGTGTGAGAGACACTTTTATTATCTAGTATGAAATATTTCACAGTGAGAGAGAAGGAAATAACTAGGAACTAAAATTCAGTGCACCCATCGCAATATAGCAAAGTCAGATAAATCCCTTTTAATGAAAGCCAGTTCTGTTTCCAAATGAATGATATTTCCATTATGCAGACAAAGCCAGCATGCTTGTGCTCTCAATTAATATTCTTTTGAAACTTCTGTGTGGAGCACAGCATGTGTTGATCAGTAGTTGTTATTAATCAAGAAACATAAGGTGCAATCTGTTGTTACACTGATTTTGTCTTTAAGGACACCGCTAAGTGCTTTTTTGGCACTAGAGAAGTTTTCCGTCCCTGTGATCCTTAACATTGTGCAGAGCAATGGCAAAAACACAAGAACTTTGCACAGCAAACTAATCAGACATTTTCATTTTAGGGTTTTTAAACTTCAGCTTCTTTTGCCAGAAACAACTGACAATCTATGAGCCTGAAAATGTTTAGGAATTCTACAGGATAATTGATTTTGTGAAAATCACTAAACATTTGTCTGGTGCTATCTTCTGCAGGGGTTTAAGGTCAATAAAACTGCAGAGAAAATGAATGCTAAGAAGAGACGGCATCCATTAGGTACCTACAATAAAACAGTTCAGAAGAGACAGGTGAGCTTGAACATGATAACATCAGATTGATGTTGACCTCTGGGAAATTTTAGGATCATTTTTGGTGAAAATCAGATGCTGCTTTCTGTAGGTGTTTAAGGTCAGCTCTCATGAAGAAACTAATGCAGAGGAGGAGGAGGAACAGGAGGAAGAGGAAGAAGAGGAGGAGGTGGATGAGGAAGAGGAAGAAGAGGAGGAGTATGAGGAAGAGGAAGAAGAGGAGGAGGTGGATGAGGAAGAGGAGGATGAGGAAGATGGTTTAGACTCTGACAATAAACCCATTTATAATGCACAGGTGAGTTTAATTTCATATCATCATGTCCTTCCAAACCTGTATGACTTTCTCTCTTTTAAATTTTCATCTGCGTATGTAAATCTGTAAGGCATGGCAATAACAAATGGGACACAGGATCTATCGATCATATATCATATATGTGTGAATCTTTTCTGTAGGTATCTAGGAAAGCTCACACTCAACAGAATAATGCAGCAGATGAAGAGGATGATTTAGGCTCTGACTGTCAGATTATTCAGGAAGAACGGGTGAGTCTTCCTCTTTTAGCAGCACACTATTATGAGATTTGTTATAACCAAGTAACAGTTCATCTAGGGTTCCAGCATTAATGATTTTGTGGAAATCACAATGAAATATGAGAGACGCTGTTTTTTTGTAGGTGATTAAGGTCAAATCACGAGTAAAGCAGACTAAAGCCAAGAGGAAGGAAAATTGTTTAGGTGCTGAGAATGAAATAATCCACGAGGAACAGGTGAGTCTTCCTCTTTTACCTGTGTGCAGTACACGCTATTATAAGAAGTCTTAATATTGTGTGAAGCCTAAACCATCTTCAGAGCAGCTGACCAAAGAGCTATAGATTCAGGTGGATATCACAGACTTAACATATATGAGGTGCTGTTTTCTGTAGGAATATAAGGTCAGATCACGTGCAAAGAGAACTAAAGCCAAGAAGGATGACTGTTTAGGTGCTGACAGTGAGATCATCCATGAGGAAGAGGTGAGTCTTCCTCTTTTAACCGTACGCCATTAAGTACACTATTATGAGATCGGTCACCTTCAACCTCTATAGCCAGAAGGTCTTATCAATCTGTGAAGCCTAAACCATCTTCAGACCAGCTACAGATTCAGGTGGAGATCACAATAAAATATGTGAGATGCTGTTTTCTCTAGATGTTTAAGTTCAGATCAAGTGCAAAGCAGACTAAAGCCAAGAGGAAGGATGTAGGAGCTGACGGTGAAATAATCCATGAGGAACAGGTGAGTTTTCCTCTTTTACACTGTGTGCACACTATTATAAAACTGATTATCTTCACATTATAATAACATATGCAGCCTAATAATCTATCTTGCTACCATTCAACACGCAAGAGAAGTCTCTTCTGCTTACCAAGGCTGTTTTTGTTTGATCAAAAATACACTAAAATCTGTAATGTTGTGAAATATTATAATTTAAAATAACTGTTTTCTATTTTGATATACAGTATTTTAAAATGTAATTTATTCCTGTGATGAAAAAGCAGAATTTTCAGCAGCCATTACTTTACTCTTCAGTGTCACAAGATCCTTCAGGAATCATCCTAATGATAATGTGGTGCTTATATATATTGTAAATGTTTTGTTTAATGTGTTCAATTTAATGTGTCCTTGTGCAATAAAAGTATTCTTTTTTTTCTTCCAAATAAATAAATAAATACATACATAAACATTTGAATGGTATTGTATGAATGATGCTGTTTTTTGTAGACATTTAAGGTGAGATCCCATGCAAAGCAGACTAAAGCCAAGAGGAAGGAGGACTGTTTCGGCTCTGACAGTGAAATAATTCAGGATGAACAGGTGATTCCTTCACTGGTGTAACATGTAGCATGCCATTATGAGTTATCCATTAACACCTGGCTTAATCTTACTGAGTCTTATCCCGTCTCTCTCAAGGTCTATTTACCTGAGGAGAGATTCACGGCTCACCAGCTCAACAAAACCGGTAACCTGAGTTACAGCTCACAGCAACATAAAGAGTAATGCTGCAGATCTGCTATCTAAGCTCTGCCCTAGATTTTTCCATTCAAGTCAAAGATGGTGTTGAATGTCTTCAATAACTGCACATTCAGAGTAGATGCAAAAAAAGATGGAGCAAGAGCAACCCTCAAAAGTTTGACCTAAACTATAAATAGTTGTGATTCACAGGAGAGGAGGCCACTAGGGTGCAAAGAAACCGAAAAATAAAGACAACTTTACAGCCGGAAACAAAGGTGACACGGGGGTCAAGGAAGTCCAAAGGTGCTGCGCCTGCTACCACCCCTAAATCAACACATTTCACTCCCAGAGCACATTCACCGGAGTCTTTGTCTCCTGAAGGACAGGCAGAAATCCAGACAGAGTGAGTCTCAGTCACATGTAATATTGAGCTCTTGTGTTTGTGTTTATAAAATCTGTACTGATGGCAGGACTGGTAAGTATGATTGACACGCTTGTGTATTTGAATTCGAAAAGCCAAATGACAATGAATGTTCCCAGTGTGCACATGTAACCCCTCTATCCAAATAAATGATGAATAAGGGATTGCGTCATGTTGCAAATGTTTATACTAAATTGTGACCCGGTCAGAGTGAAACTGGTAACAAAATACTGCTTTAGTTAACTAGCAGTTATAGTTTATAATTATAGTTTATCAGAAAGGGTTGGAGGGTTTTTAATAATAAATATGTCCCAGTGCTCTTTGTAATTTCTGGCCAGTAAATCCGTCCTTTTAATTTCCCCAAACTCCTCCCACTTCAGCAGTTCTTAGCTCTTCAATCATCAGCCTGCTTGCGTTCCCGTTGTGTTTTGGTGTACACAAAGCAGGTTGTGACTTCAGGTCACAGGTCAGACAGAGGTCAAACAGCTTGGCTCCAAGGTTTTTGGGACTCATTAATATCCCGTCTAATCACTGTTTGCATTCCTCTCTCGTCACTCCATCCGTCCCAGTCTCCGGCGCTCTTTGATTGTAGCTCAGATTTCAGGCCGAACCCTTCTCAGGCCCTGTGAGCGCTGAGAAAGCTGAGAGATTATGGTATCGCTTCACATCTGAGCTCTTATCAGTAAATCTCTCTCACTCCGTCTGGGCTATATCTTAACTTCTGAACTTCTGACACTCTCCTCTAAATCTATACATCTATCTATATCTAAATCTAGCTATATCCGCTGTTGTTAGTTTTGACAGAAAAGGTCATTGGGAAAACGCAGGTGGAAGAGAAGACGCAGAACACACGCTGGTGGAGAAAGTGAAGAAAAATAAAAAGTCTAATAAGCAAACAGGCAAAACAAAAGGGAAGAGTGTTCAAATTCATGAAGACATTGAGACCCAGAATAGCAGTGTCCCTGAGGATCCCACTTCTACTTCAAAGAAAGTGAGTTACATACTAGTCCATATGCTCTTATTGATGAAATATGCCTTATATTCGTCATAATATGCTCTCAATCTGCAGAAGAAAAAGAAAACGGGAAAACAGAAAAAAGAAGCTGAAGAAGAAAAGGAAGAGCCTATAAAAGCCCAGAATTCAACAGTTAAAGTTAAAAAGAAAAAGGTTCAACCAGCGTTTGTTGTAGGTAAGTTTATGGTAAGATTTAAAGGCATAGTGAATAATTTACATTTCTATCATAAAACATTAATATGATTCAACACTTAAAAGTGTCAAAACAATTGTTTAAAATAATTTAAAACTTTTAAAAAACGAATTAAAAAATTCTAAGTAAACTTCTGCTCAAAAGTTTGGGGTGAGTTTGATGTTTTATCTTTATTTATTTATTTGAAGAAATTAATACTTTTATTCAGCAAGGAAGCATTAGATCAAAAGTGACAGCAAAGAAATGTATAATATTAAAAAATAATTCTATTTACAATTTTTAACTGTCTATACTCCATTCTATTTCAAAGAATCATGAAAAATGTTATTAATTTTATTAATAAGCACAACTGTTTTAAACATTGATAATAATAATAAATGTTTGTTTTTTTAGCACAAAAGCAGCATAACAGAATGATTTCTGAAGGATCATAAGACACTGAAGACCGGAGTAATGATGCTGAAAATGCAGTTTTGCCATCACAGGAATAAATTACATTGTAAAATATATTCAAATAGAAAACTGTCATTTTAAATTGTAATAATATTTCACAATATTAAAATTTTTGCTCTATTTTTGATCAAATAAATGCAAATAAAAAGACTTCTTTTAAAAACATTTTAAAAATCTTACCGACCCCGTATTTTTGAACAGTAGTGTTTATTTTTCTTTATTAATTAAGAGTATTGCACTGTACTTCTTCCTTATGATACTTCTTTAGAAGAAAGCTGCCTATGTAGGCAGTAGGCGACTTATTAGATTTAAAAAAAAAACAATTTTCTTAAACAGAAAAAGAGATTAAGAGCATGTGAAAGAAAATCAAATCTCAATGCATCTCTTTTAGGAAAACCTCGGCCACAGGATGCTGAATGGATGGCAAATCCAGTGGATGAGCCTGAGAGACTGATGACCCATAAGAGAGAGGTGACGACTCACGACTCAGAGAACACACCAGAACACACCTGTCTCGACTCTGAAGATGACACGGATGCTGATACAGACTCAGAGAGTACAGACACACATGAAGCACACGAAGTCTCTCCCAGATCAGTTTACAGCACTTACAGATCGCAGCGCTCACTCATTACAGCTCGTTCAGATGCCAGCATTCACAGACTCTCACAGAGCTCCATCAGAACCCCGTCGATGGAGACGGTGTCCCACTGCGGCCCGTGCAGCCCAGCACCCCTGTCTCTCATCACCCTGCCTCCTCAGACAGCACTCCCTTCTGCCTCAGACCCCACGAAATCTGAGCCAGGCAATGACGTGAGGATTTCTCATTTAACAGCTAGCTATTCATTTGAATACATCACTATATGTTTGAATCAGTCAGACTGTCAGTGGATTTTACCGTGACATTATTGTTATGTCAGAAGTGACTGTCTATAAATAGGTCAACAAACCATTTATTGTTTAGGAAAGAAATAAGTGAGTATTTGAATTGTTCACTAAACCGACTCATCCAGGAACAAAACACCACTAATGTTTGTTGCACAGAGGTGCAGCTGATGATTTACTTTGTTTGCAACTATGTTCATTTGTGTAGCAAATGTAGACATAGTAGAAATGATTTCTTTAGAAATAAGGAAATGTCTTGTCTACAATGCAAAAAAATGGCTGATCTTACTGAGTATTTTTGTCTTGTTTCTAGTCAAAATATCTAACGATTCTTAAAGCAAGATACTTTTACTAGATAAGCAAAGTGACTTAAGATATTTAGTCTTGTTTCCAGGGGAAAAAACTAAATTAAGTATATTTTTCTTAAAACAAGTACAATTATCTGCCAGTGGGGTAAGAAAAATACTCTTGTTTTAAGAATATTTGACTTACCCCACTGGCAGATAATTTTACTTGTTTTAAGCAAAATGCACTAATTTAGTTTTTTCCCCTGAAACAAGACAAAAATACTAAGTAAGATAAGCCATTTTTTGTAGTGTAGGCAAGTTACTCAATGTCAGCTCACTTTTTCAGCAGCTTTGGTTTACCAAAACTTCTTTTACATATGGATAAAAAAAAAAACTAAATTTAAAAAAAAGTCTTCATTTAAAAATTATAAGCCATAAACCAAACCAACCATATACAAGCTTGATCACAACAATACAAACATTTGCAAATCAGACAAAAAAGACAAAGGTACAAGACTGTGTACTTTCTGGCTTTAACAAGGACAAAAACAATCCCTTGAAACATTGTGAATGACATAATCATTTAAAAAACAACAGATATATTTATAACTTTTGATTTAAATGTGTTGATTACAGATATATAAACTATATATTTTAAGATTACTGTAAAATATATGTATTATCCATAGAAATATTTAAGCAGTTTGAGGATGTAGGAAGACTGATGGACTATCAAGTCATGTCCCGCTGGTAATTTGAATATCAACACTCTTGTTCAGATGTGCTTAAGTAATGATAAAGATTGGTAAAACAATCACCTGTCATGTTACTGTCATATTCATATGTTACCATACCATACATGTTAAACTGATTTTACTATTAGGTTAAAAGCAACGAGGTTCCAACCAACCAAACAGACAAAAAAGCTGCAGCGCTGGCTGAAAGGGCCGAGCACCGTCGTCTGGAGGTGGAGAAGAAACGGAGGGAGAGAGAGAAGGAAAAGAAGAGACAGCTAGAAAAAGAGGTGACAGAAGAGAGGATGAGGCTGGAACTGGAAGAAGAACAGAGGAGGAGAGCAGAGGAAGCGAGGTACAATGTGTCACTGCTCTTTGGAAACAAATACTGTAACGAAATACTATATCCTGCAGACACTGGCTAGAAACTATCACTGTCACATATGCAGGTTACGGAAGATTAGAGAAGAAGATGAGAGACAAAGAAGACAGGAGGAGGAGATGGAGAGACAGAGGAGAGAGCGGGCAGAGAAGGACAGAGAAAGAAGACGACAGGAGGAGAAGAGGAGGCTGCTGGAACGGCTCCAGAGAGAAAGACAGGAAGAGGAAAAACGACAGGCTGGTAAATAGTTCTGATTGGTCGAGGCCCTTATGACGTGACAGCCTTGATATCTCTTGGACTGAATACTGCTTCTGTATAACTACTGTGAGAACATACTCCAAGATCTGAAGCAAGATAATGACTACAGTATGTTCCAAATCCCTACATAGACAGCTGCCTTCTAAGGGCTGCCTTCGAAGATGTGAGCGCAATAGTTAAACATGTCCACCTAGCACATGTTTATATAGAAAACGATGCAAAAATGAACTCTGAGTGAATGGCCCCTAAGGCTGTATTCTCACCAGCAGAGAAACAAATACTACTCAGTGTGATGTGACCCTGGAGCACAAAACCAGTCATAAAAGTCGCACGGATATATTTGTAGCAATAGCCAACAATACACTATATGGGTCAAAATTATCGATTTTTCTTGTATGCCAAAAATTATTAGTATATTAAGGAAAGATAATGTTCCATGAAGATATTTTGTAAATTTCCTACCGTAAATATACAAAACGTAATTTTTGATTAGTAATATGCATTGCTAAGGACTTCGTTTGGACAACTTTAAAAGCGATTTTCTCAATGTTTTGATTTTTTTGCACCCTCAGATTCTCAAATAGTGGTATCTCGGCCAAATATTGTCCCATCCTAACAAACCTTACATCGACGGAAAGCTTATTTATTCAGCTTTCAGATGAAAAATGTACTCTTATGACTGGTTTTGTGGTCCTGGGTCACATATAAATATACTTGAAAGTTGATATAAATTAAGTTTGATGTTAGCATGTTGCTAAGCTAACAATGCAATTAACCTAAAAAACACAAAATATATTTTTTAAATATACTTGATTAATTGTTTTAATAATTCATACTAGTTATAATATTTTAAATTATTGAAAGATCATTTATTTATAATCAGCATATTCTCCATGATGCTATGCATTCTGGGATTGCCTATGCCTGCTGCGTATGTATGCGCCTCACTAGGTTTTGGAAACAGAAGTTAACCCACGACTGCTGATTTAATACATAGCAACAGTTTCAAACATTTGTGCTGTAATGTGGCCAAGGTCTGGATTTCAGCCTTGATAATGGTGATACTGACCACAGTACAGTACTAAATGGCACACTTGACAGACTTGCGGTCTTGTGTCCTTCACTTGCACGCGTCCATGAAATCAGCAAAACCAAAGGCAGTCCAATTAGTCATTTTATGATTTAAGAGGGTGCTCACAAGGGCTTTATGGCTAGTGTGAGGCTCTGATGCCAAGCACACATACAATTACCCAACGGTCTGTGCAGCACTGCATCACCGTCCTAAGTGGACCACACAGATCAGTTTACATCCTGCAATATTAAAATGTAAATATCCTGCTTTATGAATAAGTGAACAAATGAATGAATGACTGTCCTCATTTTCAGCCCAACTGGAACGTCAGCGTTTAGAAGAGGAAGCTCGGAAAGAGGAGGAGCTCAGGAAGCTGTCAGAGATGGAGGAGGATGAGAGACTGGAGTACCTGCGCAGACAGAAGGAGGAGGAGGAGGAGAGGAGGAAAGCTGCTGAGGAGAGGAGGAGGAAGGAGGAGGAAGCAGCGATGCACGCTGAGGAAGAGGCCAGACTGCAGGCTGAACTGTTTGCCAGGTATGTCACAGCTGCAGCACACATCTCAGCCCTCGTTCATAGGGTTCCTACGTGTGAGAACATTACAGCTACATTATGTAACTTTTAGCTATCTAGCGGTTGTAGCATAAAACCAAAGTGTCATGGAAGAATGATGAAAGTATGTAATGATGGAAGTAAGTAATCTAGGATTACCATAGTGATTTAGGGTAAATGTGATTTAGGCTAAGACAAAAACAGTTTGAAAGAGGAATTTCACTAAACATAATATAGGTATTTTTACCTTTTGTGAAGTCTAGTGTATTTCTCTCTGTGACAGGCAGAGGGCAGCACTGGAGCAGCACTTCAAGTTTCACAGGGGTCTTTTTGTGGAGGCTGAAGGGCTGGAGCAGACACAGGACATCTCTCGGCCCTGGATTTTCTCCTATTTCACCCTGTTGAAGCTGCTTGGCTTGGCTGAGCCCACATCTGAGGACACACTCAAAGATGTGCTGTAATTCCTGTTCATGCAGTAAATTCTCACAACTAGTGTTTCAGTTCTGTGCCATTTTCTTCAGTAGGTGAACAATCTGTCACATGTGAATCAATGTGAGTTAAACTGCTGGATTGCTCCTGTATTCTCAGATGTCTAACTCTGGCATCTCAACATATAAGCACTTCTGAATTCTAGACCTGAAAAAGTAATGTAAATTAATAAAATTTTAAAACACCATGGGCATTTTCATTAAGAATATATATTTTTCTACATATGCCAAGCACTAAAATTCATTCAAATATTGCTGTGGACAATGACTGGGAGTCAAATGAGGGTCAAAGAGGTTGAGAACCACTGGCAGAGTGAGCAGCGCCCTCTACTGTATTTGTTCATGTACACTACAGTATATGGTCATATTTTGGAGTTAATTTTGATCTATAGTAGAATATGAAAGATCACAACATGCACAGCATCTAGAGGGTAAAAAGACAAGAGACAAATGTGGCTTTTTGTTAATGACTGTTAATGACTACTACAGGATTTAACACAGAGTAACAGCTCACTACCAGTTACAAAAGACACTGTAACAGTCTGTCAGGCAATTGTAGTTGTAGTTTTTATCAATTAATTTCTTAAATTATCCTTTGACTATGTTCTGGCCCACCAGTGGCGAATTTTTTTGCCGACCCCTGCTTTAAATATTCAATTCTGGTCTCATTTATGCAGTTAGACTTTTAATGAGAAAGTGCTTTTTTCTCTTGTTGTCACCATAATAAATTAAAATAGCAATAATTGGAAATTGAAAAAAATAATAATACAAGGCCATCAATATTGCATATAAGTCCATGTTCAAATAATACTGTATATGATACAATGAATGAATCCTCCAGTGATCACAGAGCTCAGAATGTGGTTTTCTTTTCCCTGTTGTATTTCCAGCCTCTGACTCTGCTGACACATCCACCGTCCTATTTTACTGGAGTTTCGTCCGCTGAGGGAGTCAAAGCTAAACAATAAGAAACAACAATATACTTAAATGTTGTTTTCCTGATTAGAATCAGATAAATACCAATACAAATTAAAAATAGATTAATATAATTTCTATGCTCCCATGAACTCACT
Source organism: Schizothorax lantsangensis (assembly GCA_027422415.1). NCBI lineage: Eukaryota > Metazoa > Chordata > Actinopteri > Cypriniformes > Cyprinidae > Schizothorax > Schizothorax lantsangensis. Next base: position 3,975,436 of record CM049848.1, on the reverse strand, counting down.
TATGTTTGCAGGGTCCACAACCTGGACAGGAATGGCCTGTCCGTCCTCCAACAGGATTTGTGTGATGCCACCTTCAGCGGCCGAGGCCACGCTCACCAGCTGACCCATGCCGAGCAGGGCCGGGCCGTCACACACAGCTACTCTTTCACCAGCACCGGGACTCGACTGCAGGAAGTGGGACGGACTCAGCAGGACAGGCTGTGGGGGTGCAGGGCTGGACAGCTCTTGGGCTTCTGGTGGTGCTGCTGTAGGTTGAGCAGTTTCTTCCACTGGACACAAGGCAGGCTGTAGCTGGACTGCCTGTCAGACAAGAGAGAAGAGCGCTAACATCTATCTGTCTAATGATCTGATAGTTTTGGGGAGTTTTACCACATGACATTTGACAATCTGAACTAACCCTGCCCTTGTCATTACAATAAGCCAAATTATCTGATATGAAACCTATTGACCTTGATGCACAGTCATAAGGGTTTTCAGGGATCCTCTCTATGAAATCATTTCCTGTTTTATGTTGTTTATTTGTATGTTGGGCTTTAATTTGGCAGACAAAAGTTTGTCAAATATTAATAAGTAGTGAAGCAGTTTTTGTTAAGAATATATATTTCAAGAAACAAGAACAGAAATATCTGCAGAAACACACTCATGTTTTATTGTAGAGTAGTAGTAGTATATTTTTAATGCCATGTCAGCATCTTAGGCTATTTTCATGGCAAAACTATTAAAAAAATACAAGTAAAACAAATACAATAAAAACCAGCAAGTTATATTACACAAGATTTTTTACACTAACATATGATAAAAATTCTAAAACTTTTTTCTGGCAAAATTATACTAAATAACTAAGTGAGTTCAGTTCATAAAAGAGTTTTCTACATACATTAAAAGCAGGACAGTCCAATAAAATATGTTTGACAGAACTGTTTTATAGAAGAAAAAAGTGGCCATAGTTGTTTGTGTGGAGATACAAATGCTTTAGAAATACAAGACTTGTAGATTTAAATATGTATTTGAAATCTCATTCATTCAGTCCTACTCTAACTAATGAGCAATTGTTTTTTCCCTGGTTGTCACCATAATAATTTAAAATAGCAACAATGGAAAAAATATTTTTTAAAAAAGGTCAAAATTAATAAACAAGCAGTTTTGGTTAAAATATTTTTCTAAGAAATAATAATAATAAAGTATGCCAAATTACATAATCATTTTTTCCTAAGTATTTAATTATTTTAATGACTTTTTTATTCATGTTATCAGCAGAGTTACAGCTTGAAACATGAATTTATGCTCCCCAAATTAATTTTTCCATTTTAATTCAACACTGAAAAACATGCTCATCATTAAAGACATATAAACACCTTATTATATGTTTGAATAGCATTTTTAATGTATTTTTAAAGTAAGTTAATAGATTAAAAATGTGTAATTCTTATTTCGGTTCAGGACATGGTCACCTGGAGATGAGCAAAGATCTTGGGCTGCAGTGAGGTGAGAGAGCTGAAGAGCTGCACTGCTTCTGGAGAAAGAGTGTCACTTCCTTCCAGGAGCCCTTCCTTCTGAGAGGATACTGTCAATATAACAGCAGTACACTAGATAGTGTGGCAGGGTAAACGATGGTTATACTTTGACAGTTTGGTGCTTTCTTTTTGAAGCAGGACTTTCCTCCACTCTCTATACTGTATTGAATGATTCCAAGGAGTTTAAGGCTGGAATACAGTACACAAATGCACTCTAGGCACTTGCCGACTTTGTAGATGGTTACTGGGCATCATGCACTAAATGACTGAGGATCACATACTAACAGATCTTTCAAAGTTAATATGAACACAAACTCACACAGAAATATGTGCCTCGTTGAAACTGAAAACAATAGGTGTTCTAAAATCGACCACATGCTTAATATCCTCTGACTGGATGGATTCAAAATCTGAGTCTGTGCCCATCATATACTATGTGATTTTCTGTAAAATCTGCCAACTCCGACTGCCCAAAATCTGCAGGCTGGTTAGCTTCAGCGTTAGCTTCGACTCCTCCAGACTGCAAATTGGAGCAAAATTCTCTAAAAAGTTATGTAATGCATTCCAGCCATAACACATTAAACATTTATTGTTTTAATAAAGTATCTCAAATTTTAAACAACATTTCAACAGTATTTTACCGCCCACAGTAGCAGGAGTCAGGGTCAAGGTCAAAGTCTCCGGAAGCAAGTTATTAGCCTCTGCTTTCCACTGCAAACACACACACAAACACACACACACAAATAAAGGCTTACTACAGAGAATAGCTTGCGTATTTGTGCTTATCAAGCATATTTGTATGGAATATATTTTCCTATAAAAATCCACACTTCTGTGTCTGAGGAAGCCAGTGGTCCCGCAGTCATCTGAAGAGCTTTCTGAGCCTCGTGGATGTGGTTCTTGATGTCATTGACAGTGGGAAAGTAACACAGATTGTGTCTCTCAGGCACTTCCTCTGATTTGAACATCTCACGTTCCACAAACCTCCTGCCAGGGTGTTCACAAAGCAACGCTAAATAGCTTTTCAGCAAATGAAAGCAAGGAGATTTGAAAGCATCATTGAAGTCATACCTGAGCTGCTTGCGGACAGTGTAAACCTCATTATGACCTTGTGCCACCAACTCACAGATCTTCTCTGCTACGAGCGGGTGTAGTCGAGAGGGTAGGGGTGTCCCATCTTCCATCAGGACATCCAGCTCCTCTGTCTCTGTCTCTTCCTCTTCATTTTGTTGTTCCTCTACAAAGCAGATCTGCTCTGGAAGTGGAGGCAGGTTTGCAGTGTCCACGTCATGGTACAGGTGGGCTTTCTCTGTGGGGAGCTGGATGTAATACCTGTCACGAATGTAAACGGGTGAAGTGAACCCTGCAGTAAGTCATGTCATGGATTTTTTTTAACTGTGCTGGCAAGATGTTTATACCTTACAACGCCTCCAACATCCCATAAAGTCTTCTTGAGGTTGAAGAAGGCTTTCTCCTGCTCTTGCCGCACTACCTTCTTGTCCACTTTGAGATCTGTTGGAACCTTGTACTCCAAGAATTTTTGTACTTTTTTGATATATATTCTGAAAATGGTTCAAATATTATTATGCCATAATGTACACAGAAAATAAAATCTGTTGTGCTTGGCTCAACTGAAGGTCGTGTACCTGGCAGGGCAGGTTGCTTTGTAGAAGATGTTTTGATTTGTTTCTTGCTCAGACCCTTTTTTAGGTTGAACGCCCTTCCTCCGTGGACCAAACTGGCATTCCATCACAATGGCTCTGCTTCCTTAAAACCATGTTAAAAATCAAGATAAACTGACTATGTAAGCATATCGTAAAACTATGACATTATACTTAACAACAGCATTCGATCAAGGTTTAACAAAAATGTTTGTCTTTTTAAAAAAATGTATGCTAATTCTACTTCCTATTGCTAGCATTCAAGAAACAGACTGATTTAAAAAAAGAAATTCTGGACACATTTACAAGTGCAAGATAAATCATAAATAATCTGATTAGTTTACTCACAGACATTTTAAAATCATATACACTACTGTTCAAATGTTTGTTCAATCACCAAGGCTTCATTTATTTGAACAAAATTAATACAAAAAAAAAATACAAAAATTGTAATTTAAAGTAAATGTTCTATATTTTAATTAAAATATATTTTTTTCCTGTGTTGCCAAATTTCACAATTTCTTATTATTATCAATGTTCAAAGCAGTTGTGCTGCTTAGTATTTCTGTGAAAATTGTGAGATATTTCTTTAGGATTCTTTGATAAATAGAAAGTTCAAAAGACCAGCATTTATTTGAAATATAAATCTTTTAAAATGTTTTTACTGTCACTTTTGATCTGTTTAATGCATCCTTGCATCTTACCCCAAACAGTAGTGTATCTGCTACATTTGTCAACCAATACCACTAGCCTACAGACGACCCCAAAGTTAACAAACATCAACTAAAAGACAAAAAATGTCCAATTTTGAATTCACAGACCTTTAATTTTTCAAAATTCTGGCATTAAAATAACATTTACACTACATGACTAACCATCTTTCAGACTTAAAGGGTGGGGGGGTGTCTAACATAAAGTCATAACATAGATCCCACAAGTAAAAAGGGCCAGATTACCTGCATTAACAAAAGGAATGCCATCGTAGGGCACATACTGTGATTTCCACATGAGTCTGGTGGCAGGTTTAGCCGGTGAGGGTGACTGACGGGTGCCAAACACGGTGTGGGTCTGCTGCTTGTGTAGAAGAAGAATGGCTTCCAGCTCTGCCTCTGTGTTACAGTAACCACGGTACGAGTCACCGATCTTCTGCTCTTCGTGAAACGATCATAAAACAAAAAGATTTAACAAGCCATATTATTGTGTTCTGTTGCTGGAAATGGGTCTGTTTGACAGAGGGCTGTTATTGGCTCCACACACACCAGAAATTATAATGCATTTCATCTATTTGCATGCATATTACACTTTACTTTTAATTGTTTACATTATCATAAGTTAATGTTTTGTCAAAGAATTTAATTTAGCCATTTTCTACTGGACAAACCTCACACCGCCGCAGTCTCAGAGCCCAGTTTGGTGCCCCTGGTGGAAGTGGCTTCACTGGAGGCTCAAATACATCAGGAGGACTGAAATACATGAGAAGGACATTTTAAAGAACAATCAATAATTGCAGGTACGCTTGAACTCCACTGTCTGAAGCAGTTTCCTTTTTGTACAACCAAGGGTTAAATTGGGCCAGAACATGGATTAAAATCATATGCAAACAAGGCGTACTGACCTTTTCCTCTGAATTTTAATACCAGTGACATTCTGAGCTGCCACTGCAGCTAAACTATGAGTGCCATCACTGTCTTTTATGGATGTGATGATTGACTGCAGTCTTTTCTCCACAAAGACACCTGTTTAACAAAACAGAAAGAAATGGCAGAACTGGAAAGAATCCTCTCACTATATATGTACAGTACATAACCACAGAAGTAATATTCAGTATTTAATTATAATCTAAATAATGACCTGATGACTTTGCTACATTCAACAGCTGACCATGAGGTAGTAACATCTGAGCGGCCCCCATAGACACAGAAGGGACACCATATAATTTCTCCCCTGTCACAATCACCTGGGGGAAAAAACTTGTTTGGTATGGGGAAAAAAATTCATATATAGTTCAATATATAGCTCTAAATGACTTCACAAGCTCAAACCAAAGTTTTACATTTGGAAATATCCGGATCATGAGTGATATGCAGGTCATCTAGTGTGAGTAATATAGGTTATGGTGATGGGTCATGGTGTAGTGTCCTTACCACCCGATCATATTGAATAGGATGTCCGTTTTGGTCAAGTATAATTAAGTTGTTCGTTTGCGTCGGGACTGGGGAAGGCTTCTGATTGGCTGCTACAGTTTCTGAGGCTGGAATGATTGGTGGAAGCTCTTGTACATCTGCATTTTCTTCAGCTTTTGAGTTTTTGTCACGTTGCTAAAACATCACAGTGCAACAATGAATAGTCTGAACACAAAACAACACCTGATGATTCACAATTATTTTGTAAATTTAGGATTTATTTAACATTATTTAATATTTAACGATATATATAGGGAAGGCTGTCAAAAAAAGAAATTATACTTTGCATGGAGTAAAAGAAAATGCATGAGATTCTCATTCTCATTTAATTTAACGTAAAAACAATGTGATAAATGTTATTTTAAGGAGAATCATCACTAAAAACGGAAATAAGGAAAAGTAAAATGTCAGCTAATGATAATTTGTTTAAAAAAGTGCTGTGTTGGTGTTCATTTAACACAATCTTTCAGTGATTATTCAGTGCTGTACAGCATCTTTACCAGTCCATCTCCTGTGTGTTCAGTCTGTGTGTCCTCTCTCTCTTCACACTGAAGAACATCCTCATCTCTCTCTTCCTCCTCCATTTATTCTCAATCTGACAGACACACACAGCACTCCAAATCAAGAGCCCAAGCCAAAGATAACCTACATGAATTTAGGTTATTAATATGGTGTAATATTTTTGTGAATTTAGTATGAGAAAAAATATTTTGACTGGTGTCAAACTGATATCTACAATGCTAGCCACACAGGGTTACGGAGAAATGACAATTAGCTTCAAGCTATCAATCAATATTGAGTGTTTGTAATAACTTCTGACTGTGATCCAGTGTGGATTTTGGTCAAATGATGAGGCAGAAATATGTTGTTAGTAACATTCTAGAATAATTTTATGTGGAAGATACACTGTTACAACTTCTGTGTGTAATGTAACTAGTAGTGTAACTGATTACTGATGCCAGAAAGTAATAAGTAAAGTAACAATATTACTTTTGAACGGAGTAACTAGTAATGAGTAATATATTACATTCTTTGAGTAACTAGCCCAACACTAATGTTAAGCTATATTTATGTATAAAAGTGTCCATCTCTTTAGATTTCAAGTTTAAGTGTAATGTTTTGATAGCAGTAATAAAAGGTGAATCTGCCATTGATTATTTTGAAACCACTCGTACTAATATTTCATTTTAGGCAGCAATTTGTAGTGTTTTAATGCTTTGCGAGTGATGTAACTTACTAGAATTCCGCTTTATGGACTAAAGACCGTTATACAAATGAGACAAATTAACATCATTTTGAAACATAAACGCCATATTGGATCAGTGCTCGCCAGCGCAGCAGTTTCATGAAAACACAGCGTATAAAAGAAAGAAAACAGAATAGAATCATTTTTTCACAGCGCGTCCAGATGAACGGACACAGTCGAGTCCAGGCTTTATATACAGGAAGAACGAAGCTGAAGAACGAGTCTACTCAACCTCGTCTTCGTCCAGGATTCCTCGCGTCAGCTGCGCATCCTCCGCTGGAGGTTCAATCCTCACGGCTTCCGTACGACGCGCTTTCTTTCACTTTCAGCTCTTTAAAACCACAAATGATCCATTCTTTAATACAATTCTATTTCGTTCATTTATATATGACAAGTGCACGTTTATAAATGCGGAAAATAACTCTTGAATCCTTTTGCTAATACAATTAGACCTTTAGTTATTTCAATGCATTATTTGTATAAATAAATTGATCTCCCCATATGTAAATGTTTTTTGGCATGTTTTTCACATTCATAGTGAAACAGTCAAATTGAAACTGTATAAGAATATTTTACTGCAACCAAAAAACTAAGAATCATAACTGAAATATATGGGAATAGTAAAAGTAAAATGTCAGAACACAATAATTTGTGGAGAAATCACTTTGACTTCGGCTTTGTAACAGGAAGAAATTCATTCTTTAAGAAAAATGTATTTGTGACCCTGGAGCACAAAACCAGTCATAAGTAGCACGGGTATGTTTGTAGCAATAGCCAACAATTCATTTTTATTTTATGACAAAAATCATTAGGATATTAGGTAAGGATCATGTTCCATGAAGATATGTTGCAAAATTCCTACCGTAAATATATCAAAACTTCATTTTGGAATAGTAATATGCATTGCTAAGAACTTCATTTGGACAACTTTAAAGGCGATTTTCTCAATATTTCGATTTTTTTTGCACCCTCAGATTCCAGATATTCAAATCATACATCAATGGAAAGCTTATTTATTCATTGACCCTTATGACTGGTTTTGTGGTCCAGGGTCACATATATTTCTTTTAAATATGACAGGTACAGGTTTATAAATGAGTGACAAAGAAATGACTGTAATTTTGCTTAACAAAACCAAGACTTAGGCCTATATGTAATTTCACTGTATTATTTGTATTAATAAATATAATTTCCCCATATGTAAATGTTTTCTGTACGTTTGGACATTAATAATGAACAAGTACAATTTGATTAATAATAACACACAAAGCCCAGACGTATTATTTATTAGACATTATTCTTCCATCACATTTCATATGTTTTGTTATACACACGTCTCACCGGTAAGAGGCGCTACGCCTTAATAAAACTAAATGAATTCTCTCTTCAAACACCCCTCAAAGTTCACAAACCTTGCATTTTACTGAATAAGTGGAAGACCTAAATAACAGCTCTCAAATGTTACACACAGCATCGTGGTCTCTCAGCATTCAGATCTATGGCTGTCACAGACCTGAGGATTCTCTGACTGTGTTGAAGCAGCTGATCCTTTGTCAGGTTTAAACTAACAGAACAGTGTTTGAGCTGAGCCTGTAACAATGAGTCTTACACGCTCAGAGCGAAGAGAAAACGTGAGGAATCTGAGCCTGTGATCCCAGGCTGGGAGTGAGATTAGAGTCCGAGCGGCCCCGGGGCCCCAGAGGAGTCCGAGCCTCAGAGTCTCACACTGAGGTTTTGATGGAGCATGTCAGCAGACTCATTTTGAGCTCGAGAATGGAGAAACAGACTCACAGGGAGAACAATTGCTGTTTGTTCAGAAAAGATCCGGCACTGAGGCACAACCTGATATTGCCGAGTGCGACGTGTTCCTGGATCAACATCTTTGTTGACCCTGGAACAACATTGTGATTAACCAATCAGATTTCAAGAACCAGTTTATAATTTTTGTGAAGTTTAGGATTACAATCAGTGTTTGGTGCCTGTACATCAGTGTAATTCATCTATCCTTTCCTCTGATTTTAGGGATTACTCATGGGTAAGGTTAGGTTTAGGTGTAGGAATATGGTTAAGATTATATTTTTGGATTAAAATGTTGTTCCAGGGTCAACAAAATATGTTGACCCAGGAACACGTCTAACTCGGTGCGGCACTGAGAGTCATTCACAGACTTGTATACAACGCACACTGAAAATATGTCATATTTCTCAGTGCATTCAGTCAGAAGCTCCCTGCGAGGCTGTTACACACACCACGTCCAGTTATGTGTGCTCCCCTCGGACAAGCTTCTTTCAGCTCCTCTCTCCTGTTTTAGTTTCAAATAAAGTTTGAAATGACAATAGAGTGCCATACATCTGCCTATAAGACCATCAACAGCCTATGCATGAATAAAAATGAGTAATAATAAGTAATGAGAAAAGACCATACCTTATGGTTTTATTGTAGTAACCATGTTTTTTTGGCATATTGATTACCATTTGTATAACCACAGTTTTACTACAAGTACCATGATTTAACTATGGTTAGTCTAGCAAAACCATGGTTCATTTGTGGTTACCATGGTTTAACTACAGTAACCATGTTTTTTTGGTTTTGTTTGTAGTAAAATCATGGTTATTTTTCATAAGGGATAAAAATCCTATGGGGAAAAAAAATCTGTTAATTGATTAGTAGTAAGTTTTCATTTAATGGGGAAATTTCCTGTAGTTTTACAGCAAAATACAGTTTTTGGAAGTGAAAAATAAGTCATTTTATAATACACAGTGGAAAATCTGTAAATTGATATTCCCGAATTCCTTGCTATTGCAGTTTGTATGGTAAAGTTCTGTCAACCACAGCCTGCTGTTTATTTATTTTACAGTGTACTACGTAATTTCTCATGGTTCATTATGTGTCTGTGGGGTTTAAATGCAACATGAGGCAATGAGGTGCTGATGCATTGTGGGATTGATGTCTGTGTGTGACCTGACATAGTGCTGTGTAATGGCCCTGTCTCCGGAGGGGGGTGAGGTGGGCAGGGAGTCACTGGGGAAAAAGACCCTGTTTGGACTGCCCTCCGTGTGAACATTTTTGCCCCTACATTCACAAAAGACCTTACAAAAAAGAGAGCGAGGGAGGGATGGGGGTGTCAGTGGACGACGACTGAAGAGTTTGCATGACTGAACCATTTCAAACACCTTTCAGCTACACGTATTGCACACACAACAGCACCATATCACTCTCACACTGATGCGTTCATGAACTCCAGGAGATTCATTCATCAGCCTGTGGTATTATTATCAGTGGATGAGATGACTTTAACTACTGATTACAGTCTACATATGAAAGTGGCCCAGATTGAAATGAGAAAAGTGATTCTGATGTGAAAATTCAAAATTTGTAACATTTTTGATCAGTGATCGTATATAAAAATACCCATTTGTTTCTCATAATTATGGTCAATCATCCATTGGCATCCACTTTTAAAAAGTTATTTTTTCTTTTAAATCTTCTTTCCCTAGCAGTTTAGTTTAAATAGTGCAGTGTTTACTGATTTGATACACCTATACTACTGTTCCAGAGGTTTGGGGCAAGTACAATTTATTTGTATGTTTTTTTAATGTCTCTTTTGCTCACCAAGGCTGTGTTTATTTGATAAACTTTTGATTAATTTAATGTGGCCTTTCTGAAAAAAAGTATTCATTACTTTCACCAAAAACTTCCCGACCTCAAGCTGAACGGTAGTGTAATCAGAGGGAAAAAATGTGATAGAATGATTATGATTCATTATAATGCTTAAGTACCTTCACATGCATTTCAGCTTTATATTACCAGTCATTTAATCAAATAAAAAGCCAGCATAGTTCTGTATGTAAAGTGTCACTCTTGATTTGTGAGGACATGCATTCTTACAGCATGATTACCACTAGGTGGTGTGTGTGTGTGTGTGAAAGAGAGCATCCAAAACACATGTTAGAAGTCTAGTGCCAAAATACTAATATTTTCATTACTCCACACTTTTGTTCTCAGCAAGAGATGAAACATTTCTAATGACACTTAGAAGGCTTTGTTTAATATTCCTGGGTTCTCTTTGATACCAGCACCAAATAATAATCATACTTCACATCATCCAACAAACATCTCATTATTGGAAAAACGGTTAACCCCAAACTCAACTCACACATCAAATAACACCCTCAGACGTTTGGAGCGAGTGCAACTTTATTCTGTTGAGTTCCGTACACACGTAACAACACAAGAGACTATATGGTGTATGTGGAGAAACATCCACTGAGACAGACAGCATCCAACACAGTATCCCATCATACATCACTGTCCCCGCGTTAAGAAGTTGTACATATGGATTATTAATAGCTGACTGGTATTCCGCTCTAATTACAAAGAGTAGGCCACTACCCATATAAACGTATATTAATATTGGCCCTACAGCGAGAGAGTTCTCTACTTCAATACATATCCTAAGGAGATATACAAAGCGCTTGATAAAACGTTATCAATTTGTTTTTGAGCAAGAAATGTTTGGATTCTTGTGCCGTTGCCAGAAGAGATTGCTGCTTTTACATTCCTGAGTACTGATCTACGATATTAATCACAGGCTGTGAGATTATTTCAGTTCAAACACAGAGGTCCCGTACTGATTCACAATGCTGGTATAAAAGTGCTAAAGTATTCCAGGTTCATGTTGTGTGTTGTTTAAAGCTCAATACAATTCCTTCCTTAACTACAAGAGTGAACAAGAAAAAACAGGAACTCTGCTAAAATGCCTCCCAACAAAACAACTGTGAGGAACCCCACCCTGCACACAAGCGGCCCATCTGAGACAACCTTCCCACAGCACTTCTGAGCTTCAAGCTGAAAATCCTAAATTACTCCCGGAAGTCAATGACACAATTAGTACTACAGTTGTCCATTAAAGGGATAGTTCAGTCAAAAATGAGCATTCTGTCATCATTTACTCACCCTCATGTCGTTCCTAACCTGTGTGGCATTCTTCTGTGGAACACAAAAGAATATGTTTTGAAGAATGTTGGGAACCAAGCTGTTTTGGTGCCCATTGACTCAAAATATCTTCTTTTATGTTCCACAGAAGATGGGAAATTTTGGGTGAACTGTTCCTTTAAGTGGCCTTATAATTCCACCATTCTCCATCTACAATGACTGTCACTGAGCCACAGGAAATGTTCTCTTTGGCCAAGTCTACAGAAGCACTTGCGTGAGCTGCATGAAATGACAATCTTTCATCAGACGCTACTTGATTTCATACAAAATAACGATAAAAACAACTACAGCATAGTTGCTCAATAAGGAAGATTTGGAAAAGTCTGCTCCATGATGAAAATGCCATTTAGACACTGAAACGGAGAGAAAATCTGTGCTTTTTTAATTGCTTGAATCTAGTGATACACACACACACAGACTGAAATTTCCCAGAATGCATGCATTAAATCAATCTAATGACAATATTGTGCTCTGACTTTGTAAACTATTTCATTGGATATCACAGGAAACATTCTATGAATGTTTTGATAGACATCTGAATCGTGAACTACCTGGACATTTATGCGTTACATTTTCGCAGTTCGATTTTGTACTTGTCGGTTCCTCCTTTCAAACATTCCTCGAGCTAAATCGGCTTAATCTTTGCGAGAGGTGAGAAAACATCTCGTCTGTCCACCCAGATCTCTCTCCCTCCTCTCGCTCGCTCACTTTGTTCCCTGCTGGGTTTGAAGTTCAGAGTTTGGATCCATATGCATTTGAATCAAACAGCATTTTACAACTATGCAAACAAAAGAATGGGGTTTACAGGCCAATCGTCCTGTAGCCGTTAAGCAGCGTTCTCTCTCACACTCGCTAGTCTTATCTTTAGCACCTTTCTGTCTCCTCGCCACCAGTGAGACAGGAGGAGGAGAAAAAGCAGAGAACCGGTTCCCTTCTGTTCCACTGCTGCTTCTGTCAGGACTGAACAAAGAAGGCAACGATTCAGTCCCGGAGACCTTCATCAACCCAGAACCAGGTCTCTTGTTCTCATCTGAAATGGCATCATTTGTATTCAATGATGTGCCAGTCCTAGTACGACAGAAACGATTCTCGCAAATGCGATCCACTGCAAACTATTATAAAATATACACTGTCTCACAAAAACAGATCTATACAGCCACCTCAGTACTGAGAAAGATCATTTAGATTCATTTTCATAGTGATCTGAGACACATTCTCAGGTTCACTCGTTATCTATGAAAGGTAGAGGAATAATAAAAAGCTAAATAAGTTTATCACAAACCCAAAACCCCCCAAAATTGGCCTTTGTTCTTTGAGAACAAGCACAAAGCTAAAAATGTGCATAGCAAAGGCAACCGTTTCATATTCTCACCCAAACAAAGCTATTATTAAAAACCGCTTCGTTCTCTAAGAGTCACTTATTATTATTTTTTTAATCATCTTTGATTATTGAAATGTGCAGGGTATGCGGATGCAGTTGCTGGGATGCTGGTGGAGGGGCGTGTCTAACTCTCTGACAGACAGGAGGAGGGGGAGGAGCCTGAGGGCTGCTGGGAAAGCATGCAGGTTCTTCGCGAAACTCTCGGCTCGGGTTCGGGCGTGAGACGGGCGGCGCTCTGGTTCTTGAGGTTGTTGAGCTCTTGTGTGGGCATCAGCGGTTTGGGAATGCTGACCAGGCAGAACGCAGAGCCGCTCTTGGGGATGAAATTGACCTTGTTCCTATCTGGGCACAGGAACTGTGGGATCTCCCGCGGAGGCCTGGACCTGAGGAGATGAAAAAGGAGGAGGAGGAGGAGGAGAGCGATAAGACGGTGAGAAGCTCTGACTCAGCTATGAAGTCGGTGTAAATGTAATGCTATCATGGTTTCAAGGCTCAGGGAGCAACACAATAGTGAGTGTGGAGAGAGCAGATAAAGCAGCGGATCAGGACACACTGCAGCACTCACTGTGTTTCCTCTGTGAAGACCTTGACTCGCTCACAGCCCTCGGGCGGCTCGCGTTTGAACATGTAGCTGTTGTTCGGCTTCGGGGATGAGGCGTATTTGGGTAGGGGTGAGCTGGGGGCCAGATCTGTGAACATGGCACAAAAAATTAGTAGGATGTCAATACAGCTCAGACAGGATTATTAGTGGAGATGATGTGTCCAACATTTAACAGAGTGCTAAACAATTAGTTAACTGCCAGTCTTAAAGGGCTAGTTCACACAAAAATTCAAATTCTGTCATTAATTACTCACCCTCATGTCAGTCCAAACCCGTAAGACCTTCGTTCGTCATTGTAACACAAAGATATTTTTGATGAATTCTGAGAGCTCTCTGGCCCTCCATAGACAGCAAGGATATTACCACGATCAACGCACAGAAACGTAGCAAGGAGATCGGTAAAATAATCCATGTGACATCAGGGGTTCAACCGGAATTTTACAAAGATACGAGAATACTTTTTGTGTGCAAAGAAAACTTCTGTGTAGAGTACCCCAGAACGTAATCAATGTAATCAGCGTTGTTCACGTTCAGCATGCGTGCGCTGTCTACTGAACATAAACAACGGGTTTGAAACGACATGAGGGTGAGTAATTAATGACAGAATTTTCATTTCATCCCTTTAAGGAAGCCCTGTATAATTACGGTCCACCAGATCAGTGTTGTTATTGTAAACTAAAACTATTAAAAAATATCATTAATTGAAATAAAAGCTGAAAAAAAATATAAATATTAGCTGAAAAAATACAACTATTAATGTTGTCTTGGCAACTATCTGAAGTGGAAGACTACATGATGGAAGTTGAAGTACTTAAATTTATTTAATCACATTTTTAGTTTTAGTAATTTAAGTAATTAAATAAGTAATTAAATAAAGCTAAATAGAACAAATATAAAAAATAATAAATAGCACATAACAAATTGAACAAAAGTTAAACAAATTAAAATAAAAAGATAAAAATAAAAGCCAAATTATTACTTATTAATTACTAACATTAATAAACACGATAATAGTATCTAAGTTATACTAAAATAACAGCATCAGATCCTCCATCTCTAGGGCTGGAAAAAACAGCTAGATAAAGTGCAGCCAATTGGTATCTTGAAAAGCTGAATTACTCTTAAATTGACGCAGCATCTTAAAAATGCAATGTTCATGTTGTGACTAAGCAGCCATGACGTCCATCTGAGCGTGAACGCAGACCAAAATTTTAAGCAGACTGCACAGTTCTTCAATAGGGTATCGGACATATATTCAACAAATTTGTAGAATTAATATGTATAACCTTTTATTGCACAAAACTATCATAATACTCACAAAAAAAATGGAGACGTATGGATGAGTCAAACAAACTGTCTTTAAATTAGCCCTTTATAAAAATGTGCAAATTGCTAAAATATTATTATTAGTATTATTAAATCTAAACCAAAAATGATAAAATAAATTAAAATGCAAAAAAAACAACAAAAAAAACGACTTGATTTGTGGATGATCAATCAGTTATTTAATTTCAGCTACTAATGAAAGTATAGCACCGCCAGCCCCATATAACAAATCTGACCATGTTTAAATTCATCCCGCACATTTTCACACACAATCAAAGCAGAAAATGCGTGTGCAGTTTCTGTGTGGGCCTCAGGACGTGAACAGCCCTGAGTGTGTATGTGGGTGTGAAAATATGTGAGCTGTACCTTTCTCACGGCCGTCAGCCAGAGTCTCGTCCTCGTGGGGAGATGGACTATCGCTGCAGGGCTCGCTTGGCACGTTCAGGAACGTGGGTGAAATGGACTGAGAGCGGCTGCTGCTGTTGCTGTGGTTACTGCCCGCTGCAGTGCCCAGGGGCGTCTGTGTGTCAATGCTGCGGGAGCTGGCGCTGCGTTGGCAGAGAGGAGGAGGAGCCCGATGCCCATCCGGAGCCTCCTTAGGCTGGCCAGAGGAAAAAGTGCAACGATCATACACAACAGAACACAGAAACAAAACTTCAGTTATACACACACTCAGTGTCTTTAGGGATGCTGTGAGGACCCCAGATTATGTAACAGTGTTTTTGCAGCGTCATGTCAGGCACACTCACAATAAGCTGCTCCTCTCTGTCTCCTGTGTCTCGGATAATGATGCGCTCGATCTCCTGATTCAGCCCCTCCACGCTGTTCCGGAAACGAGAGACAGAGGACTTGGAGATGGGGATAGAGATCAGGACGCTCTTTGGAATAGGAGCCTGGAACAGGAGAGAGTGTAGAGTGTGATTATTTGCTATAATGTGATGTTTTAATGCAGATCATGTTGGAGGCTTAACCCAGTGGTTTGTGCATATGCTTAAAGGGATAGTTCACCCAAAAATGAAAATTCTGTTATCATTTACTCTCCCTAAAGTAGTTCCAAACCTGTATGAATGTGTTTGTTCTGCTGAACACGAAGGAAGATATTCTGAAGAATGTGGGAAACAGAGCAGTTCTGGGGCACCATTGACTTCCATAGTATTTTTTTTTGCTGCTGATCAACAATTTCAACAGTAGGCTAGATTAGGGTGGGTTAAATGGCGAGTAAATTTCCCTACATGGTCAGTAAAAGTAACCCGCCAGTACACGGGTCACTGTGCACATTCACGTCACTCTAAAACGACGACGCGCCCATGGCAGCAAAACTGTACAAATGCTGGACATCCACACACCACACCACAGTATTATCAATACACCACGTACACCTCCATAACAATGTGCATGATACAATACTCATCAAATAATAACGCACTCACCTGTCACTTGTAAATAAAGTCCATGCGTCTGTCATTCCATGTCCCTTTACTCGTATTAAAAAGTAAACACGGCCAACAAAATAACTTGTGCTCAGTGCTAACTGTTAGCCACTCATAGCCACTCAATCTAATAGTGTACTCATAGTTGCAATCTTTAAAATGGTGCATAAAACCTTTGCTGGCCTTTGTTAGTGAATTCAGTTTGGGTGTAGGTCTTCCTTTCTCAGTTATTCTCTTTTGTCTGCAAAATAAGTTTTTAGTTGATTGGCAACAAGATCTGGTGTAGGCGCCGACGACTGCGGCTGTCATTTTCTTTTCGTTGACTTTCACTTTCGTACTTTGTAAATCCCTGACTAAAGGGGCGGTCTAACGCTGGGGGTAGCACTGGGCACGTAGCTAGACCCAGAGGGCGGGCTGTCATTGAACGTCGAAATTTGATTGGATGATGATTCTGTCACTAATGCTCATAACAAATCAGATGTGACGTCTTTCAACAAAAGGGTAGCACTATCTGTAGTGCTGGCCTCAGACTTTTTTTTATGTAGGATATTCCAGTTCAACTTCAACGTAACTAATCATAGGCAATTTTGTGGGCATTACACAAATGAAAATGATACCTAAACAATCAATAAAAACATTTTTCACACAATTTTATTTTTTATAGGGCCAGCAGAGAAGGCCCTGCTGCCCCTTACGGCCCACCACTGTATCTACCTAAGGTTATATATTTGTTATTAATAAAAATAAAGTTTTTTTTAATACTTAAAATTATATATTATTTTATATTTAATATAATATATATTATTAAAAAAGGAGGAGGAAGTCAGTTTTTGTTCTCCTAGTTTAGCACTAACAGGCACATGTGCGTTTTTCCCCCAAGTTTGTAACTGAGTGGTCAACTAAAAGCATCAGGACCGCAATGAAGATAAAAGTGTGTATGTGGTTGGTGTGTGTGGGTGCAGTGTGCATAACAGAGACACGACCTTAAAATGAGAACAGATATGCCACTGAAAGTAAACACTGCCTGTGTGAAAACTTACAGCATCAGCATCACACAGCAGCTGAACATTCACACACGTCAGTTTCCATATGATGCTAAACACTAACAGAGGTTCTTATCACAGAACAGCACACAGACACATTGCAAGGTAACGTGTTGGTCTCCTCTGCAGATCAGTGTTGAGTTATGTAACTCAGTCTCGCTGGCCGACTTCTGATCCTCGCTTGCATGTCTTTGACGTAAACCTCACAACTAAACCAGGACATATAGCTAGATAAAGTGACGCATGCAAACCAAATGCTTACTGAGTTAAATCAGCATGCACATCTACAGCATGTGCCATCTATGCTAACAGCTGCCGTTTATGATGGCAAAAACTTCACCTTTCCCGAAAGTCCACTTCCTGTCATCCTGTCAGAGAGGGGGTCCGGTCTTCCTCCTGGTCCACCGGTCTCTCTCCCTCTCGGCTCATGCTCTGGATTTTAGTTCTCTCAGCCCCCCTCCTTCCTGTGTCTCTTCATCATGTCTGCCTCTCTCTCTCTCTCTCTCCCTTGTTCTGATATTTCTTCAAGTGTGTTTCTCCATCCCACCCCCTCTCTCAAAACAGAGCGCTGCGCTCGCCGTCGGCCCTCCCCCTCTTCTCTCTCAGGGTACGAGGGAACAATGTGAGGGCATTAGCAGGACGTTGCTGAGAGTTGTGCGGCCCTGCGGTGGCCCTCGATTAAAGCACGCCAGATCTGCTTCATTAACATCTCAATAGAGCGAGCCAGGCTTTAAACTCGCATGCGGCATCACTACTGCTCCAACGTGCATGTGTGCGTTTAATCATATTGTTGCAACATAAAAGTGATCTGGAGCCTTTTCTTCTGGGTGGTTTGTTTGGTTGTTTATCTGCTCATCAGGATAGAAAACAGCTGAGAGACACCCTGACCCTTGAGGTCACCTCGAAACAATACGCCAGTTAAGTGATTTCAGTGATTTCCTAGCAACTTTCTGAAGAGTGGTCGCTAGGAGGCAAATATTTGTTTACGTATCAGATTTCTAGTGGCGTGCTGTGACATTAACAGAAATAATGTACGACCTGACCCAAATTGAAGGAGGACACGGCACTCGTGGACCCCCGGGTCATTCCCACACTGTCAGCGCCACTGATCTGACCGATGTCGTCTTCAGACAGAAGAAACCTGGCTCAGCAGTTTGGTGACGTCTATAGAGGCCGGATAGGACTGCTAACAAACCCATGCTAACTTCTTGACCACAGACGCTAACCTCTTACATAAGAGGTTCCAATTAAGGTGCTGTAACCGAGTAGAAACTGGCAGCCAGAGGTGTGAAGAGTGTGAAAAATGTGTTTAAAGTTGCATGGTAACAGAAAGTAGTGTCCAATTTTCTTTTCTGTACTGACGTATATGCGAACGAAAAGGACAATTCAAGAAAATAAATGTAATGGCATATCAATCGAATGTTAAGGCTTTCAGTCGACTGTTAGAAAGGGACAGAGTTTAAGCAGGTTAAATGATTGTAGAAGTCCGATAGAGTCTCAAATAGCAGCACTTTTCCAAAATGTGAAGGCTGTTCCAAATGCTTATAGGATGCAAAAGTTCCTGACCATTTTTCAGCGGCCTTGGTTCCCGAAATATTTTCCCCATAGGGATTCTGTTAAGGAGCTATAAGCCATGAACCAAACCAAACAGCTACGAGGTGAATCACAACAATATAAACTTTGATTTGAAGCAAAACAAATATTCAAAAATTAGATGAGTCAAAAGGAAAAAGCCTATTCACTTAAGTACTGCAAAATTGGCTTAGCAACGTGTGCTTATGCCAAACGCTACTGAAATCAACCAGGAGTTGCACTGTTCATGAGCTTCATGTGAGCAGCTACGTAGCTTCAGTTTCTACATAGCACGTTCCAAATTAGTCAACTTATGAGGCTTCATTTCAGTCCGTATGCCACCTTAGAACTCAACTACAATTGAGGGGTGAATGTGGACTGAAATAAAACTGCATAGCATATATAAACAACTTAAGCTTCCCTGTTGCTTTTAATTGTACCAAAATTACAAGAAGGATTAAAAAAAAAAAACTCAGCGTCCATGGACACGCACTGAAGCCTCAGTTAAAGAGTTAGTGAAAGTCTTCCTGACAGCATGTAAAGGGCCTTTCTTCACTGGTATGGAGGCCTGTATTGGTTACCACAGTCTGCCTTTAAAACAAGAGGTTAGACAGAAGAATCCCTTTGAAAGGTCTCCAGGCCTTGATAGCTATACTGGGCACTTTCACGTCAGCCTTTCTTTGACCACTGTAGTCTTTATAAAAACAAGAGTTTCATGGGGTTGACGTTGTTGACCGGTTGATGGGTGCTTAACTAAAGGTTTGCGGAGAGAAATAAAGGCAAGACCCCTCCAAAGCCCCACACAAGTTCAAATGACTCACGACGCATGTCTTCTGTCTCCCTGGATTCACAACACGAAAAAAAAACTCAAACTCAGATCAAACAAAACCTGAGAGGCTTCTATTGTTGTGGTCACTGTTTGAATAGAAGGTTAGAAAAATACAAGTCGCAAGTGATCAAAAAACCTAATCCATCAGAAGTACTGCCAATTAATTCATCAACCCCCACAAAAACAACATATTAAAAAAAAGGAAAAGGAGTTTTTTTTTTTTTTTAAGTAGGTTTTACATAGAGTGCTTAAAGACAATTGACAGAAACAGTTTGAAAACAAAAACACATGCTTCAGATTCTGTTGATGGTACTGATTTGCATTTAACCTGAAATGTTGCTTTAATGGAGTCCCATTCATTTCCAAATGTAACACGTCGGAATGTGATCAAACTAAAGCTAAACTGAGTAGCGTGCTTCATCATTTCCTCCAAATGCTCCAGGGACGGCACACAGACTGCCTCTGCACTCCTCATTTCTGACACTAGCAGGCGCTGCGGACTCCACACAGAGAATGGCAAGAATGCAGGAAAAGATGTGCTCAATCCTTCAGGCACAAAAACAACAGTCAAGCCCAGAAAGCAGCCAAAAACTGTTAATTATTGATCATCGAGCACAGCACATGACAGACAGAAGAGCAGAGGAGATCGAGAACAAAGCCAGTAGGTGTGTGTTTGTGTTAGGATCCTTTATCATTGGCCTTTACCCTGCAATCCATCACATATGGACGCTCAAACTCTGAATGTCATGAAGATCTGGGTCTGCCAATTTCCCTGACAGGACTAATAACCTGACCGCACAGTGTTACGCATACAGTACAGCCGCACTAGCTCACTTTAGGCCATGCTAATACACCTAGCATGACTAGGGAATATAAGCAGAGGACTAACTTAACAGATTTTATTGTTATTAATTGGAGTAGATATATTTTTTGTTTTTTTGATGTGAACCAAAACAACGGATAGAAGTAGAGGCTGTGTAATGTGTCATGCTATTTTAAAGGGGTCATGAAATGCATTTTTTTCTTGTGTTTCAAGAGGTTAGCTTATGAAATTGAAATGTTTTGCACCAAAAAGTTTGAATATTTATATTATATTAATATTGTATTATATTAACTTTATATTAACTATATTAAGAAAATGATGATACGATAACTCTTAACAGTGTTAAACATTGGCTTGACATTTATTCCA
The DNA here is from genome assembly GCA_027422415.1 of Schizothorax lantsangensis. Classification (NCBI taxonomy): domain Eukaryota; kingdom Metazoa; phylum Chordata; class Actinopteri; order Cypriniformes; family Cyprinidae; genus Schizothorax; species Schizothorax lantsangensis. Next base: position 3,954,463 of record CM049848.1, on the reverse strand, counting down.
AACACTCTTGAAGATTATAGATAAATGTACTTACTGGCATCTGAGAACAAAATACTTGGCAATAACTTGCCTTTGAATACAAGATATTTAGAAAAGCCAGTGGCATATTGAAGAACAATTAAAAAAGAGGGGTGTGTAGAGAAAAATTGTGAGAATGTCTGGGGCGATTTCAAATGTGCTTTGGAAAGGTGGGAAAACTTTGAAAGCTTTGAGCTATGAGACTCGCAGTTGCATGTTTTTATTGTTGAGCAACCACTTATGTGTAAATATCAAGGACATTTTGATTGTCCATTTCATGACCCCTTTCCACATGCACTCCAGAGTTCTTTGTCCACTGGACATTTGTGAGACATTTGTTCTCACAGTTACTGCCATACTGCTTATACACCTAGCATGGCTAAGGAATATAAATCGAGAATCAAGTTCAATGTAACACTTATGAATTTTAGTCAGAATGCCGAAATGAGGCTGTGAGGGAAGAAAGTAGAGTCTGCTTAGCATTTCATAACTTTAGGTCCAAGGTCATGCTTAATTTTCACAACCCTTGTTGTTTTTGTACACAGGAGATTTGCGGAAAGATTAAGTTCAATGTGACAATTTACACAAGAACGGATTTATGAATGATTTACACAGCATTTAGTTTTGCTGAGGTTTCATGAATGAGGCCCATTGAACGGATATGCTAGAACTAACACTAAAGCTAATACATCTAGGGAGTAACAGAGGACTAATATGATGATGTTATTGTTATTTAGTCACAGCGGACACCACATTTAATTTAACATGAATGAAATGAGTCTTGAGGAACAGAAGTATAGGTCATGTCTAATTCATAATTCATAGGAGCTTCACAATTTCGTACTTATGCACTATTTTGTACTATCAATAGTGTTCACACTGAAAATTCCAAAAAGCGCATTTTAAATACATGGATAATGTACTCAAATGTACTCTAACATGGATAATGTACTCTAAACGTCACGCCCCTCACCTCAGCAACATGTGCAGCTCCGGTTGTATTGTAAACAATGGTGTCGTCTATATTGCTCATCAATTTGAGCCCGATTTCGAGACGCAGAGGATATTAGTGAAGAGGATCGTGCAGAACCTGTGCAAGCACGGCTCTTAATGGTATGTTTGTTTGTTGTCGTCTCATACTTTTAGATGCGCTGTTGTTTGTAAATGCTACTGCTTCTGTTAGCTTTTAAAGGGGTGGTTGACTGGTTTTTTTCTAGGCTTGATTGTGTTTATGGGGTGCAGTCTAGCATGTGTTCATGCTTGTTTTTTTTAAAAACGCATTATTTTTCACATAATTTACCTTTATTCCACACCTCTCTGTCCCTTCTCTGACAAACGCCTCGATTTATTTCCTGGTTTTATGAAGCTCCTCCTTCAGAAATGCGCGATGGGCTGAGATTGGTTAGCTGGCTCAGTGTGTTGTGATTCGCTAAACCACCAGGAAGCGTCTGAACGTCCCGCCCCTCGCCTCAGCGGCATGTGCACCGGTTGAATTGTAAACAGTGGTGTTGTCTATAATGCTTATCAATTTGAGCCCGATTGAGACCCAGAGGATATTAGTGAAGAGGATCGTGCAGAACCTGTGCAAGCACGGCTCTTAATGGTATGTTTGGTTGTTGTTGTCTCATACTTTTAAATACGCTGCTATTTGTAAGTGCTACTGCTTCTGTTAGCTTTTAATATACGGTTTTATCCTGATTAAAGCTTTAATACAGCACAGCAACCGCACGCGTGTCCATTTATAATGCTTCTCATTGCTGTGTGAAAATAAGTGTATAATTGGAACAGTTTGTTGGAGCTTATCTGAGATCTGAATGAGAGAGAGAGAGAGAGAGAGAGAGAGAGAGAGAGAGAGAGTGCAGAGCAGGGCGACCGAGTAACAGTATAAGAACCGTTGCTTTAATGATTTTGAAACTTGTGAATCATTAGAATCGTTAGAAGACAGAATCGCGATTCATATGAATAGATTTTTACGTGCATCCCTAGTTTTCTCTTCCTCTTCTCTAAAGCAGCGCAGCATGGCCTCGCCCCCTTGCTGCGTGTTCCCGGGGCGGGGTTTATCTGGGTCTGTGACGTATCAGACCCGGGAAGTACTCGTTGTAGTCCCTTACCTGTCGTTTTTTAGGCATTAAACTGCCAGAATTTTAAAAACGATATCTCCGTTCATTGAACTTTCAGCGCCGCAACTCTGCAGATATTGTTTATGCTCAAACAGCAACATTACACACTAACTAATGTTAAAAAAGTGAAATCGCAATCAACCACCCCTTTAATATAAGGTTTTATCCTGATTAAAGCTTTAATACAGTACGGCAACCGCATGCGCGTCCATGTATAACGCTTTTCATAGCTATGTGAAAATAAGTGTATAATTGGAACAGTTCATTGTTGGAGCTGAGCTGATTATCTGAATGAGAGAGAGAGCGAGAGATGCAGAGCAGGAGGACGTGAGGAACATGATTAAGAACCGCTGCTTTAGAACATTGATTTAGAAGACAGAATCGCGATTCATATATGAATAGATTTTTACGTGCACCCTAGTTTTCTCTTCCTCTTCTCTAAAGTAGCGCAGCATGGCCTCGCCCCTTTGCCACATGTTCCCGGGGGCGGGGTTTATCTGGGTTCGTTACATCACGAACCCGGGAAGTAACTCGTTGTAGTCCCCATGAGCCGTTTTTGTAGGCATTAAACCGCCATCATTTTAAAAGATATCTCCATTTGCATTGAACTTTCAGCTTCGTAACTTTGCAGATATTGTTTATGGTCAAACAGCAACATTACACACTAACTAACGTTAAAAAAGATATACTGGACAGTAGAGTAAAAAGTGCAGTACAAGTGCGTAATTTGGGACACAACTCATGACTTTCTGTTCACTGGAAATTTTTTGAAAGACGTATCAATGTATTTATAGCTGAACTATTGACACAGGTACACAACAGTACAACACAGAATGAACAGATACTACCAACTTCGATACTACTATTCGTTTGTAACAAATATGGCATCTACTCTAAAGTTTATGATCAAATTTGTTGATTCTGTTACAAAGCAGATCCCAAGCCTGAAGAAGAGGCACACATCTCCACGGCTGTTCACCCGTGTTTCTGTGTCTCCTCTGATGATGTTCTTCTTCTTCTTTTCTTCTCATGGAGCTGCTGACCTTATGGCCGGATCTCTCATAAAGGTCTTCAAATGCAACTTTCATTCCTCCTCTTTTCTTATTCCCCCTCTTCAGGGCTTTTATTTCTGGAAAGAATGCCATTTTCATGACTGCCACTTCATCTTTAGCTGCTTTCCATGCACATAATGGGAAGAACACCCCCACGTATACCCGACGCAGCCCTTGAGACGACACACACACACACACACACACACACACACACACACACACAATCCTCCCCCTCGACACAGAGGTCACGCTGTGTGTGTTCTTTAAGAAAGTGCTTTTACATCAGAGTGCCAAGACAAAAAGGAAGTAGAAGACAGAGAGAAATGGAAGTTTACGATAAAATTTAGGGGTTGAACTTGGTCAGACTAAAGTGCCTACGGTCATCAAACAATTACAGACAGTTCATGTGATGGAAGAGAGAGACTTCACAGTCTACATCACCCACTGGGCGGCACCCGAACCCGATGGCCCAGCTGAGAAACATCACGACCACTCAGCCTGAGGCACAGAAACATGCCCTCTCACCTCACGTCCAAATAAATGCATGCTTGTTATAATTACCAGGCCTGGGCATCTCTCCGGCTCTAAACTCAACCTCAGCTGCTTCAAATTACTAATACACAGCAGAGAAACTCCCTGAATAAATAAACCTTAAAAAGACAAATCCAGCTCCACTTCGGCTGCTATGAAGAGAACTACAGGAATCGAACGAAATGGCATTGACTGATGATACACCGTTCAATCAACCCCGCGTACATCTGCAGGAGGGTACGGTGCTTACAGATGCGAGTGTGTGTTTGTGTATAGCTAAATGATCACATGGTAGTCTGGGTTCCTGGAATAGCAGGTTAGCACTTCCATAGGTTTTCTCACACTGAGGCTATGCTGCGAGAAAACAAGCGAGGTGGAGCGAGGGGAGAGAAAAGTTTTGGTCTTGAGGGGCCGAAATCATGAACCTCTCACAGCTCGTCTCAAGCAAACCAAAAATTGTTCCTTCTTCAGCAAAATCACAAGTTGCAGAACAAGAGTATGGTTGTGCATAACAGTGAACTAATACACTACCGTAACTAGTTCTGCAGTATATTTATGGGATGTGTGATTGCTCAATGTGTTAAAAGTTAACAAGTGCAGGGTTTTTGAAATCAATAAACAATGTACATGAAATTAATAACTGATATCTATCTATCTATCTATCCATCAACTGATATCAATTGACACAAACTACCATTCAAATGTTTGGGGTCAGTAAGTTTTTTTTACCGTGTTTTTGAAAGAAGTCTCTTATGTTCACCAAGGATGCATTTATTTGATAAAAAGGAACAGTAAAAACAGTAATATTGTGAAAATAACTTTTACTACTATTTTAATATATTTTAATAAGCTAATTATATATTCAGCAGCCATTTCTCCAGTCTTCAGTTTCACATGACCCTTCAGAAATCATTCTATTATTAGGGCCCTATGATTTCCGCGATGCAGAAAACACGGACGGAATCGCGGAATCCAGTCATAAAAACGGAATTTACAGTTTAACGCGGAATGCCACGGAATTTGTCAAAGTTTGGATGAATTAATCAAAAGTAGGTCATTACACTTAAATCAAATCGTGATATGGACTAGTATCTGTAAATATCAAGCTGCAAAAGTCGATTTACATAATCCTGCATGTTCTGCGTCAACCATGTCTCTGTATGAATGGAGCAGACGCGCGGTTTTTTTACTACATACACCGCGTGCATGATTTCAGCATCTGCCGTCTCAATATCTCCAAAACTGATCTGAGAGTCACTTCACGAGCATTTTACCATTTCATTTGAGTAAAATAGCGTCATATCATATACACACAGAACTTTAAAGGTATTCACGGCAACCCGTCAAAATAAAAGTTCGGTTTAACTTATTAAAACATTGTGCCAGAAATAGGCTATATTACTATTATTTAGTAGAATGTGAGTAATACTACTACTACTACTACCGTTGAAAAATAATAAAACTTAATTTTTTTAAGAAATAATCACAAAATATTTCTTCCATGTTTTAATTTTAATAGTAAATCCCCTTTATTTGCCAAAAATTTAAATGTTTAATTTTCATTAATTAAAA